>JAJPUD010002784.1:200519-292013 GCA_023553655.1 Myrmecobius fasciatus
TTCTTCCACACTAGTTTCCAATTTTCCCAGCAGTTTTTGCCAAATAGAGAGTATTTATCCCAAAAGCTGTGGTCTTTGGGTTTATCGAACACTAGATTGTTAAGGTTAATGCCTAGGTTGTCCTGATAACCTATCCTGTGCCACTGATCCACTGCTCTATTTCTTATCCAGGACCAAACGGTTTTGATGACCGCTGCTTTATAATATAGTTTTAGATCTGGTACAGCAATTGCCAGTTTTATTTTTCAGTGAATTGTTGTCTTTTTCCAATTCGCCAATTTTGTTTTTCAGTTCACCATTTTTATTTTCCAGTGAATTGGTGATTTTTTCCAATTCACCAATTTTGTTTTTCAGTGAACTGTTTTCTTTTTCCAATTCACCAGTCCTATTTTCCAGTTTTTGATATTTCTGTTGCCCTGATCTCAATTTATTTCCCCATTCTTCTTCTAGCTCTCTTTTGAGATTCTTAATGCAATCATCCAGGTAAGCCTTCTGAAAGGGAGACCAACTTAAGTCTGCCTTTGTGGCTTCATCTGGGATTGTTTTCATAATGTCAGGATCTGGGGACTGTTCTATTTTTTTTCCGTAAAAGCTTTCTATGGTGAGAGCTCTCTTCTGCTTCTTGCTCATGATTTAAAGTTGGGATATTGGTCAAAAGCCGAGAAAACTGCAACAATTTGTATTTGCCCTGGGGCAGTTTGCCGAGTTGAGTTCCGGTCTGAGGCTGGTGGGGCTAGATTCGCACTTGACCACGTTTTCAGCTGTTCTCGATCCACCCCCTTCCAAAGGCAGATCTGCCAAAGCACCTGCCCGCAAGCAGAGCAAAGTGGCCCAGGCGTCTCCCAGGGGCTTCCTGGGTGCCCGAAATCTGCCCCTCTATCGCAGCCCTGACTTCCGCCCCGGCTGGAGTCCGATCGCGACCAACGGCCGATTTCCCCTGAGGCTAACCTTCTCCGGAGTTCTTTCAAGGTAGATCTTTTATAGAAGTGCGTTGTAGTCCAAATGCTTGGCGAGGCCCTCACTCAGAAACCAGTTGGAAGGCTTACTTTGTCTGGGTTTGAGGGAATGTCGGAGGAGTTCACAGAGAAAGCTGTCCACAGTTCGCCATCTTGGCTCCGCCCTAAATCTACTTTTCAAGATGTTGTTTTCTTCATTGGGTTTTTTTTACATTTGTTCAATTACTATATTTTTAAGGAATTATTTTCTTCAGTCATTTTTTCCTTCCTTTTCCAAGCTGTTGGTTCTCTCTTGCATTATCTCTCATTTCTTTTCTCATTTTTTTTCTTTTACCTCTCTTATTTGCCTTTTAAATTCTTTTATGAGCACTTCCAAGAAGCCTCTTTGGGCTTGAGACCAATTCATATTACTGTGAGATTTCCTCTGTGGACATTTTGTCCTTGTCTGAGTTGGTGTTTTGGTCTTCCCTGTAACTATAGTAGCTTTCTATGGTTAAGGTTCTTTTCTGTTTTGTGCTCATTTTCTTTCCTTTTCTTTTGGTATTTCCTCTTTTTTTTTTTTTTAAACTTTTATAGTTAAGCTCTGCTCTTGGGGAAAAGAGGGTGCTATTCCAAACCTCAGGTAAAACTCCGAGCCTTGGCTTTGAGCAGAGGGATTTCTAATTTGGTGTCTTAATCACAGCAGGGGGTACTTGCTCTCTTCAGGTAACAGCCTGGTTTTCTGGGTTGGCAATTTGCCTTCTGCCATTTCTCTTCTTCCTCCTCCTCTTCCACTTCTTCTTCCACTCTCTCCTCTTCTACTTCCTCTTCTACTTTCTCCTCCTCCTCCAATTCTTCCACTTCCTATTCTTTCTCCTCCTCTGCTTTTCTTCTTCTACTTCTCCTCTTCTCCTTCTCCTCTTTCATTCTTCTTTCTTCTTCTCTTCTTCTTCCTCCTTCTCCTTTTCCTCCTCTTCTCTTCTGCTTCTCTTCTCCTTCTCCTCTTTCATTCTTTTCTCCTCTTTCAATTTTATTTTTTCTTTTCTCCTTCTCCTCCTCTTTTTCCTCTTCCTCCTCTTCATTTTCTCATTCTTCTTTCTTCTTTTCTCCTTCTCTTCTTCCTCCTCCTCTTCTACTTCCTGTTCCTCCTCCTCCTCCTTCTTGAAATATAACAAGCTAGTGCATTGAGCTAAATCTGGTAAGATGAATATCACTAGAGATAAATAAAAAAGTTTTATATTTGGGTTTAGAAAGCAAAAATTGTTGCTAATCTTCTGGTATACTAAATTTCCACATTTTTCTTCCAAACTTTTGTCTGAATGTTTTTAAACATGCCTTTCTCATCTTATACTTGTTTATTTTCTAAACCCAAGTATAAAATTAATTATGGCCTGAGAAAGCAGTAAAAGAGGCACAGCTAGGAAAATCGTAGTCCTACTGTATGTTGCCCTGGTCAAACCACATCTAGAGAATTATTTATACATAGGCATGCATACTAGATATACCAAGTGTGCTCAGGCATACATTCATATGCCTGTAGACTTTGATTTAGATGACACTACCCAGGATTTGGAACCCATTAGGAGAGGAAGTTTTCCCACTTCCTGATATAACTTCTTGGAGGCTCTCATGCTGGAGGAAGATAGCCTCTCTAAATGTTACAATTATCTTGCTATCTAGCCTCCTCCATTCCTCTTCTGCAGTCTCAGAAGTACTGCTTAGCCTGCTCAGGCGGGATCCTTGGACCTATTGGAATCATTGCAGTATTTCTTCCTCCTATTTAGAGATATAAAAATTCCCTTAAGAACTGCTTTGGTTGCATACCATAGTTTTTGGTATATTGTCTCAATATTGTTATTCTCTTGGATGAAATTATGGATTGTTTCTATGACTTGTTGTTTGACCCACTCATTCTTTAGATTTAGATTATTTAATTTTCAATTGGTTTTTAGTCTGTCTTTCCCTGGCACTTTACTGAATATAATTTTTATTGCATTGGGGTCTGAAAAGGAAGCATTTACTATTTCTGCCTTTTTGCATTTGATTGTGAGGTTTTTATACCCTGATACATGGTCAGTTTTTGTGTAGGTGCCATGTACTGCTGGAAAAAAAGGTATATTCCTTTTTGTCCTTTTCAATTTTTTTTTTCAGAGGTCTGTCATATCTAGGTTAGTATTTCTTTCTCCTTCCTTCTCCATCAGGCTCCAGCTGCTATCTGGGGTCTCTGGCTGGCTATAGTCAGGGCTGAGAAAAATCCACCATCTCTTCATTTTGATTCCTCTGTCTACTTTTCTATTTGTGTTTAATTTATTTTTTGTGGTTCTGAGATTATGGTTGATATGGGCAAAGAAAGTAAGGAGTATTTTTTAGATTTTTTAAAGATGTTCTTCATGGTCACCAGTTTTTAAACTCCACCAAGAGCAAAATATAGGCTCGAGAAATAAAATCTAGTTGGAAACATACTTTTTCTAGCCAAAATAAGACTGAAAGGAATTTAATGTGTGCTAGGATGAATGGAAGCATTCTATTAAAAGGAAAACTTCACAAAGTACTTTTAATTAAGGCTTTTGTTAATTTAAAAACTTTTTCCTCAAGTTTTAGTTTTTTTAATTCATCTGATGGATAAAACTGATGTCCTTTATGATTAGATATTCAATAAATGTTTTTTTTTTAAAAAATATAACAAAGTTCTCTGAGTACATGCGTTAATGAAAAATACTCCTCATGCCCATAGCACTCTGCTTTGGTGCCATGTTTTATGAAAGACATTTATAAACTAGAAGGCAATCAGAATGGACCTTGTTATTATGCCATATGAGGATTGTCTGAAGAAGTAGGAATGTTTAAGTTGGAAAAGAGAAGATTTTGGGGAGGAAAAATTAATTAAGAAAACTTTTCTTCAACTATTTGAACTGTTTTCAAATGAAAGAAGTATTTCTCTTCTAGTCTAAAATTAGGACTAGGAATTGGTGGAGGCAACATGATATGATGGAAAGAGCATTGAATTTAGAGTCAGGGAATTCATTTGGATACTGGCTTTGCTCCTTTCCTGTCTTGAACAAATTGTGTGACCTTTCTGAATCTCAATTCCCTCATACTTAAAATGGGTAGATTGGATTAAATGACCTCCCAGATCCCTTGTAGGCTTTGCAACTGTGATCATAAGCTTCCAAGAGGCAAATTTAGGCGTGGTTTAAGGAGAAACTTCCTCAAAAATTTTTAGAACATCCACAGATGTAGGGAGCTGCATTGGAAAGGTGTGGGTTTCCTTCAATCTTGTTTTTCGACTTTTATTCTTTTTTTATTCAGCCTTGGCCTGGATATTCTTAAATGGGCAAGTTGGATGAGGAAATCTTCAGACAGGGGCTGGATTAGATGACCTTTCACATCCCATGAACTTTGAAGTTCTGTAGAGTAACCTGAAGAAGTGACCATGCAGTCGTGGGAGATCCTTGGGTAAAGGCTATTTTCTATATACTAGACCAAGGACCTTAGTACTGTGACTGGTGTGGTATTCTTAAGCATCCATTTTTATCCTGGCCATGTTTAGTGAACTTCTGTTACTTTTTGCTAATGGAAATTGGCAAGGGCATAGTTAGATAACTACAGATAATTCCCAGACAGTATCAGGCAAACATCATGTTTTAAACTGTGATCAGCAAAGGTGAATTTGCTGCTCCCTTTCCTTTACAGCTTTCAAATAATTCTATAAACTCTCCATAAGATAATAGGCAAAGTATTATTATCTGTTGATTGGAAAAATGCAGGAACAAAAAGCTTCTATGAATTTAATAATACTTTAATGAATTTATACTTATTTGAAAATAGTACCTATATATTTGAGACATTTTATCTAAAAAGTATGTTTACTTATTTATTATATTGAATTATTTGGTAAGATGAATCCTTTTGAAATAACTATGATTTCTCCAAAGTAGTACACAGGAGTTCAGAGGAGTCTAAGGGGGTTCCAAGATTGGTAATCACTAGATTAGATGATTGCTAAAGTCCATCCTCTTCTGAATTTTATAATTCTGCCTGCATATAATGAAGGGATGGCTGCATAACAACAGGTAGTATTGGGGTTGGATATTTTGGGGGAGATACCTGTCTTGGCCAGGACTGATGCTGAATATATGACTGAGCTTTCCTAACAGTCACCTGAGAAGCAGTCATGTGGTTAAGTCAGTGCTCTTGGGATGCGCTGTATATTTGATTTTCTCTGTATTCACAGACCTGACCATAGGGAACTCAAAGTCTTTTCTGAACCCTCTCTCCATGCTTCTCCTGTGGGTGGATGACGCTTTTATTCTTTCTTTTCTTATTCCAAACAGCTTGGGTGTTAGTTATTCTAAATAGTCATCTTCAGGACACCCACACCTCCTCCTGGACGACGATTCTTCATGTTGCCAAATACTCTGGAAAATAGAAATAGGCCAACTTCAGAATTACGTATTTTTCATTTCATGCTTCTCCCTGTCTTGCTCACATGAGTGGTGAACAGAGATGTAACTTGGGCAGATGAGCTTTGCCAAAGGGTGCCTAAATTTAGAGTGCAATTAACAGTACTTTTTATTCAGAAACATAGAAACAATTGATCTTAGTACCTAATTAGAAAGAATTATTGAATTAAAATAGGAAGCAGATTTCTCATTCCTCCAAAGCTCTACCCTGCTTTTACCCACTCTTTATTCCCTATGGATTTTGCAGCAAGGGGGTCTTTGTTATCTCATGATGAACTGAGGGCACATTTTGTGTTTCTTGCCCTGGGCACAAAAATTCCTAGTTATGTCTCATGTGATGAGATTCTACTCAGGGTTCTTAGTTGGTTTAAATCAGGTCTTCCAAACCTTTTTGTTTGTTTGTTTTTGTTTTGTGCCATGGATCCTTGTGGAAATCTGGTGAAGTCTGTGAACTAATTCTCAGAATAATGCTTTTAAATGAATAAAACAAAATGTTGGATTACCACAGAAACCAATTATATTCAAATACAATTCTCAAAATATTTTTAAAAAAAGGTCATGGATGCTAGGTTAATAACCCCTTGTCTGTAGTAATGTGTCATCTTCCTCAAATAAATAGGACTTTCCTGCCTTGTTGTCATTGAGATATATGATATCCACAGTTTGACCTGGTTTTTCTCATGATAAGTACATTTACTTTGCATTGTAAGTGCTTAGGAAATACTTCATCTTTTTTATGGAAGAGTCTGACAGGATTGGATTCTTACTTAATCTCTAGTTAGTGTTAGCCTATGTCAATATAATAGTGAGGCTCACTGATTTTCATGGAGATAAACTCCATGGGCTCAGTTGAGTGGAGCCAGTTTCATGCCATGGATTTAATAAAAGGACTATCCAGTTTTTGTTGCTCACTACATGTGTGACTTTGAGCAAGTCACTTAACATCTCCAATTTTTTTACATAAAGGGGTTGGAATAAATGACTTTTGAGACCTCCTACAACTCTAAATTTGTGATACTATAAGCTACACAAAAAACTAGAATTTTTTAAATAAAGATTTTGTTTTGTTGTTGTTTGCTTTTGTCCCCAAGATCAGGTGACTTAACACAAATAGCTAAGTGATCTTTTTCAAAGGGAAATATATGCCATTTCATTTTGCTCAAATGGCCCTTACCTCACTCTCTGAGTTTAGGGAAGGGGAAAAGAATAAGCATACTATGTGCTAGGGACTATGCTAAGCACTTTACAAATAATATCTTATCTGATCATTCTCTCATTTTATTTAGACAGAATGGAGGGGTCCGTATGAAAATATAGGCTAAGCTATATGAAAATAGAAATGTCCATATATGGTATGCTGTACCAAAATCATTAAGATGAGAAAGAATAATATTGTTAATATTATAGTGTATTTTTATTGCTCTCGTACCACTTAATTATTTAGATGGGATATAGGAGTGAAAATTGATTATCTGATCTCAGCTTAATGAGGAAGAGACTATTATAAATCACAGACTTGTTTTTAAACTGGGTTTTTCTGATTTTCCCAATGGTTTTGAGATTAGGAATTCAGAAAGGATTATAGAAGTCCTAGTAATTTACTAGTGTTAGCTAAGGAGAAAAATATAAATCTTCCTAAACTGATGCCAATATTAAAAATATGAAAACTTGTCTTATTTGGTTTTGGAGTTTATGGGCAATGAAGCTTGAAAATAATCTATCTCATGAGCTTGACTTGACTTACCTCCATTGATTGGCTTCAAAGTCAAAAGCCTCCACTGTTGCCAAGTGTACCACTCCATCAAAGCCTCCAACCGCCAGGAGGTATCCATTTGCACTTACTAGACTTACCTAAGAAAAAAGCCCAGGACAGTCACTTAGTACATGTCTATGTCAAGAAGTACTGTAAAAGAAGAGGGTTAAAAATACTGAGTAGAAAGAGTTCTGGACTTGGACTCAGAAGATCAAATATTGAATCCTGCTTCTTCTATTATGTAATTTTCTCCTTGAAAAATGTTGGTAAGGAAAGAGAGAGCTATATATGTCAACTAATCTAGAAACCATAATGAGTAATTATATTGTAGTTAGATGAATAGCAATAGAGGTGCCTAGAAGTTCATAGCAGATAAGACTCAAGACAGGAATCAGTAACAAAATCCATGGCCTCAGGTATCTATACACAAATTCCTGAGATATGTTTAACAAACTAGATGAACTAGAAATCCTAAATCAAGAAGATTATTTTTAACCTCTTAGGAATCACTGAGAGTTAATAGGATGAGAATCATGACTAGAATATAATCCTGGAAGAGTATGGTTTCTTTAAAAAAGAAAAGATGTAGGGTAGCATCTGTTAGGAAGATATACTCATGTAATATAATGGAAAAATGCAAATGAGCATACATGGTGGAAAGAACAGTTGGGTGAAGATCAATGGAGATAAAAACAAGATTATGTTTTTACAATATTATGCACCACATTAAAAAAATAGGTGAAGAAATTGGGAAAACAAATCACCAGAATAGTACAGAGGCATGAAATACTTTTGGCGAGGCATTTCAGTTATCCACATATCTGCTGAATTTCCTTTTCTCTTACTGACCAAATGAGAGCAGGCTTAATGAAACTGTAATTTCATCCTGCAGGAGCTTGAAGAACTGATAGGATGAAATTCTCTTATGGATCTTTCTCACCAACATAAAAGAACTGGTTGCTAAGGTGGAAATTATGGGGACTTTGAGGAAGGCAACATTCTCACTTAGAATTTGTGGTAAAGAATGATTGGATAATCTAATAGGCCCCCTTCATTTTGTAAGAGCAGATTTCAAAAGATTCAAAGGAATGATAAATATGTTCCCATGGGTAAAAATTTGCAGAAGTGATGAGTGCTCAGTGAGGTTCTGATGACACAAGGAGAAATGACTCTCAAATAAAAGAAAAAAAAAGGAAATTGTTTAAAAAAGAACTTAACCAACTTAGGTTTTTAAAAGATTTGTAGAGAAAGCAATGGTACTAAAGAAGAATAAAAAAATGATGATACAATCATCAGAATAGAATCAGAAGGGCTAAAGCTCAGAATGAGCGGAGTCTGGTAATTGGGCAAAGCTAACTAAGGCTTTTCAAAAAGGGTTTTTGAAACTATGTTTGGAAGAACAATATCAAAGAGCAGATAAGACTGCTTTCTGGGGAAAGGGTGGATAGGATAATGATAACTGACAAGAGAGAGGGAAGAACTGCCTAATTTAAATTTTGGCTCTATGTGTCAAAGAGATTTGATCTTTAGACTAAAAATAGTTTTCTCCTTGAAAAGTGTTGATGAGGTACAGATTTCCAGGGATTTAGGAGTTCAGAAATAGATATCAGTCTTATAGAGGAGGAGGCTGGTTCAGAGCCCATGTAGAAGAAACATCAGTGGTGGTACTAGGTGTGATGACAAGCAGCAGCAGTTTAAGGAGCTTTCAGAGACAGTAAAGAGACCCTGATGTTAGCACTGGATGCAGGACAGAACACCGGCAGGTTCATTGTCTATACTAAGTTCAAGGGTAGGAAGGAACATTTTTAATCAAGAGAGAATGGAAGTCCTGGGGGACAGGATCAGTCCCTGTCCCGAAGGATGAGGGACCCTGAGGAGCAGTATTGATTGCAGTCCCAGGGAATTAGGTACCTTTCCTGGGTAAGGACCAGAGTTAGACCTGGAGAGCAGTGACAAAGCAAAGTCCAGCAACATGTTGTTTGCTGGAAACACACTTGAAATAGACATACAGAAACTTCTGTGAGGGCTGGAGCAGAATCTCTTAGACTTCAGCAGGTAGCAATTGTCAGGGACGGTGTCACAGTGGAGAGAGCACTTGACACCCAGGTTTAGGGAGGCTCCTCTTCCCGCGTTCATGTAAAACCTCAGACACTTCCTAGCTGTGAGACCCTGGGAAAGTCACTTGTAAAATGAGTTGGAGAAGGAAAAGGCAAACCACTCCAGTACCTTTGCCAAGAAAACCCCAAATGCGGTCACAAAGAGTCAGATGTGGTTGAATAAAAATGAAGGACTAGGGAGGAATGCCCAGGAAGCTTTAGTTGGGGACCTGGCTAGAGATTAGAACTGTGATTGGATCACCTCCAGAAGGCCTAATCTTTACTTTAGGATCATGGGATCCAAAGCTAGAAATGATCACTTAACTCAGCTCCCTAAGCTAGGTGACTAAGTGGATAGAGCCCAGGACCTGGAGTCAGGAAGCCCTGAGTTCAAATCTAGCCTCAGTTACTCATTAGCTATGTCACTCTGAGCAAGTCATTTAATCTCTGTCTTAGTCTGCTGGAGAAGGAAAAAGGCAAACCACTTGAGTATCTTTGCCAAGAAAACCCCATGGGCATTATGGCCTAAGGATTATGAGAGTCAGAAGTAACTGAACAACAGTAGCAATCTTGGTTTCAAACAAAAGCTAAAATTAGAAAACTAAATCTTGCTAAAAGAAACTATGGACAATGAAATAATAATTCCGAAACATACATGCCCCACGTGGCATAGCATTCAAATTCTTAAAGGAAAAGTTAAGTGAGTTACGGAAGGAAATAGTAAAGCTATACTAGTAGGAGGCCTCAACTTTCCCCTCTTAGAGCTAAATAAATGTAATCATAAAATAAATTAGAAGTCAAAGAGATGCATAGAATCTTGGAAAAGTTAACTGTATTAGACCTCTGGAGAAAAGTGAATGTCAGTGGAAAGGAATATACCTTTTCCTCAGCTGTAAATGTTATTTTCATAAAAATTAACACATTTTAGAGCATACAAATCTCAAAACCAAACATAAAAAAGCAGAAATATTAAATCCAACCTTTTCATACCATAGTGCATTAAAATTACATTTGAAAAAGGGCCATGGAAGTATCAATTAAAAGGTAATTGAAAACTAAATAATCTAAAGAATGAATAGGTTAAAGAACAAATCATAGACACAATAATTTCACCAAAGAGAATGACAGTGATGAGATAACATTCCACATTTTATGGAATGCAAGAAAAGCAATACTTGGGGGAAAGTTTAAATTTGTAAATATGTGCACCAGTGAAAGAGAAAGAATGAATTGGCTATGCAACTAAAAAAAACCTAGAAAAAAGAAAAAATTAAAAATTTCCAATTAAACACCAAAATGGAAATCCTGAAAATCAAAGGAGAGATTGTAAAAATTGAAAGTACCAAAACAATTGAACTCATAAATAAAAGCTAGAAGCTGGTTTTATTAAAAAAAAACCCAAAATAGATAAATCATTGATTAATTTTATTTAAAAAGAGAAAGAAGAAAACCAAATTATTAGGATCAAAATTTAAAAAGATGAATGCATACCAATGAAGGTGAAATCAAAGCAATTATTAAGAGTTATCTTGCCCAATTGTATGCCAGGAAAAATGACTAAGTGAAATTGAAAATTACAAGAATATAATTTGTTCTGATTAGGCAAAGAGTAAATAGACTACTTAAATAAGTATCTTAGAAAAAAGAAATTGAACAAGCCATCAATGAGCCCTAAGAAAAAAGCCCCAGAGTCAGATGGATTTTCAGGTGAATTCTACCAAATATTAAAGGAACAACTAATCCCAATACCATATAAACTATTTTTCTTGTTTTTTTTAATAAAGCTTTTTATTGTCAAAACATATGCACAGGTGATTTTTCAACATTGACCCTTGCATAGGCCTTGTGTTCCAAATTTTCCCCTTTTCCCCCCACCCCCTCCTCTAGATGGCGAACAATTCAATATATGTTATGCATGTTAAAATATATGTTAAATCCAATATATGTAAACATATTTATATAATTTTCTTGCTGCACAAGAAAAATCAGATCAAAAAGGAAAGAAAATGAATAAGAAAACAAAATGCAAGCGAACAACTGAAGGAGTGAGAATGTTATGTTGTGATCTACTCTCATATAAATTTTTTTTCTAAATAAGTAAAGGAGTCATACCAAATTCTTTTTTCTGACATAAATATAGTGCTGATACCTAAACCAGGAAGAGGGACAATAGAAAAAGAAAATTATAGACTAATTTATTCGTTGAATATCAATGCAAAAATTTAAATAAAATACTACCAAGAAAATTGGAATAATATATCACAAAAATCATATACTAACTAATATTATGACCAAGTGATATTTATATTAGAAAAGCAGGATTGGTTCAATATTAGAAAATTATTAGCATAATTAAATAACATCAATAACAACAAAAATCATATAATTATATCAATATGTATGGAAAAGATCTTTGACAAAATATAACATTCCAATTAGATATTCCCATTAAATAATAGAAAGCACAGAAATTGATGGCACCTTTCTTAAAATGATAAAAAAAATTCTATAAAAATTTTTTAAAAATCCAAGAGTAAGCATTATTTGTAGTGGGGATAAACTTTAAATCTTCCCAATAAGATCAAGAGTAAAACAACTATGGCCATTATTGCTACTTTCATTCAATATTGCATTAGAAATGCTAGCTATAGCAACAAGACAAGGAAAAAATTAAAGAATAGGCAACAAGAAAACAAAACTATGACTCTTTGTTATATGATATATTGTTAAACCTAGGGAACCCTAGAGCAGAGCTTCTTAAACTTTTTCTATTTGAAACCCCCTTTTGCCTGAGAAATTTTTATGTGACCCTAGATATAGAGGTATATAAAATAGATATACAAATCAAATATTTACTGATAAGAAATCATAATTTCATGATCCCCGTATTCAGTTATGAGACTCCCATTTGGGATTGTAACCCATAGTTTAAGAAGCTGGGGTGAAAATCACTCACCAAATTAGTTGAAACAATTGACATTTTCAGCAAAGTTGAAAGATATAAAACCCCATAAATCTCTAGTATTTCTATAAACTACTAAAAAATTCCAGTAATCAGAGATGAAGAGAACAATTCTATTTAATATAACTGCAGACACTATAAAATAGTTGGTAGTCTACCTGCTAAGGTAAACCCAGGATTATATGAACATAGCCATAAAACAATTTCACACAAATAAAAATAGTTCTAATCAATTGAGAAACATTAATTTGTCATAGGTAGGTCTAGCTGATATAATAAAAATGATGAAACTACCTAAGTTAATTTACTTATTGAACATCATACCAATCAAATTCCCAAAGAATTTTTTATAGAGCTAGAAAAAATAACAAAATAACAAAAATAACAATTTTATCTGGAAAAACAAAAGACAGCAATGACAAAAAATGTTAAGGAAGGCAGGCCAGCAGTTCCAGATTTCAAACTATATTACAACTTGGTAATCATCAAAATAAACTGCTACTAGCTAAGAAACAGAGTTGTTGATCAGTGAAATGGATTAAGTATATAATATATAGAAGTAAGTGACCAGCAACTTGATGAATATGGAAATATGTTAAGAAGAATTGCACATGTTAAATCTGTATCAGATCGCTTGCTGTCTAGGGGAGGAGGAAGAAAGAGAGAGAGGGAGAAAAATTTGGAACACAAAATTTTGCAAAGGTGAATGTTGAAAATGATCTTTGCATGTATTTAGGAAAAAATATATATTTAAAAGAAGTAAATAATCATAGTTATCTAGTATTTGATAAACCCAAAGATCCAAGATTTTGAATCAAGAACTCATTTGACAAAAATTACAGGGAAAACTTGAAAGCAGGTAGGCAGAAACTAGGCATAGATCAACATTTCACATTGTATGTACCAAAATAAGGTCAAAATGGATACATGATTTAGACATAAAGGGTGATATAAACAAATTAGGGGAGCATTGTAGGTCCATGGAAAAGGGAAGAATTTGTGTTCAAACAAATAATAGAGGGGATTATGGGAAGTAAAATGGATAACTTTGATTACATGAAACTAATAAACATTTGCACAAATAAAACTAATGCCGTCAAATTATAACAGGAAAATGGGGAAATTTTTAATAGCAATTTTCTCTGTTAAAAGCCTCATTTTTTTTTTTTTTGCTTTTGGCTGAGGCAATTGGGGTTAAGTGACTTGCCCAGGGTCACACAGCTAGGGAATGTTAAGTGTCTGAGACCAGCTTTGAACTCAGGTCCTCCTGACTTCAGGGAAAAGCCTCATTTCTTAAAAATACATGGAACTGTGCCAAATTTCTAAAATTAAGAGCTATTCCCTAGTTGATAAATGGTCAAAGAATATAACCAGTTTTTTTCAGAAGAAGAAATCAAAGCTATCAGTAGTCATATGAAAAAAAATCTCTAAATCACTACTAATTAGAGAAATGCAAATCAAAATAACTTCAAGATATCACCTCACACTTATCAGATTAACCTAATGACAGAGAAAGTGACAAATGGTGGAGGGGATATAGAAATATTGGGACATTAATGCACTATTGGTGGACTTATGTACTAGTCCATCTATTCTAGAAAACAATTTAGAATTATTTGGCTATAAAATTGTACATACCTTCCGACCCAGCAATACCACTTCTAGTTCTGTATCAGAAATACATCAAAGAAAAGGGGGAAATGATCTATTTGTACAAAAATATTTGTAGCCACCCTTTGCGGTGGCAAAGAATTGGAAATGGAAGGAATGTCTATCAACTGGTACATGGCTGAACAGTTATGATGTTTTGCTATAAGAAATGACTATGAGGATAGTTTCAAAAAAACTTGGGAAGACTTATATGAACTCATAAAAATAGAAGTGAGCAGAATCAAGAGAACATTGCATAAAGTTACAGCAGTATTCTAAGGATCAACAGTGAAAGACTTAGCTACTCTGATCAAGACAATGATCTAAAACAATTTAAAAATACCTTTGAAGGGAAAAAATGCAATTTACTTCCAGAGAGATAACTATTGAACTTTGAATGCAGATTGAAACATATTTTTTTAAAGCTTTATTTTCTTTTATTGTTTTATTTTGTTTTTTTCAACATGGCTAATATGGAAATGCATTTCATATGACTTCACATGATATGAAATTGCTTGCATTATCAAGGACTAAGTTTGGTGGGAGAAAATTTAGAACTCAAAAATTTTAAAAATGATTGTTGAATTTTTTTTGCTTTTAATTGGGAAATATTTAATGAAATATATAAAAATAAATTTTAAAAGTATTGATGGGAATTGTAGTGTGGGAAATTAGAAACCATGAAAAGTACCAGAAATAAAGAATCAAAATAGCTTTTAGGGGATTTATATGAAGCTTAAATCAGGAAACAGCAATAAAGCACTTAATTATCCTTAAAAGGTTCCAGTAATCTGAGGTAAACAAATTAAATCCTAAGGTGCTGAAAGAGGTAGCACAGGATTTCTGAGCTTCATTAAATAGAATTTCAGAAATCATGGGTAATGGGAAAGATACTTCAAGATTAGAGAAGAGCAAATGTCTTCATTTTTTTTCTCTTTATTAATTGTTTTATTTTTTTCTGGTTATACATGTATATTAACTTTTAAAATACACATTTCTTTATGAATCATTTTGAGAAAGAAGAATCAGAACAAAAGGGAAAAACCACTGGAAAGGAAAAAAACACAAAAAAGAAGTAAACATAGCATATGTTGATTTACATTGAATCTCCATAGTTCTTTTTCTGGTTGCAGATGGTGTTTTCTATCCAGAGTTTATTAGGATTGCCTTCGATCACTGAACCACTGAGAAGAACCGAGCCTTTCATAGTTTATCATCACACAAACTTGCTGTTACTGTGTACAATATATTCCTGGTTCTTGTTTTGCTCTGCATCAATTCATGTGACTCTTTCCAGACCTTTCTAAAATCAGCTTGTTCATCATTTTTATAGAACAATAATAATACATTAACTTCATATACCACAACTTATTCAGCTGTTCCCCAATTGATAAGCATCTACTCACAAATATCTTTCTTTTAAAGAAAAGGAAGAGAAAGAAATCTAAAAACTATAGATCAATGAGCTTGATTTTGATTTCTGGCAAAATTCTAAATTGCATTATTTAAGAGATGGTTAGTGATCATTCAGAAAATGAAGCAGTCATGACAAAGTTATGTCAGAATTATCTTATTTCCTTTTTTGATTGGATTACCAAACTGACAAATCATGGGAAGACAAACACTATACATATCAAGTTGGTATACATATTGCACAATGCTACACATATAACATACACAACAATTTCATGGAATGTGTATATATTACATGCATATGTTAAAACACATGTGCATGTATAGTGTATATATACATACATAGTTTTAGAATTTTAGCAAAGCACTTGAAAAAACCTTTTATGACTTTTTTTTCCTGAAAGATGTGAACTAGAGCCCATCTTCTTAAACTGTGGTTTGTCTCCCGATATGAGGTTTTGTAATTAAATGTGGGGATTGCAAAATAATACATATGTTTGATTTTTATACTTATTTTATATACTATATGCCTGGAGTCATGTAACAATTTCTTGAGTGAAAAGGAGTAGCAAGTAGAAAGAGTTTAAGAAGACCTGAGCTAGAGGATAATACAATTAAACAGATTTGGGACTAGCTGAATGGAGTTATTAATGTTTAAATTTAACTTGGAAAGATATCTTTATTTGAGTTCTAAAGAATCTGTGTTTTGCCTTGTGTTAAAACAACAACAACAAAACCAGAGTTTTTTCAGCATTACTTGGAAAAAGGCATAGACGACATATTTATCAAATGTTCACATGGTCCAAAGCTGAGAGGGATTGCCAAAACTCTGAATGAAAGAGCAAGAATTCAAAACTATTTCTACTGAATTGAATCTAACAAGACAAAATTTTATAAAGATAAATATAAAATCTTACACTTTTGTTCAAAAAAAATGAATCATACAAGTACAAGATTAGATTGTTAAGTACCTTTCTAGTTATCCTATATGGAAATTATCTGGGAAAAAAAGGATGTCCTGCCTGGAAGAAGACAATATTTAGAAAGGATTTGAAAGAAAACTTCAAATAATTGAATGGTTTTATCATGGAAGAAGAATAAACTTCTTCTTAAACCTAAAGATTAGAACTAGGATCAAAATGGATGAAAGTTTCAAATAAGCACGTTTATGCTTGATATGAGGAAAAATTAAAATAGGAGTGAATGTTAGGGCTGTACAAGACTGTGCTTGCCCTTAAATGCTAGGAAAAGCTGTTCATACTTACTGAATGGATAACAGGGAAGCTGTATTTGAGAAGAGGGTTAACATGACTAGAGCTATGTATGAGAAAAATTATCCTCCATGGGGATCCCAAGGGATTGAAATCAGAAACCAAACTGGCATTTCTCCAGGACAGCTTTCATATCCCTGATGATCATCAAAATGATGAGATGATGATGACTTTGCCTTGTAGAGAAATGAATCCTGCCACTCAGAGCCTCCAGAAAGGGAGCCTCCTTTGCCTTCAGGATTACAAAAGACAATGATAGATTTGTTATCGAAATGGACCTTCTTGACACAGGGAGTGAAAGAATAAGGGGAAAAGGCAATGAAGGAAGAACAATTGCTGTTGGTGTCAAGCCAGGAAGAGATTGGCTTTTCAGCCCCTGGCTCAGGCAGGAACTGAAAGGAGCCATGGGGAGGGAGAACCTTTTTTGTGAAGAAAGCCTCTTCCCACCTCTACCTCAGGGATTCTTTCTTGAATCAAATTATAGATTTCAACCAGACCCATAATTGTGAGGAGATTGTGCTCTGAAAAGGTGGCACTTTAAAAACAAAATGAGCAGGCAGCTTCCCCAGAAATAAAGAACACTACTGATTATATACATATTTTTAGGAACAGGAAATTAAGCTTTTGTACTATAGAAGCAATGGCACAATTTTAACTTCACCCTTTGTACTGTCAGAGCTGGGCACTGGACCTTCTGTCTTGTTGCTCCTGGGATCTCAGATTGAGTCCCATTTTTGGAAAGTTCGACTGAAATGGATACAAAAAGTGGCTAAATCATTTATAACATGTTTTGTTTCACCTCAGTTACCTGTGTATGTATCTCCTTTTAGAATATAAAATCCATGAGGGTAAAAACTAAACATTATCCAAACTTTACACTATCTTCAGTAGTGGAAATGAGAATGAGAATGCTGATAATCATATTCATATAGCATCTTAAGATTTTTGAATTGCTTTCCTCATAAAAGATCTGTGAGACATGCAATGCAAATAGCTTGTTTTCATTTTATAGGTAAAGAAATAGAGGCTTAGAGTCAAACATATGTTAGTAAATATTTCATTGACTCTTTGGGGGGGAAATGTGCCCACCACACAGTTTTAAGCTTAATTTGCATTATAAGCATTTCTTCCATCACTTAAACCTAGTCCAATCAATAAAGCCATAAATCAAGCTTTGATTTTTAGCATTTGCCAATCTCTTAGGTGTAAATGTTTGTACTGAAAATTTATTGTCCCTCTAGTTGGAACTGGTTTTATCACACCTTGAAGCAGAGCAGTTAAATGTTGGAAATAATAGCAATTCACATTCTATAATACTTTGAGATTTAAAAAAACAAAACATTTTCATCACATCAAACCCATGAAGTAGGAAGTGCAAGTGATTTTGTCCCCATTTGACAGATGAATAAAATATGTACAGAGAAGCGAGGTGGCTGACCCAAAGTCACACAGAAGTGTTAGATGGAGCTTCCTCCCTTTCTTCCCAACCCCATGCGATGGCATACCATGCCAGTCACATTCTCTCTTCCTTCCACCCTGTTGTCAGAGCCAAAATGTTTGCAAGGCTAAGGGGCTTAATCTGAGTTTTTCTGTCTAACTGGCCAAGCCCAGCCAGATTGATGCATCGTCTCCCCTTCTTCCTCTCTCATCTTACCTTGTTCCTCTTTGACCTCATGGGCGTCATTGGCAACCACTCGTTGGAGCTGGGATCAAAGCGTTCAGCACTGCACAGCTCCGTGATCTCGTCCCGGCCACCTGCCACGTAGATTTTCCCTTGATACACAGCACAGCCAAAGGTTTCCCTGCAGACTCTCAGGGAAGCACAGGGACTCCACACATCCTCTGTGGGGTCATAGCGCTCAACTACGGACAGAAGACATTGCAGTCTCATGGCACAGTCAGGAAAATGATGAGATCTTGGTCAAAGCCCAGGGAAAAGACCACAAGAACCCCACCATCCCCCAACCTCTCCAGCCTAGGACCTCATCTCTCAAAATAAAGGGAGCCAGTTTGGGGGAAGGCTAACGCTGCTCCTCACAGGTTTGGAAATCTCAGCAGCCTCAGCTTCCCTCATCACACACCTAGGAATTTACCTGGAACTATATGGAAACGATTTATGGTCCCAGTTTTAACTCAACATCTTATTGCCCTCTTCTCTACTCTGATACTGCTACCACCCTGGTACAGACCCTCATCACCTCAAACACTGAACCATTGTATTGTCTGCTGGTACTGATTGCTTTCTCTGACAGAAACCTTCACCAAATTGTCAGATGATCTTCCTAATGCACAAATCTGACCATTTCACTCCTCCTATTCAGTCCACTCTTGTGGCTTCCTATTGCCCCTGGGATAAAATGTAAAAAATATAAAATCTTCTTGCTTTTAAGATCCTTTATAATACTGTCCCTTCCTACCTTTCTAGTCTAGTAAAACCTTATTATTCTCCATATACTCTGGAGAGTCAGTGACAGCGGCCTCCTTCCTGTTTCTCAATCAGGACATGGAGAGTTTTCATTGGCTATCCTTATATCTGGAGCCCTTTTCATCTCTACCTATCACCTTTCCTCAAGTTTTAGCTAAAGTCCACTTTCTACAAACAGACTTCTTGGGGCAGCTAGGTGGTGCAGTGGATGGAACATCAGCCCTGAAGTCAGGAAGACCTGAGTTCAAATTTGGTCTCAGACACTTCCTAGCTGTGTGACCCTGGGCAAGTCACTCAACCCCAATTGCCTCAGGGGGAAAAGACTTTTTGGGTCCTCCTTAATTTTAATGTCTTCTTTCTGTGATTAGCTCCAGTTTATCCTGCATGAATTTTACTTATACATTGATCTTTGCATATTGCCTCTACCATTGTACACACCCATTCCTTTAAGAGCAGTGATTGTTTTTATTTTTATCCTCAGTGCTTAGCACAACACTTGATACATAGTAGGCACTTAATAAATGCTTATTGACTCTTGACTTGTCAAGTTTTTTGTCCTTATGGTAAATAAATTCCTTAAGTTTAATTAAATTTAAAAACCATTTATCAAGCATTTACTAAGTGCCAGCCACTGTTCTAGTTTGGGGGGATTTAAAGAAACAAAAGGAAACAGTAGTTTTGTCTGCTACCTGCTGTGTAAATTAAAAGCTGCGTGAAGTAGGAAATATTTTTCTTTGTGGTAGAGTGACTAGAGAGCTGGTCTTTAAGGAAGACCAGAATCAAGTTCTGATTCATACATATGCTGGCTATGTGACCCTAGCTAAGGCTTTTAACTTCTTAATGCTCCAGAAATTCTTTTCAACAGTAGAGCATTTCCTCCTGGGGAAAATTTGTAAGGTACTGTTCTAGCCTTTTGGGGGATTCTTTTGTAAGTCTTAATGAGCTCTACACTTTATACACACATAAACACACATATTCTTGTCTGGAATTGTGTGGGAAGTTCCTGGTGACCTTCCTATAATTTCATATTGTTACCTTCTTTGCAATGTATAGTCTGAGAGATACCTCTCAGTTTATATATTAATATAACAGAATGCATAATACTTCATAGGTTCTTAATGAAGACTGCTTGATTGATTACGTGACTCCATCAATGATAGGATTTTCTGGGAGTAAATTTATCTATATAACAATCTTCCTTGACCCTCAGTTGGAAAGTGGAATAGAGCCCCTTTGGATACAAATAGGAAATATCTTTGTAAAGGAGGTGAAAACTTCTTTGTAAGGGAGGAGACAGTCCCTATTGGCAGTACCTGACAAATACCCAGTATATACTGCTGCATTTCCTGATTTCTCTATTGAAAACAGCATAGATTTCAGTTTCTTCAAATGTAAAATTAGGAAGTTGGAGTAGAAAGATGACTTCTAAAGCTCCTTCCAAAAATAATAGTCTATGATCATTCTATCTCTTCTTGTCCTTATACTCCTTGCTATAGTTTTACTTGGAAAGTACTGTAACTAGCATAGGGCAGGATGAGCTTTGCTCCAGTTTGCCAACATCAGGTGGAAAGGTGATCACCATCCTTGCAATCCCCCATACTCTCATACAGGACAATCATCACCGTCCTGCCACCTCAGAATCTTATCACTGTGACAACCTTTTAATTCTCACACTGTTCCTCCAAATCTATAGGTTAAAGGCCCAGCACCCTCTCCAGAACAACTCTATTTATGGCCAATCTGACTTTTGTGGCTCTGTCATGATCCATGTCTCAGCAAATGATTTTGCCCCAGGTGAAAAAAAATATCAAGTTTAATTGTGCATAAAAGTATCCATCTGTATTAGTTACCTGATTGTAATGGAGAGTGGCCATCGGAGCCCCCAATGGCATAAAGGTAGCCACCCAGGGCAGCCACACCCAAACCTGATCTTCGATAAGTCAGAGGAGCTACCTTGCACCACCTGTTCTCCTTGGGATCGTACCTGAAACCAGAATAAGTGACTCAATGTGAAATACTATAGATAGTTGACTGTGGTTTATGACCTATAAATCATGGGCCAGCAATAAGTTGTTTTCTTATAGTTACTCAGAATTGTAACATTTTTGGTCTGATTGTAATTTCATTAATCTATGGAGCTCCCAGTGAGAAAAATCTCTCTATCAATGCAAATAAGTGCCAGCTCTGCAGGTTATAATTTTAGAGAGTTACCCGAATTTTGACCAGATTTTTCAGGATCACAAAGCCAACATTACAGAGCTAGGACTTTCAAATAAGTCTTCATTAATCTACTATACCATACAAATAACTGCTCATAGGGGTTATCATAGCTATTGTGATGATTCGTGTTTGAGGTACGAGTTGGACTAGATGAACTCTTGTGGTTACTGAGAGCTCCAAAATTCTGCAACCAGAGATGGAGGATAATTCAGGTAGTGGGTTTCAGGTGTGATCTGGGGCTCCTTCAAGCTACAAGGCAACATTCTTACCCAGACTGGGCTGACCCCAGCATGTTTTCCTAAAAAGGTGAGCTGAGGAAGTTATGTACCAACCCTATCTCCTGTTGGTCAGTCTGTTTTCTCTGATGGCCATACCTTTCCACAGAACTGAGGCAGGTCAGCCCGTTATGACCTCCCACACAGTACAGGAAACCCCCTAGCTCGGTGACCCCTGCACCTCGTTTGCTTTCTGCCAGTGGGGCCACGTCGTATCTCCATTCATTGATCGTGGGATCATATCTAGAGTTGGAGAAAAGAGACACAAGAACCTTTGTTCATGTCAAAATCTTTCTCATTCATGCTTTTATTTAGATTTACAAACCATGATTTAGAATCACTGCATCATTCATTCATTCATTCATCATTCAAGTACCTGCAATGAACCAGACACTATAATAAGTATTGGGAAAACAAAGACAAAAATCAAAGTCTCTATGGTGCTTAAATTCTATTGGGAGGGGCATGAGAGTCAGGAGGAATAATCTGTAAATATAAAATCAAGTAAATATAAAATTTTAAAAAAGAAAATGCTAATTTATTTTAGAGATAGGAGTGGGGGGATAAGAAGGTGGCACTTGGACTGAGCTTAGAGCTGGGGCAAAAAGGGTGAACATTCTGGGTACAGGGGAGATACTTTGCAAACACATGAAGATGGAAGATGGGCTACTGTGTACAAATAGTGGGAAGTAAGCCAATTTGGCTGGAAGTAGAGTTCTGGAAGCAATGTTCAGTAAACATGGAAAGGGAACTGAGCCATATTGTGAAGGTTTCTTAGAACCAAGGATACAATATGAACTCTTCCATTTAGTATTTTTAAAAATCTTATCTACTTATTTATTTATTGTTGCCTTTTAATTTTTTATTTGAAAAAAGAGTAAGAAAAAAGGAAAAATCTATAACAAAATAAAACAAAAGAGAACATTGTCATGTGCTCATGACATCGAGGAGGATTCAAAATATATAACAACAAATTACAGATCAAAAAAGCATATCTATGTATGTATATTAGTAGAAGAAATTATATTCATGAATGACCATTTTTTCTTTACTTCCTTATAAATTGTTCTTTGGTTCTCTGCTGCATACCTTATTTACTTTATTCTTTTTTTCTCCCTTTTATTACCCACCACTCCCAACCAAATTACATTTAAGAAAAGATATATTTATGTACACATATATAGATATATACACATACTCACCCCCCACTCCACATACATATGTCTTTCCCACACCAGCTGACTCTTTAATTAAATTCTGTTCCTTGCTATTATTTAACCTCCCCCCCACCCAAAGATCCCTCTCTTGTCTTCTTCCTTCACCCTTTGCTTCCCCATCCACCCATCCTTCTCCCCTTACTTCTTTATAGATTTTGGAAGGTATTACATCCTTCATGATGTATATGTAGAGTTGCCTGTTGAATCCATTCCTGATGTGAGTAGATTTTCAGAACTATGAGCCCTCCTACCTCTCTCTAATGCCTGTTTCTATTCTTTCTTTGAACTTCATTTGTATAACATAATTGCTATTTTTTTAACCTTCACTCTGCCATTCTTTCTTTTGAGCTACGCTATTGTTGATGTAAATCTTATATATACATATACATTATTCATATACTTATATAAAAAGCATAAATAATCTGTTCATGTTTAAACAGTTTGTCCATGTTAATTTCCTTAAAATTGATCTTTTAGGGGGCAGCTAGGTAGTGCAGTGGATAGAGCACCAGCCCTGAAGTCAGGATAAACCTGAGTTCAAATCTGGCCTCAGACAATTAACGCTTCCTAGCTGTGTGACTCTGGGCAGGTCACTTAACCCCAATTGCCTCAGCAAAAATAAATAAATAAAAGTGATCTTTTATATTGGCCCTTATATGTTGAATTTTCTGTTAAGTTTGGGTTTGATTGATAGAAAGTCTTGAAAATTTGCAAGTTTGTTAAATGTTCATTTTTTTCTCATTCAAATTATAGATGATTTTGCTGGATGTAATTTTGGCCACAGGTCTAGTTCTTTTGATTGTTGTAGATATGATTTCAGAACCTATGGTCTTTTATTGCAGCTGCTGATAAGTTGTATAATTCTAATTGTAGCTCCAGTATATTTGAATTGCTTTTTTCTTGTTTCTTGCAAAATTTTCTCTTTGATATGGGGGTTTCGAAATTTGGCAATACAATTCCTGTGTACAGGATCTCTCTGAGGTGGCGATTGGTGGATTTTTTCTATTTCTATTTTCCCCTCATGTTCTATCATTCTAGGCCAATTTTCTTGGATTATTTCCTGCATTATTGTGTACAAGGTTCTCTTTTTGGTCAGAACTTTCAGGCAATCCAATTATTATATTTTCTCTTCTTGATCTGTTCTCCAGATCTGTTGTTTTTCTTATAAGATGTTTGACTTGCTGTTCTATTTTTTCATTCTTTATAATCTGTTTTGTTATTTCTTGGTCTGTCATAGCTTCACTGGCTTCCCCTTGCCCAATTCTAATTTTCAAAGCATTATTTTCATCTTTGAGACTCTATCTCTTTTTCTAGTCGGTTAACTTTTTTTTCATAAGCTTCTTATTTTTCTTGTATGGCTATTATTATTAGTAGTAGTTTTAGTTTTTTCTCAATGTTTCTCATTTGATTTTTGAAATTTTTTTAGTTCTTCTATAAATTCGCTCTGGGCAGGGAGCCATTTTACATTACTCTTTGGGTGGAAGCTTTTTTTTCTTCGGTGTCCTCCTCTGAAGATGAATCCTGGTCTTCCCTGTTCCCATAATATGGTTCAATGATGGGATTCTTTCTTCTCTGCCCATTCAATTTATGTTTAGTAAGAGATAGGTATTAGTGTAAGTACCTCAAATTGTGGGGTGGGAGGATGGTGCCTCAAGCTTCCCTTCAGCTCTCCACTCTGACCAGGAACCCCAAACTAAGAGCTCCAGCCTCCTGCAAGTGCCCACAGCCAGCAGTATCCCGGCCCCACACTGTCCCTGCACTCACCAGGTGCTGCTTCCTTCTCACCTAGGGCCGGCCCTGCAGCACAGCTGGGCCTGGTGTTCCTAATCAGCCAAGGTTCACTCTGTCTTCCTGGACTCAAATCCGGACTCCACAAACAGTCCAGGAGGTGAAAGTTTCTGTGATTCCTGCTGAGGTTCAGCTATATCCAGGTAGCCAAAGGGGTCCCCACTTCTGCAGAGCTAGCTCGGAGGTGTTTGCACTTCAGACAGGTTAATCTCCAGCCCCAGGGCCTTTCTTCAGATCTTCTTAGATTGTATCTAGAGGACTCCCAATTCTGCCCCAAGTCGCCTTGATTTTTCACCAGTCTATGTTTACCCTGAGGCTCAAATTTGTTTTATTTGTGGGAGAAATCCGGAGAGCTTGAAATTTACCCACCTACTCTGCCATCTTCCCAGGATGCTCCCCTCATTTAGTATTTTAAAAACCTTCACAATATAATTCCAGTCTCCCTTTCTAGGTTTCTTGAGCATTATTCTTTCATGCACTCTGCAGGGGAATGGCAGGATCAGTCTTGTGTTTTAGGAATATTAGTTTGGCAGCTGTTGATTTAAAGAAGCAAAAGGCTTAAATCACGGAGACCCATTATAAGGTTACTTCAACAGTATAAATGAAAGATAATGATCATCTGCACTTAGGAAATGACTGTAAGTGGAAAGAAGGGTATGAATGTCAGAGATATTACAGAAACAGAATCCACAAGATGTGGCTCTCCATTTCGCTTACGAAGAATAAGGACTTGGGAGGGTTGAAAGTGACTCTAAGATTTCAAACCTGGATGACTAGGATTGTGATACCCTCCGGAGAAATGGAGAAATTAGAGAGAGATGGAGAAAAGTAATAGCAAAATAAGATTTTTCAATTAAATACCTAGTAAAAATAACAAACAAGCAGCATATAACTCTCCGGGCTCCTGGATAAAAAAATAAAATTCCATTTGAGGTATTCAAGGAATTTGGCTTCAACTTATCTGTTACATAATATTCATAGTATCATAGATACTATGATACCTGAGAGGCCATCTCACTCGTTTTATTGTTGAGAAAACTGAGACCTAAAAAGCCCCAAGTTTTCCTATCTGGTACATGTTCCACTGTAACACTTTACTTTGCCTTTCATGTATTCTATAATCTACATTACAGCAGAAGTGGACTCTTGAAGTTAATCCCTTCCTTAAGGGTCAACTGTGACACCATGTTTTCCTTGACCCTCCCTTACCTTCTTTCTTAAGCCCATTGAAAATTATGTCTCTAACTTTTAAATTTCTATGAATACTTTGACTAAATCTTCCTGTTGCATTTATTTCACTGTCCCTTGAATCATAGTTGTTTATTTGTTCTTTTCATCATATTATAAATTCCTTGAGATGTGTTGCATCTACTTTTATATCTCCAGTAACAATTGGGCCTTTTGAAAATAGCAGGTGTTTAATAAATGCTGGTGTTTGTTTTAATTTCTTTCCTAATACCCACAAGTATGTATCAGAGGAGAGGCTAAAATCAACAATGATATCATGTTGTCCTTTACAATTTTCAAAGTGTGTTTACATACATTAGAAAGAAAAATAGCCTTTCTAAACCATCATCAGTAGGATGTTCTCTTTGAATTGATTCTCTAGCAGCAGGATGGTTGACACAGCCATCCACATTCTTTTACTAGGTCTGCTTATAACTAGCCACACACATTTACAAACATCTAGTTAAACTAAGAGTGCTTATGAACTGCAAACTGGTTTATGATAATGAAAGAAGACCTCAAATCAGCAGCATGTAAAGCATCTGGGATTTTAAATGCCACAGAAAAATTGCCTTCCTAAAATGTCATTCCTTTTTGGAATAAGTTTCTGCTAAGCTCGAATTCTCAAACATAACAGAATGAAGTGGTATTTTACTTAAAAAAAATGACAACTACTCATCAGAGCTGTTATCAGGGCTATTAAAGGCAGAGAGGAGGCTCAGTGGATTGAAGATGTTAGGTCAAATCCAACCTCAGACACTTTCTAACCCTATGACCGTGAACAAGTCATTAACCTTTGTGTGCCTCAGTTTTCTCAACTGTAAAATGTGGGTAGCACCAACCTCACAGAGTTGTTGTGAGAATCAAATGAGACAATATATGTAAAGTGCTGAGCACATACAGTGCCTGGCATTTGGTAGGCTCTATTTAAATGCAAGCTATGATGAATGTGATCATGATGATGTCAGTCTTCATGAGAAAGATTTGGAGTGTTTGATTCCTTTTCTATGGGTCATATGTCAAGCTAGGTTTAGCATTATGATTTTCCTATATCTTCTTGCACAGAGTAGTCACTGGGAAATATTTCTTAAACATGACTGACAGTCCCATAATAACTGGTAATGCATGCCTGTTACCTTATTTAAAGATGCTCAAGGAAAATCCATCCTTTAGCCTCCATAATCACTCTTCTCCCTCTTCTCCATCTCAGAATCTATATGCATTGCTAGAGATATTTTAAATACATGCTTAGCAGCAGTTTTAGTGAGATTTAGAGATTACACCCAAGTGAGCAATGAGGAAGGAAAATCTGGCCCTGAGAGGAATATAATGTAGCTTTGGAATTGGGAGATTTGGATTCAAATCCCTTCTTTGTTATTTGTCACATGTGTGATTTTGGACAAGTCATTTTTATTCTTTGGGTCTCAGTTTTCTTCTCTTTAAAATGGAAGGGTTGATAGTCTCTAGAGTTCCTTTTATCTCTAAATGTATATGATCATATGTCTGGTATGAAGAATAAATTTAATAATCTTATTTACAAGACAAAATTAATTTTGGTTGGTATCTAAAAAAGGGGAATGAGTATCTAATTTAAACCTATTTATTTTCCTTTACTTCCATTTATTTTCTTTTTTTAAAAATAGTTTTCTTTTTTTTTCTTTTTGTTTTTTACTTCTCTTTATTTTCAACCCCCTGCCCCACATTTGCTAAGAAATATAAAATACAGCTATGGTTGACTGTGCTAGGTATTTCTTTCTGATACAAAACAACAACTACTGTCAATCTCTATTCCATTCTGGAAGCTCTCAGAGCTCTCTTTCCCAGTAATTCAAGAAGATATATCATGGGACCTTTGAACCCTTTGGTAGATAAAGGCTGGAAAACTTCTCTTCTTCCCTGTCTTGGCAGTCTGATAACTTGAGAGTTTTCTGTGTCTCTATTTCAAGAATGCACCACTCAGAATTTAGATTAGGTTGTTAATTTCACATGTTTCTGGTGTGAAAGGTTTCTGTTTAAGGCTGAGGAGTTTTCTCTTGGCTGGTTGAGCTATATGTGACAGCCAGGGCTATGCTTGATTTGTAAAGGACTAAGATTGACAAGAATGAGTTAGAGAAGGGGCAGCTGGGTGGTGCAGTAGATAGAGCACCAGCCCTGAAGTCAGGAGGACCTGAGTTCAAATCTGGTCTCAGACACTTAACATTCCCTAGCTGTGTGACCCTGGGCAAGTCACTTAACCTCAGTTGCCTCAGCAAAAAGCAAAAAAATAAAAAAAAATAGAATGAGTTAGAGACTAACAGATCAATGAGCTATACGGGCAAACATACATATAAAACAAAATCCACACATTTCTTTCTCTTCTTCCACTTCCACAGAGGAGCTCATTACCTTTCCACACTGCTAAGGCAAGTAGTTCCATCATAACCCCCAACTGCATAAATACAGCCATTCAAGGCAGCCACCCCTGTACCACATCGGTGCTTGCATGAAGCGCCCAGCAATTTCCATTCATGGGATAGTGGGTTGTAACACTCCACTCCGCTGATGATATCACTAGCCAAATGACATCCTCCTACTGGAAAGAAAAAGGGCAATTGTATTAAGTGGAATACAGGGAAAAAAAACAAAGGGGTGATTTTGAATGAGACAGTCTATTATTGTTTACTTTAGTCAATCAGTAAATTTTTATTTAGTGCTTACTCTGTTGCTGGCAAAGGAGATAAAACAAAATAAATAGAATAGCCTTTGCCCCTAAGGGCAAATGAGTTTGGAAAGCATACCGGAAGTGTATTTCAGACTTGGTGGGGGATTGGCCTTTGCAAAAGTAATCAAGATAGGAAAACAATTGCTTTAAGATTCCTTAACCCACCTAACAAACACAAAGAGTTTAGGAATACTGATTTAGTTGATTGTTGAGGTATGTTATACCCAATTTCTTTCCAAGTCCTTTGTATCATTTAAAGTCATTTAAAATCTGAGTAAAACAAAACAAAACAGAATATGGGGTCATAGATTATAAACTTAAAAAAAAGGACATCTAGCACAATTTTCTATTTGACTTATGAGGAAACAGATGTCCCCAAAAAGTATACCTAAAGTCGCTTATAAGTATGGGAAAAAACTGGGAGTTGAGTCCAATCCCTCTGATTCTAAATGCAAAGTTCTCTATTATATTACACTACAAGAGGAAACCTCTGCTTTCCAAATTAAAGAGATTCATTCACACTTAATTTATTGTAAGAGAAAAAAAATCTTCGGGAGAAGTTTCAGAGGCTAACATTCAAATACTCTAATGAATCTATGTTCTCACCAATGAAAATATCTCCTCCAATAATACAGATCACAGCTCATTTGTTTCTGCCCATCCTGCTCAGCTTTGGTCCATGGGAGTCCAGTCAATATTCTGGAAGCCTCTTCATTTTTGTCTGACATTGAAGGATATTTTATATCCCTGTCATATAATCAGCCCATCTTCTATCACATATATCCCTGCTGATATCCCTCCTACCCTTTGAAATTTCTTATTGGTTTTCTGGTTCATCCTGTTTACATCACCACTCACTTCTCCATTGTCCTCTGAGGCCACTTTGTCAATTCTACAGAGACAGCTGTGCTTTAGGTATTGGAGTCATATTCAAACAGTAGAAGAGTCATTTCAACTCTATCCTCATGGTATCTTGCACAGAGATCTCCTTTTCTCCATTCACAGAACCACTACCCAATTTCACGTCCTAATTACTGGACTATTGCATTAGATTCTTTTTTGGTCTGCCTGCCACAGTCACTTCTTTCTCCAAACCATCTACTCAGCCACTGAAGTAATATCCCCAAATTATAATAGCTCTCTTTGCCCATTATATTTTCCCAACTTCTTTCTTAAAATAATGCTCTGAGATAGATGGTATCAATGTTTTCCTCCTTATTTTGTAGATAAGGAGATAATCTCTGAAAGATCATGCCTTACTGATGTTCACACAGCCTAGATTAGATCTGGGAATTTGAATCTAGGTCGCCCTTTTTTCAAGTCCAGACTTTATTCCTTTTACCAAAAAGCTTATCTCCTAAGGACTACTATTTTATCTGCCAACAGATACTTCTATACTAGATCTTGCAACTATGATCAAGTAACATTCTTCCTGAACTTCAATTTCCTTATCTGTCAAACAGGAAATAGCACATGCAAATACCTATCTAATAGTGACGTTGTAGGGAAAGTGCTCTGGAACCTTAAAGTGCTACATAAATGTGTAATTATTATTGTTATTATTGGGTGTTATTATGATGTGATATTATTATTGTTATTATCAAGTATCATTATTATTGTTACCTACTCTGAATGCTTTATGAGGAAATCTCTTTGTTAACTACTTAGGATAGAATTATGAACATTATTATTGCCATTATCATCAGAATCATCTACAACAACAATAATAATGAGAACTAAAGTTTCTGCTCAATGGAATTTCTTCTTCTTTTTTTAAGTATCAGGAAAGAAATACTTCTGGCCAAAGAATGGCTGAAGGATAATTCCCCTAGAAATATTTTAATTCTTCTAGGACAATAAAAACTCAACCTCTCAAAGTGTTCTCCAAATGAAAACCAAAAACCACCCTTTTTGGTGAATATTTACTAAGAATTTTCTGGGATTTAATAGGATAGCCAGCAGTGTTGGGCAAATCTGACAACTCCCACAGTTGCAAGGGAAGTAAGATAGATGCTTCAGAAATGTGACCATTGTTCACGGAGAAATGTGATTTCACATTAATAAGCAGCATTGATCTTTGAGTTGGGTTTTTAGGATAAGAGGTCTGAATAGTTTAACAGGGAAACACCATGCAAACAAGGAAGCACTAAGATTAAGGAAAACTTAAACTCAAAGGAGTATTTCTGCTTGATTAGTCATATTATACATTTTTTTGCTGGGTAACTTATAGAGAAGACTTAACTCAATTTGCTATCCCCGTACCCTGGATTACTGAAGGAAATATTTGAAGTGAAGAAACAATAAATAAGGTATTCTTGTATGTAATTTAAGTGTTTGCAAACGCCTCATTGGTGATTGTGGGTTTATTCTAAGGTCTCTAAAGTGTATGGACAATTTAAAATGTGCATTAGAATCCTACCAGCAAACAGCAGATCCATCTGTTGGCCACCCTGGGTTGTCCCTTGCTGTATCTTCTGAGGAAGATGGGTTTCTTGTGCTGGTTGTTGTTCCCTGTAGCAAACAGACACCATGCCATTTTCTCACAAGCCTAATGGAGTGAAGGGTCCCTGATTGCTGTGAGAAGGGCTGGAAAAGAATTCTGGAGTGCTCTGGTCCCATCTACAACCCCCACAGCAAAAATAGGGGAAAAAAATCCAGTTCCATTATCTGTATGATTTGTTGTGTCAGGGAATATTTAAAATATTTAGATGCTTCTAATAATTTTGTAGAAATAGACTTTAGGTAATAACAGTAATTTACATTCACATCGCACTTTCAGATTCTTTAGGGATTTTTTTGGGGGTGAGGAGAGGACGATAGGGATAGGAGAGAGTTAGCTTCTGTTTTTCTTGTGTTTTTGAATTATTCTAGTCCCTTTAACTATTTCTGCTTCAAGAAATGGGTCAAAATTTTCAGGTGCTTGGGAAGTTTGGATTCATTGAGTTGCTGAATTTAAATTAGAAGATAATAAGAATGGAGAAGTCTAAGTGTATGAGGGCAAATCCCTCCACATTTCACTTTTCTTGCATAAAAATGATGGGTTTTATGAGAGTAGCATATATAGTTTTTTAAGTTTTGGAGAACACTTCTCAGACATTATCTCATTTGAAACAACAATCCTGAGAGGAGGAGCATGGAGGAATCATTATCCCATTTCCCAGATGAGAAAACAAAAGCTCACTGACTACTTCATGGCCATATAGCTAGGAAATATTAGGGTTGAGATCTTCCCGACTCCAAGGTCAGTATTCTGACCTCTCTGCAGCCCTGTCTCTAAACAACTTATTAGACAAGTTTTAAGTTCCCTTCCAGTAATAAATCTGATATCAAGGTAATATGAAACAGTCTGGACTCCCAAAGCCACCTCTTCCACTGCAGAGGCAGAAGGAAGATTAGGATAGACTCAAAGCCTAAATAATAGAGGATAATTTCTTTGTCTCACCTGCATTTAAGTTTCCAGTACTCACCCTTTTAGCATCCCCATCTCAAGCTCTCCCAGGCACCACTCCCAGCAAAGAGCACAGAAATGAGCTTGGACGGCCTCGGACTACTGATGGGAGGCTGTTCCCCTTTTATAGAAGAAAGCAGAAGCCCAAAATAGGAATGCAATCCCAGCTTCAGGAGAGGGGGCCCGGCCCCAAGGGTTTGTGCAGGAATGCCAGTTGTTTCACACTTCCAGCTCTGACTTAGAAGACTCCCCAAGGTCTGGAATAGTTGGAGAAAGGAATTTGCCCACTCGGACCACATCCACTGCTGTTTGAGGCTCACTCAGCAGGGTTTCGGGTTTCTTTATCTGCTCCCTCCTGCACAAGCTGGGTGCACTCTATAATAATGTACTGGCCTAGATGATTCCTAACAATGACATGTCCATCTTTCTCCAAGAAGCTGACAGGATCGCCTGGACTTTCAGACAAATAGGAGCTCTGAGCTTTGTCTCCAGCGGGGATGCATCCCATTGATACATTGATAGTCTCAACCTTAGCCCCCTTGTGATTGTAAATGAAGGTAGCTGGTCCCGGGTCATGTCTCCCTCCCCGGGGTAGGGGTCTGCATGGTTAGTAAAATGGGGTGATGATCTTTTAGGTATGGGTCAGTACAGATCTTGGGGTCCAGTCAGAAGGCCGGGGCTTAGGAGAGTGTTAGAAAAGTTTAGGGAGACAATTCAGGCAATGGCCTACAGGAAATGTGACCATAAAGAGATTGCTTTCACCCAAAGATGTATGGGAAGGGTTCAGTGCTGTCCTCATGGAGGATGTCTGATCCGGATTCATCCTTGTAGGAAAGGAGGGACTTCGATAGGTAGACATGGGTTTGGAGACTATTCCAAGCATAGTTGTCATCCTAACTCATAGCTCTATCTCTCTGATTGCTTTATTGTGTCATTATATCTCTCCACATTCCCCACAACAAGAGGGGGAGAACGGCATCAAAATATTTGCTAAATTAAACTATAAGTAACCTATATTCACAGCATGCACTTCAAAGTACTCAAAAGATTTTTTTTTCAAAAATTTGTTGATATCTTTTGTTTTTATGTGATTTTTTCATTTCCAAATAAATTTCTCTCTCTTTTCTCTCTCAGAGAATTACATTAGCAAGACGTTTTGCTTTAAAAACCTCCACTCCAGGGTTCAGGCTCTCTACCTGATTGGTTATTCGTGATTTATTTATTCACTCAATAAATATCTATTAAATTTCTACAATGTGTCAGACACTGTGCTAGGGATAAGAAATACAAATATGAAGACACCCACAAAATTCTAGCTCTCTTCCCTTTCATAACCCAACCAAATGAACAAAGAAAACAATAGTCCCAATCTAAAGAATTTATATTTGATTGGCTCTTGCCGATGGATCTGTGATCTTCCAATCATAGATCTGCATAATACTAAAGGGACAGTACTTTGGGAAGGAATCAGAAGGAGAAGAGGATAAACATTTATTAAGCACCTGCTGTGTGCCCTGTACTGTGCAAAGTGCTTAATAAATATCTTAGTTGATCCTTCCAACATTCCTGTGAGATAAATGCTATTATTATCCCCATTTTATAGTTAAGGAAACTGAGACACACAGAGATTAAATAATTTGCCCAGAGTCATGCAGCTAGTAATAACAACAACAACATTTATATAGTGATTGCTGTTTGCCAAACACGATGTTCAATGCTTTATAATTGTTAGCTTGTTTGTTTCGCATAACAACCTGGTAGGAAGGTGCTATTGGTATTTCCATTTTACAGCTGGGAACACTGAAGCAAACAGAAGTTAGGTGGTTTTCCCAGGGTCACACAACTGGTAAGTAGGTGAGACTGGAATCGAACTCAGGTCTTCTTGACTTCAGACCCAGCGTTCCATCCACTGTGCCACCTATTCATAGACTTGGCTCTTGGAATCAGGGGAATCTTATTCCATCTGAGTTTGATTAGATAAAAAAGAAATCCAGCCTACCCAAAGGAGTCACTAGACTGCCTGAATTAGAAGGTCAGTCAGTCCTGATGGATTCAATCATTGATCTGAAGTGACTGCTTCCATGAGGACAGAAGATGGAATTTCTGTTGGAGTTCTGTCTTTTCTATGGGAGGGAAAGCCACGTCAGCAGTTTAATCTCTTCTTTCTCTAATAGCTAAGTCAGACACAGAACATGCCCTTAACCACTGGAAAAGGGGATTTTCCTTTATTTACCTATGTGCAAGTCACCATTTCAATTCAAAGATGAATGTTGGCATTATTAGGTATTTTAGAACAGGGGTGATGCGTTATAGTATAATAGAAAGATCACTGATTTTTAAGTCAAGGGATCTGGATTTGAATTCTGGCTCTATTAATTATTATCTAGGTGACCACGAGCAAGTCACTTGATTTTTTTGTGCCTCAGTTTCCCTCTTGGTAAAATAAAGAGTATTAGATATCTAAGGCTGTGTGTATGTGTGTTTGTATGTATGTATGTGCTTTAATCAATATAGAGAATTCCCACTATGGAAACTCCTTCTACTGATATAGGTCTGTAATTTATAAGTTATTCTCTTAAAAAGAGCTGTTTGTGGGCACTGAGAGAGGCCAAATCACCTAATCTTGAAATAGCTCTATTGTGTCAGGTTTGGGGTTTGAACTCAATTCTTGACACTATGTGTCATGCTGCCTCTCAATTTCCTTTATGACTCTGATATTCTGTGAAGCAAGAAATAAGATTCTTGAACTTGGGGAGCTCAAAGTGGGGGGAGGAATGGAGGAGGAAGAAGGAGGTAGAGGAAGAAGATATAGATTGTTTTTTATTAAAACTTTTTATTTGCAAAACATATGTATGGGTAATTTTTCAACATTGACCCTTACAAAGCTTTCTGTTACAAAATTTTCCCCCCTACTCCCCACACCCCCCAGATGACAGAATATCCACTACGTGTTATGTTAAAATACTTGACAAATTGAATATATGTATACATATTTCCAAACTTATCATTTTTGTACAAGAAAAATCGTATCTACAAGAAAAAAAATCAGACAAAGGAAACACAAATCAAGCAAACATCAATAGAGAGCATGAAAATGCTATGTTGTGTCCACATTTCACATCCCTCTCTCTGGGTGTATATGGCTTTCTTCACTGAACAATTGGAACTGGTTTGAAGCATTTCATTGTTGAAGAGAGCCATGTCCATCAGAATTGATCATTATATAGTATTGTTGTTGCCGTGTATAATGATCTCTTGGCTCTGCTCACTTCGCTCAGCATCAGTCCATGCAAGTCTCTCCAGGCCTCTCTGAAATCGTCCTGCTGGTCGTTTCTCACAGAACAATAATATTCCGTGACATTCATATACCATAATTTGTTCAGCCATTTTCCAATTGATGGTCATCCATTCAGTTTCCAGTTTCTAGCCACTACAAAAAGGGCTGCCACAAACATTCTTGCACATGTGGGGCCCTTTCCTTCCTTTAAGATCTCTTTGGGATATAAGCCCAATAGAAACACTGCTGGGTCAAAGGGTATGCACAGTTTGAGTACTTTTTGAGCATAGTTAGAAGATATAGATTGTTAATGAAATTGGAATTTATAAAGAGGCATCAGCAAGTGAAAAAGAATTGATTTGGATCTGAAAATGACTTAGAATATATAATGATGTTCTAGTTAGAGCATGGATTCAGAAACCTTAAGCAGAAAAGGTTTTGGAGGTACCCATTTAGTTGCAATCCCATATTTGATAGATAGGTAAACTAAGCCCCAAAAAGTAGCTTAAGCTCTCTATGGTCAAGTATAAGCTTTATGGTCTAGTGAAAAGAATAATGCTTCTTGGATCAGAGGAACTAGTATTTAAATACTGTCTTTGACATTCATTTTGTGTCACTTGTGTAAGTAATTTACTTTCCCTTGATTTCAGTTTTCTCATCTATAAAGTGAAAGGGTGTAACAGATGGCTTCTCTAGTGCCTTTCAGTTCTCTGTGAAACTTTGATCTTATGTTTTTCTCTTCTGAGATACCCTTCAAAGTAAAGTTCAGGGAACACAATGGGAACAAGTCGATGCTTAACTAACAATTTACTTTTAGATTTATATTGATGTTTCTTGCTTTTTGTACAATTATGTCCCTCAACACCTAGAGCATTCAATTGTAACAAGGAAGAAACAAGCTTAGTTTTAAGCTCAATTGCATTATTTCTGTTTTTCTCATTACTTTTGACTGCCTCAATTTTTGCCTCCCTTTTGGAACCTCACTTTCTAGTCTCTGTCTTCATTTTCCCATCTCTTTCTCTTTTTCTTCCCCAATGTTTGTCTTCTCATCTATGTCCTTATCTCTCTCTCTCTCTTTTTCCACAATCAATCATAAAGGATGAAACCTATAGCTATGGGACAGTTGAATTTATAAAATGGAGAATTTGTGAATCATGTGAAAATGGTCTTCCCTAATGTTAGAATCTAAGTATCATCTACAGATTCAGGGTGATAAGACATACAGTTCCTCCTGTAAATCTAATTCATCAAAGCTGGTCATCTTCCTGGGGCAATGATTGGGCTGTCCTTGATGAAATGCAATTTTATTTTATTGCTAATTTTTCTCCAGTGGCAGGTGCTCTTGCTCATGTTCTCTGATGGGGAGTCATTGTGGCTGGAGAAGAGAAAAGCTTGGGTGGTTTTCTTACTTCTTTTTGTCCAACACCACCAATTTCAAACCTGTTGCTGAATACAGAGAAATCACTAGATTTAAATTTCAAGGACCTGGGTTCAAAATGTGGGTCTATTATTTACTACCTATGTGATCTTGGGGAAGTAATTTGATTTCTCTTATTCTAGGTTTTCCTTAAGTATAAAGTACTTGCTGGGTGAAGGAGCGTGGGTACAGTGGCATGCTAATAAATATGTAAATATGTAAAAAGCAGTGGTGATTCTGAAAATTGGACAATTGATTCTAAAGTCAGTCCGCCAGAAGGAAGGAATTTGTGTCCAAAGAAGAACTGGAACTCATAATTAAACACCAGATAGATAATTTTGATTATATTAAGTTAAACAGTTTTTGTACAAACAAAACTAATACAGACAAGATTAGGAGGGAAGCAATAAATTAGAAAATCAATTTTACATTTAAGGGTTCTGATAAAGGCCTCATTTCTAAAATAGAGAGAATTGACTCAAATTTATAAGAATTCAAGCCATTCTCCTATCGATAAATGGTCAAAGGATATGAAGAGACAATTTTCAGAGGAAGAAATTAAAACTATTTCTAGTCATATGAAAAAGTGCTCCAAATCACTATCGATCAGAGAAAGGCAAATTAACACAACTATGAGATACCACTACACACCTGTCAGATTGGCTAAAATGACAGGACAAGATAATGATTAATGCTGGAGGGGATGTGGGAAAGCTGGGACACTAATACATTGTTGGTGGAACTGTGAATGGATCCAGCCATTCTGGAGAGCAATTTGGAGCTATGCTCAAAAAGTTATCAAACTGTGTATACCCTTTGTGACCCAGCAGTGTTTCTATTGGGCTTATATTCCAAAGAGATCTTAAAGGAGGGAAAGGGCCCCACATGTGCAAGAATGTTTGTGGCAGCCCTTTTTGTAGTGGCAAGAAACTGGAAACTGAATGGATGCCATCAATTGGAGAGTGGCTGAATAAATTATGGCATATGAATGTTATGGAATATTATTATTCTGTGAGAAATGACCAGCAGGATTATTTCAGAGAGGCCTGGAGAGACTTGCATGAACTGATGCTGAGTGAAATGAGCAGAACCAGGAGATCATTATACACGGCAACAACAATACTATATGTAGATTACCTGTCATCTAGGGGTGGGGGGTGGGGGGAAGGAGGGGAAAAGCTTGGGAAAAAAAGTTTTTGCAAAGGTCAATGTTGAAAAATCATTCATATGTTTTGTAAATAAAAAGCTTTATAAAAAAAACAATACTATATGATGATCAATTCTGATGGACATGGCTCTCTTCAACAATGAGATGTTTCAAACCAGTTCCAATTGTTCAGTGATGAAGAAAGCCATATACACCCAGAGAGAGGGATCTGAATGTGGACCACAACATAACATTTTCATGCTCTCTATTGATGTTTGCTTGCATTTTGTTTTCCTTCTCAGGTTTTTTTTTTTTCTTGTAGATCTGATTTTTCTTGTACAGCAAGATAACTGTATAAATATGTATATGGATTCAGAAACCTTAAGCAGAAAAGGTTTTGGAGGTACCCATTTAGTTGCAATCCCATATTTGATAGATAGATAAACTAAGCCCCAAAATGTAGCTTAGGCTCTATGGTTAGGTACAAGCTTTATAGTCTAGTGGAAAGAATACTGGTTCTTGGATCAGAGGAACTAGTATTTAAATACTGTCTTTGACATTCATTTTGTGTCACTTGTGCAAGTAATTTACCTTCTCTTGATTTCAGTTTTCTCACCTATAAAGTGAAAGGGTGTAACAGATGGCTTCTCTAGTGCCTTTAAGTTCTCTGTGATTCGTCATATATTTTAGCATAATTAATATGTATTAGACTACCTCCCATCTAGGGAAGGGGCGTGGGGGGAAGGAGAGAAAAATTTGGAACAGAAGGCTTTGCAAGGCTCAATATTGAAAAATTACCCATGCATATGTTTTGCAAATAAAAAGCTTTAAGAAAAAAAAGAAAAAAAGAAAATTATTTATGTATATGTTTTGAAAATAAAAAGCTTTAATAATAAAAAAATAAAAAATAAAGTCCAGTCCACCTCCAAATCTAAGATCTTCAGTAGTGAGATATCTTTAGATTCTGAAAAAAGTGATGGGATAGTTTTGGATTTCTTTTTACTTCTCCAATTTCATTCTAATCAGTAGGCTTGTTATAAAACTTTCTCTTCTAACAAAAGACAGTAAAACCCTGAAACTATGTTGAGACACCTTTCACATGCCAGGGCTTGTCACGGCCCTAAATAGCAGTACACCTGTCCCTTCTTCCTTCTCCCTTGCCTAGGGTCTGGGACAGCTGCTGGAAAAGCTAATGGCCCTAAAGTTTCAGAATATGTGGGTCATTATTCTCCCAGTCCCTCAATACTTTCCCTTTGTAGCTTCATTCCTCCTCCTACTATGGAGATCCATTCTTTCTACATTTCAAGCTCATCAGCTATGTCTTCTCTCCTCAAAGTGAATGAATGAGTTGAGAATGGAGTTGCCTCCAGTTGAGAGATGACATTCCTCAAACCAATCAAATTTACTCAGATTAACTTCATTCACCAAGATATAAACACTTAGGCATGAACAAATACCAGACCCAAGTAAAGACAGTGTTATTAGTGACTCATACTTCTTCCTGTGTTTAACTCCTGGACTATTGTGATAGCCTCTAGTTGCTCTAATACCTCAAGTCTCTCCCTTTTCTAATCATTCATTAGAACTTCCATTCAGCTTTTCAGTCAGCTTCCAAAGTGATTTTTCCTAAAACACAGGCCTGGATTCCAAAGGAACCATAATAAAAAATGTTTATCTACCTCCAGAGGGAGAAATGATGAACTCTGAATGTAGATTGTAGCCTACTTTTTTCACTTTATTTTTATTCTTTTTTTTTTTTGCAATATGACTAATATGGAAATGTTTTTCATGATTTCATCTGTATAATTGATATCATAGTGATTACTTTCTAAATGGGTGGGGAGAGGCAATTTGGAACTGAAAATGAAAAAAAAATTGAATATTAAAAATAAATTTAAAAAAAAGTACAGGTCCATGTGACTCTCTCCATCCTCCAGTAAATTCTAGCAGCTACCTATTGTTTCCAGGAACACATACAAAATTTTCTGTTTGGTGTTCAAATCCCTTCATAGTCTAGCCCTGTCTCCTACCTTTATAGTCTTCTTATACTTATTCTCTTTTTATCATATACTTTTCTTTTCAGTGATGGTGGTCTGCTTATGGTTCCTCCAACAAGATACTCCATATCTTGACTCCAAACATTTTAACTGATTGTTCCCTATGCCTGCAATGTGTCTTTTCATCTTGACCCACTTCTTTCTATGGCCTTCAAATTCCATTTAAATTTCAATTTTCAACAGAAAGGCTTTTCTAATCCCCTTAATTCTATTGCCTTCCCTCTTTTAATTTTTTTCCTATTTTTCCGTATATAGATTGTTTGTACATATTTTTTTTGCTTGATGTCTTCCTCATTAGATTGTGAACTCCTTGAGGACAGAAACCGTCTTTTGCCTCTTTTTGCATTCCCAGCAATTAATACAGTATCAAGCACATAGTAGGTGCTAAATAAAGGTTATTGATTAATTGAATCATTGATATAGGCAAATATTCTTTCTACCAATGCAGATTTCAGTCCCTCATGCTCATCTAATTATTGTCCATGTCTTTCCATAAAATCTCCCAAAGCACTGGAATCCTTCCTCAGTTTCTCTTATTATAACAACACTTATATTTTATATAGTACTTTAACGTATCCATAGCACTAGTTTAAATTTTATTATGCCTGTTTTAGAGAGGAAGAAATGGAAGGTCAGGGGGGGTGAAGAAATTTCCCATGGTCACACATTAATTTCATTGCACAGGTAGCATTTGGATCAAGACCCAACATACCACGGAGCTTTTCCAAAATCTTATAGATATCAATGTGTCATTTGGGCAGTCATTCTTGTTTGGTGACAAAGTCATGTGTTCTTTTCCGATCATATTTTCCCCCACTAATATTGTTTCTTATGAGCAAATCACCACTGATAAAATATTGTAGTCTACTAAGATAATCAGAATTCAAGATATGGTAAAATTTGAGAGAGGAGAAATATATAAAGAAGAACCGTTGAGTGTATTATAATAATTTTTCTAGTATATTTCAAGATAGTTTCATAGAGCCAGACTTCTTGAGCATGTTTGTTTGTGAGACATTTCTGTGAAAGAAGAAAGAGCACATTTTTGTGCTATGGATACGTTAAAATACTATATAAAATGTAAGTGTTGTTATAATAAGAGAAACTGAGGAAGGATTCCAGTGCTTTGGGAGATTTTATGGAAAGACATGGACAATAATTAGATGAATTAGAATTAGAAGAAAGAGAATTATGTCCTTCACATGTCCTCTCAAAAATACAAGAGTGTTCTGGATCTTTTTTGTAAAGTATACACATTTAGTCTCTTTCTCTCCTTGCCCCTCATTTAAGAAAGGTTACACCATGTAGAGAAAAAAACATTCAAGACCGTGTTCTTTGTTCTCATGTCTGCCATTCTTATTTCCTTAGAGAAGTCCCTTTCCATCTCTGGGTCTCAGTTTCCCTTTGTGTAAAATTAGCAACCTGGATCAGATGATTTTTAAAAGTTCTTTTCAACTCTAAAAACTTTATACTCTGTAACTGTCTAATTCTTCTGAGTAAGGGATTTTGATTTTCGTTAGAATTTTCCTGGTTATGCTAGGACAGGCTGCCCTCTCCTGGACATCTAGATAATTTTCTTTCCTTTCCTCCCTTCTTCCATTTCTTCCCCTTTCCTCCTCTCTTTTCCCCTCTCCTCCCCTTCTCTCTCCTTCCCTCCCCTCCCCTCTCCTCTCCTTTCCTCTTTTCTCCTCCCTTCCCCTTCCCTCCTCTTTCCTCTTGTTTCTTTCCCTCCCCTTCCCTCCTTTCCTCTCCCCTCCCCTCTCCTCCTCTTCTTCCTTCTCTCTCTCTCCCTCTCTCTCTCTCTCCCTCTCCCCTCCTCTTTCCTCTCCTCCCCTCCCCTTTCTTTTTCTCTCCTCTACTCTCCATGACATCAAGACGGTGGAGTAATGATATGCAAGTGAATTGGATTTAAGTGAGGGAGGGCTGAGAAAGGTCAGCTGCCTCATTTTTCCCTCAGAACCATCTGGATCCAGTAACAAGGTATAGATGAAGATGACTGGAGATGGCCCTGGATGCAATGGGAGACTGACTTTTTAAAACTTAGGTCTTCAACAGCTCTCAGTTTGACAGAGGCTGCACCCTTTCAGTGATTATGATTAGGCAGAAATTGAGACAAAAAATCTCTTTCACTCAAAAAATCTAAATAAATAGATGAATCTGGGAGGGGTTGTTTTGGGTATCAAATAACATAATAGTACAAACTTAAATCACTATATAAATGTTAGCTAAATTATTATTATTATTAATTATGCTTTCTAAAACTGTTTTTGCAACTTTACAATTGCTGTTATCATTGCCAATATTGTCATTCATTTCATTGGTGAGCGTAATTTCTAGTTTAAACATTAAGAGAAGGTTACCAAGGGCTTAAGAATCTTCTACTTTTCTGTCTTCAGACTTTGGCACTTCTGTTATTTCTTATTTTGCCTAACCTAGAGTGTGGAATGAAGTTTTACTTTTTATGACTACCCTTCACTGATTGGCAATATATTATTGTGTGACTTGTAACTGAAGGCAAAGAATGGTATGTACAAATCCATTTTAATTTTTATGATTTGGGTACTAGGGGGTGCAGTGGATAGGGTACCAGGTCTGGAGTCCGGAAGACTCATCTTCTTAAGTTCAAAGCTGGTCTAAGACACTTATTAGCTGTGTGACCTTGGGCAAGTCACTTAACCCTATTTGCCTCAGTTGCCTTGTCTGTAAAATAAGCTGGAGAAGGAGATGGCAAACCTCTAGAGAAAACTCCAAATGACAAAATAACAACAATAATAATTAAAGTATTAATCTTTTCAGTTCACTCCATGAGCACTCATTGGCCTGTTCTGGTGGATGGAACCATTTGCAGTGAAGCATTTTCAGCAGGTAGAAATGTGATACTGAAATTTCTGATTGTTCTTATGTATCTTGATTTTTATTTTTGTGATACCAGAACACAAAAGAGTTCTACTCTCTTCTGTCATCTGTAATAAGCTGATCAGCTTTATTTCTTATGGGGATTCCCTAAAACCCAATTTCAGGCAGCAATTTGATGGAGTGGATAGAGCGCTGGGCATGGAATTAGAAAGATCTGAGTTCGAATTCAGCATGAGACATTATCTGTGTGACTCCGAGCAAGCCATTTAATAGTTATTTGAGTCACTTTCCCCAACTGTTAAATGGGGATGATGATAGCATCTACTTCCCAGATTTGTTGTGAGGCTCAAATGAGATAATATTTATAAAGGACTCAGCATAGCACCTGACACATAGTAGGAGTTTAATCAGTACTTGTCTCCTTCCTTTCTTCCCATCTTTTTTCTAGATTCGTAGGAATAGTTTTATCACATTGAAAAAGGTACTAAGTCAATCAGTGGTATCATCAGATATTAATTAGCCAATGTTTCTAGGTTCTAGATCTTCATAGCTATTGTAGTAACCTCAGATAATAGAGAGCCTCCACTATATCTCATCTTGGCTGCATTTATCTTACTTTGCTGTTGTTCCTCCTTTCCAACATGGATAAAGTGTTGGGCTTGAGGGGGTTGTTGCTGCAGCTGTTGTAGTTATTGTTATTATTATTGTTGTTGTTAATTATCTGTGCCAGAATCAGGCCTAGAAGTCATATCACTTAAATACAAGTTAGGGAGATATTTTTTAAACTATATCACTTTTTTGTCCTCAGTTTCCTCATCTGTAAAATGGGTTGATGTTACTTTCACTACTTGCCTTGCAAGGGAAGTGCTTTGTAAACTTTAAGATATTTAAGCTTAGAAATATAGACTGTTGTGATCATATCAGGAGAGAAATGCAACTACTCTTTTACCTTTTGATATCTCCTCTCTTATAGCACCTCCCCTGTCTCCTAGTTTTTTTTTTTAGCTCCAAGGACACATATAAAATAAATGGAATCATTTATTGAGCATATATAGGAAAAGATATCATCCAGTGATCAATGTAGACACAAAACAATGGATGATTCTGAAGAGGAAGAGTGAAATATTAGAAGTCATATGGATGATTTGATTATCTGTGGACTAATAGATGATTCTTCTGGAGCCAGGGTGAATTTCAGCAGATCAGAGTACATCTTGGGTTTTACTGTGGACAGTGACAGTCAATCAGTTATCAGGTGTCTCAGTCGTAACAATAATTGACATTTATGTGGTGATTTAAAATTTTCCAAGTCTTTTGCATGCAAAAATCTCATTTGATTCTCAAAAAATAAACCCTGGAAAGTTGATACAATACATATTTTTATACCTGTATTTCACATGGCAAAAAGCTCAGAGAGATTAATTGACTTGTTCATGGTGATATAACTTATAAGTTTTAGTGGTGAGATTTGAATTCAGGTCTTTCTGACTCCAAATTCAGTGCTCTAACCACTGCTAAAAGGTTAAGTATGGAGGGAAAAACAAAAAATAAAGCAGGAGCTTAAGGGAGTGAGCTTAAGTAGGATAATAACAGTCCAGTCTAGGACAAAGACCGTCAATCATTGTCAGACAGAAAAAACCTGGAGAAATAGTGTGTGTGGTAATAGGTGTGTTATCTCAAAGCTGGCCAACTGATTTTTCTCTAGAGACCATTAACTGGGTAATTTCCAGAGACTTAGGCTTTTGCTGTTACCCTTCCACTTTGGAAAAGTACCTAAAAGGGAAGGTCCTACTTTTTAAAAAATTCCTTGTTTTTCTGATTGTACCATCCAACTCCACCTCCTGACCCTATCCTTTCTCCCCATAAGTTTTCATTTTGACCAAGTGTGCTTAGCTGTAATATTGTATATCTGTATATATGTGGGAAAAGTGATCCAGGGAGGTGACCAGGGAAACATTGAGCCCTGAAAAAGATAAAATGCGTCTTTTGACTTTTTCTGCCTCATTACTAAATTTATTTTTATACTACATTCTCCAACTATATGCCTCTCTTCCTTCAAATTTCATTTCTCCAGGGAATTTTCCTTGATTAACTCTCTGGGACTCTAAATATTTCCTTATAATTTCATATCCTCTGTCTCCTTATATTCATCTATGTATATGTTTTGTTATACCTCACTACCTTTTTCACTGTGTCTCATCTTCTCTATCAGATTATAAGCTCTTTGGGGAGAGGAATCTTCCTGTTTTAATACATTGTTGGACACATAATGGATGCTCAGTATAAGGCACTGAATGACTACTAGATGTGAAGACCCGGGGAAAGAAGGGGAAGACACTGGGAGATAGAGGTAGATGGGGGAAGAAGTAAGGGGTGTTCAGGACATACTCAATACTTTCCCCAAACCCATCAAGTCTTCCTGGTGGGAAAGACTCCTCCCCTGGATGTTCACTGGATGATTTAATGGGTTATCCCATTCATGTCTCATAGCTATCCACCAATCACAAAGTTGGACCTCAGGACACAAAATCCCAGTATACAGACCCAAAGTCAGAAATCACAAACCTGTAGGCTGGTGATAATTCTAATATTCTTTATTTCTGTAGCAATAATCTGTGGAGTAAAACAGCAGATATAAATGATCATTAAACACCATGACTCAGAGAAGAATTTAATGCTTTCTGAGTTAGGACAAGAGCTTCTGAATTGCATTGTCATGGGATTTATCCTCATAGATATTGAGTTAGAAGGGAAACAATTTAGACCAGTCTCTTTTGTTTTTATACCATGGGATTTCTTCTTCCAGTCAAAGAAGAAAATAGAACAAAAGGTAAACAAAACTTACCATCTTTGGTCATGTCAATGATATTATCCGCAGGGATTCCATAATTTTTGCAAACATTCTCAAAGTCTGCTATCATTTTTTTACTTACATCAGTATCCTTTCCTAGAATTGGAGTGAAGAATGAGAATATGACTGTGGAGTTTATCTCAATAATCCTTTTGGATAAATCAAAAGGGGTTGGATTCACATATGAAAAGGAGGAAAAAGTTAGAGTTCTAATCTTAGATTTGAATGAATCATGAGGCATCTTTGAGGAAGCTAGAATTGCAATATGCCCTTGCATTGGGTGTGTTATTTATAGTGATTTAGAAGTATAAAAGTCAGAGAAGAGAGGTGATAAAATAATGCCTTTTAAACAATTCTTAAAGAGACTACAATTTCTAATAAGTATGGCTTCAAGTAAATGACTTATAATGGCCTAACTAGAATCAATTCCATTTCCCATTGCTTTCTGCCCTGGGTAATTTTTTGGATGAGAAAAGCTGAAACTCTGTCAGAATAAAAAATCTAGTGAGTTAGGCATGAGATACAAGAAGACAGATTTGTGTTGGGAGAGAGAAAGAGTTAATAGGGGAAGAAAAGGGAGAAGAAAAAGGAAAATAGAAAGAAGGAATTAAAAAAACCCAGAAAGACAAAGAATACAGCCAAGCACAGGGAAAGAAAAGAGATAGAAGAGGTAGAAAAGCATTTATATTTGCAAGTGAGTTTATGAAAAAAATGTATGTTATTATCACTATTATTTTTTGCATACTGTATCTTGCCAAAAACCTTTCCTTCCTGGATCCAAAGCAATAATTAGTTATATTTGTACAGTACTTAGTAGTTTACAAAAATATCTATTACCTTAATTTGTCATTACAGCTTCTAAAGGTAGACAATAAAGGGGCTTTGTCCCCACTCTATGGAAGGGAAAACGTTGATCCAGGCAGGGAAGGTGTGGCTCAGCAGAAGTTAGAACCAGGAGTATTACCAGATGTCCTGATGTCTAATTCAAAACTTTTTTCTACTGCATTATGACTTTTTCTTTTGATCACAAGGGAATGCTATGGTGTGGGAGTAGGGAATGCACACTTGCCATAAAGTTCTATTATCACAGTCTCTTTTCCATCATTAATGTTCTTTGTAATTAAGATAATAGCTTTATTTCCATCACGTCTATAGATGAAGATCAGATTGTCCCCTTCATCTGTGAAATATCAGAAGAGTAAGATCAGAATTCCTGAAGAGTCAAGAAACAAAGAGAATTGGCATATATTATGGTGCTTCCTGGGCTACTTTGGTAACTATATCAGAACTAACTTCTTGTCAATTATAATAATTGTACTTTGCACTTTCATAAAGATTAACACTCTTCACAATATAATGAAGCTCCATGTTATTGCTGCTGATTTTTGCAAGGTTTTGGGAGATAGATAAGGAAAGTATCTTCTTTCCACATCTAAAACCTGAGACACAGAAGTTAAATGACTTCCCTAAGATTGAAAATAATAACAACTCAACTATATCATGCTTCATGGTTTGCTAAGTCATTCAATAGTCCTAGGAAAGAGGCACTGCAGGAATTCTTAGTTCCATCACAGATGGGGAAACTGAGGATCAGAAATCTGAGGATTGCAGTTTGAGAGGCAGAAAAGATCTCCAAGGCTATCTTATTCAACTCCTTCAATTTAAGTAGCCTTACTCAGGGTCACAGGGATAAGAAACTGAAGAAGGAGGATCTGAACTTAAGTTTTTTGACTGTAGAGGCAGTGTTCTAATTGGACTATAGCTACTAAATGTCAGAAGCAACATTTAAATTCAATTCCAGATATTTTCTCACAATATAACAAAGCTAAAAAGCAGAGTTATGGGTAGAATCTGGGTCTTCTCATTTTCTGTGACATTACATAGAACCCCTGAAGCAATATAAGCAATCCCATATTAATCTATTCCCTCAAATAATACCATATTCTTAGAATATAGACGGATGCCCCCCCCCCAGTAAAATAATCTATTTTCCTTTAATTCAATTCAAACCATTTATTGCAGCTTTCTATGTGCAATATTTTTATATGAGGCCCTGGGGAAAAATTAATGTTATTTTTTTTTTTAAACTTCTGAAATGAATTGTACTTCTGCGATCTCTTGGTCTCATTCTAATTAATTAAGCCTGTTAACTGTCTCAAGTCCTCACTTATGGGATCATGGAGTTTTCCTTTTGATTTAGCTCAACAAAATTGGAGTAGATTTAGTTATTGGATTCTAATATTTTTCTGTCATTGGAAGGAGATGAACCTCATGAGAATGTTTGTTTTATACTTACAGGTCGCGTATAGCACATTACTATCTTCTCTTTTATCAGCAGTCATTGCATATGGGACACACTTGTTACCTTTTCTGGAAGAGAAAAAAAACAATCAAATATTAACGACACAATTCTTTGGTACAAAAAGTTTAGACTTCAGTCTCTGCTAACTGTGGAATGAGGATTCTTTCTAGTCTCATTGACTTTAGTGGACTTGATCAAAGGGTTAAGAGATTTGTGTATCTCTTATAGTCCCCACACAGATCTCTTTGTCTCCTGAAATCCTCCATTCTGTACCATGTGTCCTGGTCCAAATACACACCCAAATGCACAAGTCAAAGGTTTTTATTCCCTGGGTCTGTTTTTTTTATATGTATATGTTTGTGGCAGGTAGAATATCTGTGACTGGTATCTGAAATCTTTTCCCCATTACTTACTTAAAATATAAGTTGAATATGACATCACGCTCATGCGTTTCTATATTGGTTATGAAAAACTTCATGTCACCTCCTTCTTTTATCTGGTTATAATCATTTGAAGCCAAGAGAATGGAGAGCCAATCTCCTGCAAACTGAAGAAAAAAGTCTAAAAGAAACTCCCTTTTTATTATTAGTTACAAAACTAATTCTCCCAAAGGATACAAATAATCCATAGCAATGGAGTCTCAAGGAATCGAGACAAGGATCCTAGATTTCCCAATCTGCCCCCAATCTGCAGAAATCTAGAGTAAAGAGTTCATTTACGCTTCACTATCAATCATTCAAGAAGCATTTATTAAGCCTTGACCATGAGCAAAACTTTTGCACAAAGATGAATATGACATAGTTCTTTTCTCAAAGAGCTCTTACTTTAGTACAGGAGATAAAATAAATAACACAAATGACTATAATAAAAATAAATATACAAAAGAAATGTAAAGTACTATGAGCTCAAGGGATGGAAAGATTATTGTCAATGGGGAGATTAAGGAAATCTTTATAGAAGAGATAACATTATGACTGCCAGATCAAATATGGGAGCCTTCCTTTTCTCCTGTAATCTCATAAAAGAATCTTTTCAATTCTCCTTCATGGCCTGTCCTGGTCTTAATCAATGACTAGAAGCTTTACTTTCTTATCTGTACATGAAGAAATAATCCACCCAGGTTCCCCATCTGCCCTGGTACCTCTTGCCAATCTGCATCTTTATCATATGTTAAATCTTGGGCATGGAGGGTAGAGATTAGAACGAGCCCCAGACTCAGCAGAAGATATATCTTCATGGTGCTTGTCTCTGGGGCTTCCATGGCAGTCAGAATTCTGATAGTGATTTCAATCACTGTCTCATCCACTTAGCTTATGTGTCTTTATAGTGTCTTCTGGGCCAGGCGGGGTTAGCATGGGTGTTTTTGACAACGAGGAAGTTCTAGCCCCCTTTAAATTCCTCATAAAGATCCTTTATTAATGAAATAAACTGCCAACTATTATCTATTTGCCAAGTGTTCCAAGGACATTATGTCTTTGTCCATACTAATAATATTACCTTTTTCAAATGCTAATTTTCAAGAACGACGAGCCATGTTATGATAGGCCTGCTGCCTGGATTAGGCAAACATCCCCTTTATAGTCTTGAAGATCCAGTTGCCATCTCTATTTGCCACATGGTTCAGGCAGAGATCCAGGATCCTCGTCTTGATTCCTTGAGACTCCGTTCTTATGGATTATTTGTATCCTTTGGGAGAACTAGTTTTATAAATTTCTGTGGAAATGTTAGATCCCCTGATATTCTGGAGAAACAGATATAGGTGATCATTTAAGAGTTGGGGAACGAATTCAGTTTCCTGGACCTTATCAGAGGACCAGTGTGCAGACAATAGGGTTAGATTTCAGTCATGGTCCCTCCTCTGCCTTGTCCCTTGCCCTTCCCAGAATTTTTGATGATTAATAGGAAATAGAGGACAAGCTAGTTGGATCTGAGGTTCAGTTATCTTTCCTGATAAATGAACCACTGTTCCCACAGTGAGAGGTGGCTTGTTGAACCAGGGAAAGCAAATGCCAATGAAGCTAGGTTTAAGCTTCTAGCTTCCAGTTTGGAGTCTACTCTGTCCTACTTTTTGGAAATTATTCCTAGAGTGAAGGAGGGTAACAAAATATTAAAGCTTGGACAGATGGGCTTAGGACATACTCAAGAACTCAAGAAACTCAGAAGTAGCTTTATGGGAAACAGTCTATATAAAGGAAAAGCAACTTGCTATACAGATTCCTTTAGCAAGTTTATTCCATGTCCCACACCAACTTCGCTCTTGATTCTTTGGACTTCTTTCTCCACTATGACTCATGAAAAATAATAATAAACAAATAAACAAGAACAACAATAATTTATATAGTGCTTTACAATTTGCATACGACTTTGCAAATATTGTCTTATCTTCATTGCCATGAGAGGCAGATGTTATTACTATTTTACAAATGAGGAAACTGAGGGAGACAGAGATCAATTAACTTGCTCAGAATCACACAGCTAAGAAGTGTCTAAGTCACATTTGAATTCAGGTCTCCCTGAATCCAGATCCAAATGCTTTATGCTCCCTGTTACTACTTACAACTAGGACTATCACTGCCTCTGTGATTAATTCCTCTGCTTCCACACAGTATCTTCATTTTAAGTTGAACTAGCTCGAGCATAGCTGCATCCTTTGGTTCATTGCTTTCTCTACATCACTCTAGAATCTTTAGATTTCTCTCTCCACTATGTCTTCTCTCTAACATTCCCCCCGCCTTTCTTCCCCCTTCACTTTTCAGGGGTTATCTTCCTCCATTAGAATGTAAGCTCCCTAATATCAGAGTCTATCTTTCTATTTGTTTGTATTTGTGTTTTCAGAGCTTGGCAGTCTGTTTGGCATATAGTAAGTGCTTAATAAATGCTTATTGGCTCCAGTAGTTTATAAGGGACCATGATATTAGAGTCCAAAAATGATGGCACCATCATCTTTAATGAGGTAAAGAGTTTGTTATTGAAAACAAATCCATTTTTTCTTTTGTTTGCTGTTCTCTTTCCTGTTTTATTCTTAAATACCCTTGAGATGACTTTACTTAGTTGGATCTCTTGCCAATCTTTCTTTAATCTTGTTTTTCCCTCTAATGCTTCTCATTGTTTTATGACATTAAAATGCTCATTATTTTATATCATCTTATGAGATTTCACAAGAAAGGTTATATTCTAAAGTGGTGTTAACTTTGATTAAAATCACAAATCAATGGGAGTATTGATGAATAGGCTCCATACTGACAAATCAACAGGAAAGGCATCAATCAGAAACTTATTTAAAAAAAAAAGTTCTTCACATTTTAGGCTGGGACTGAGATAAACACATGGTTCCTGCCCTTTGTGTCTTCTGCTAGCCCTAGGCAGAGTACAAACTGACTGATCTCCTTCCAGTATTAATAAAGGAACTAAGGAAATCCTTGGAAAGAATCATGCTTTCATCTCATCATCTGTAAAGTAGATATAATAATATTTATTTGAGCCATCTCAAGGGAAGAAATTATTTGTAAATCTCAACAAGGCAGAGAAGAAATATTATTATTGTTGTTTCTGTCCCCTTCTAAACTTTTAGCAGAATAATCAGAATGAGTTGTAAAGTTTGGTTATCTATGCTACCTCTTTCCTTCCCTCTCCTCTCCAGTCCTGATTTCTCCCAATCCTTATAAAATGAATTTAAGGCACACACTTCACTAATTGAAGGAGAAGTCTCACCAAGAGGGTGAGGATGGATGTGGGGGGAGGTGATGGAGATACTAGAGATGAAAGGTAATCTTTGATTTATTTATCTTTTGTTCCTGGGGTATACCCCTGTGTTCAGATCAACAGCAGGTTGCCAACTCTTTTCATCTCTGGAGTCATACCATTTCAAATTGGAAGGGACCTTTGACAGCATTTAGTCTAATTGTTTTATTTTGTGGATGAAGAAATTTAGGGCTCAGAAAAGGTAAGGGATTGACCTAGATAGTAAGTACCAAAGCCAGCATTTGAATCCAGGTTCTTTGAAAATCTCTATTTCTCACTACACACCTGTCAGATTGGCTAAAATGACAGGAAAAGATAACGATGAATGTTGGAGGGGATGTGGGAAAACTGGGACACTGATACATTGTTGGTGGAACTGTGAATGGATCCAACCATTCTGGAGAGTAATTTGAAACTATGCTCAAAAAGTTATCAAACTGTGCATACCCTTTGACCCAGCAGTGTTTCTATTGGGCTTATATCCCAAAGAGATCTTAAAGGAAGGAAAGGGACCCACATGTGCAAGAATGTTTGCGGCAGCCCTTTTTGTAGTGGCTAGAAACTGGAAACTGAATGGATGCCCATCAATTGGAGAATGGCTGAATAAATTATGGTATATGAATGTCATGGAATATTATTGTTCTGTAAGAAACGACCAGCAGGATGATTTCAGAGAGGCCTGGAGAGACTTGCATGAACTGATGCTGAGTGAAACGAGCAGAACCAGGAGATCATCATGCACAGCAACAACAGTATTACATGATGATCAATTCTGATGGACATGGATCTCTGCAATAAAGAATTGTCTCAAACCAGTTCCAGTTGTTCACTGAAGAAAACCATATACACCCAGAAAGAGGGACATGAAATATGGACCACAACGTAACATTTTCATGATCTCTAATGAGGTTTGCTTGCATTGTGTTTCGTTTCTCTGATTTTCTTCTTTTTTTTTCTTGTAGATAGGATTTTTTTTTTGCACAACTTGTCAAGTATTTCAACATTATTAACATGTAGTGGACTTCCTGCCATCTAGGGGAGGGGAGGGGACTGGGGGTAAAATTTGTAATGGAAAGTTTTGCAAAGATCAATGCTGGGGAACTACCCATACATATGTTATACAAATAAAAAGCTTTAATAAAAAAAAGAAATTAAAAAAATTAATAAAAAAAAGAAAATCTCTATCTCTATCTCTATCTCTATACCTCAGGGCAGCCAAGTGGTATGGTGGATACAGTGCTGGGCCTGAAGTCAGGAAGACTCATCTTCAAATTTGGCCTCAGATACTTATTAGCTGTGTGACCCTGAGCAAGTCATTTAATCCTGTTTACCTCAGTTTCCTCATTTGTAAAATGAGCTGGAGAAGGAAATAGCAAACCACTCCAGTGTGTCTACCAAGAAAACCCCAAATGGGGTCATGAAGAATTAGACCTAACTGAAAATAACTGTACAACAAATATCTACAACTAAGAACTTGAATATCTGGGCATGTGTGTGCATGTCTGTGTGTGTGTGTGTGTATATATATATATATATATATGTCACATATATACATATATATAATCTACACATCTACCCTCATACATATATACATACATATACACACACAGTCAAGTAAACTTAAAAGTGTGTGTATATACATTTGTCTTACCCACACTAAAGTTATTAAACATTTGCTAGCATATCCTTGTATCAAGGGCTCAGGAAGGAGGACAAGGAATGAAGTTATTGCCAGATGGAAAGACTGGAATTTATATATTGCTTTAAGGGTAATAATAATAAAAATGTTAATAATAACTGGCATTTTATAGCACTTCAATATTTACAGAGTGTTTTACATCCATTATGACATTTGGTTCTCCCAATAACCTTGGTAAATTCAATATTTTCCTTTCCAATTCCATTACTTTTTTTTTTAAAAATTAAATACTAAATTCATTTGCTCATATCTGATATCTAGCTTGGTATGAAAGTGTCAATGACCTTGAAGTCTCTTTTAACTGTTATCTACATGGTATAAAAGGAAAATAGGGCAAAGGTTGACTAAGGAATAGCAGAACATGGATAAAAAAGACTGCCCGAGAAGTAGTTAATCATATAGAAACTTGGGCAATTGTAGCCAATAAATGCCCTAGAAATGAATATGAAATCTTCCCTGATTTGGTAGAAAATTTTCTGACAAACTATTGGTGTGAGGTGTGTGGAAATAATTCCGTAACCCTGCAGTTTATGATCCTCTCTGCTTGTCATCCACCTTTCTAATATTCACTATTCTAATTTTCAATCTACCTTTAATCTACTTTTCAAGCTATCTGTTCCCAACTTTCTGATAAAGGTCAGGTCTTTCATCTATCCCTTTAGATCTTTTTATTTTCTTCTTTTTATAATGAAGTTCCTTTTTTATTTTTTTTTAAAGTAACCTATTCTTGGCAACCTGGCGTGTGAGCAGGAATTACTTGAACTCCTTCACCTTTTCTTATAAGGATCCTCAACTCACACTTTAAGCATTTTGGTTATAGAACATCAGATGCAAATGTTTTATATACAATGAAAGTTGCTAAAAAAAAATTTCCTTCTTTGTGACTTAAATTTAAGGCTGGATTTGAACTCAGGTCTTCCAGATTCCAGGTCCTATACACTGCACTACCGAGCTTCCTCTTCTAATCCCTCTATATCTTCATCTTTATCCAATTCCTATCCCATGACACTCTTTTAATCCCCCTTTTTGGAGTCTTCAAGCAAAGTCTGATTGACCACTTAAGGAGTTTCTTATAATGAGGATGCTTTCCTTTTATACTTTGGTTCATAGCTGCTGATGTACCTTTCAACTCTCAAATTCTGTGATTCTTCAACCTCATCCCCTTCTCTATTCATTATTCCTTTCATACATCCCCTCACTTGATCTCTTGCACTGATCTTCTGAACTCTTATCCCATTATTTATATAGTTTATATTCCACAGGCCCATTACTTAGCCCCTCCAGACATTTTCTTAAATTTTTCACCTAATTCTCTATTTCTATCTCTATCTCTATCTCTATATCTCAGGGCAGCCAGGTGGTATGGTGGATACAGTGCTGGGTCTTTCACCCCACTATACTCCCCATTTCAACCTTTATAAATTAACTTTTAGAGGAAGATAAAAGAAAAAGAAGAATAAGGACCATATCAAGAAAGAGAGAAGAGGAAAGGAACACTGAAGCTTGGTTTGTGGAATAAAAAGAAAATTAAAACTGTCCTAAGCTAACTCCCCCTACTTGAAGTACTTGCTTTGCAAGACTATTTGAGGATGGCTTAAGTGGAGCCCCTCAAAATGCTAGCGACTCACAGTTTCTTGATTCTTGTTGCATTTGTCCCTAGGTCTCCAGTTATTATAGTTTCTAGCTCATAGTAAATGCTATTTAATGAATTCACTCATTCTAAAGCCCTTTATTAAATGCTAGGCACTTTGCTAATTACTGAAAAAATATATATATACACCTATATACATACATAGATACAAATGAAATGATATTTGTACAGCACTTATGCATAGTGTCTGGCATATAAATTCTATGTAAATGTCAGGTGTTATTAATATTTTATTATTATATACATATAAATATTCTCTATCTCTCTATTATTTACAAATACAAGCAGGGATTTGAACACCAAATAGTCTAAGACTCTCATCACTGGTAGAAAATCATTACTCAGTGCTCCATGCCTGCATGAGGGGCCAAGTTGATAAGAGCTTGAAAGGAAAGAGTTAATTTTTCTTCTGACTTACAGCTTCAATCTAAAAAAATATGTTGTTCCAGGATTTCTTCAGGGAGAGGTCCCTGAAGAAGGGGATGAAAGACTCCTGGAAGAAGCTGGCATTTAAAGGAGATGATACACCTTCCCTTCCCTTCTGTAAAATCTCTAATATGACCTTGTTCACAATTTGTCATGTGCTCTCTCTGTCTCTCTCTGTCTCTGTCTCTTTCTGTCTCTGTCTCTGTCTTTCTTCCCTCTATCTGTCTGTCTCTCTCTGTTGGTCTGTCTCTCTCCCATCTGTCTGTCTGTCTCTCTCTCTCTCACACACACAGAGGAAGCAGTCAATACAAAGACATAGACAGGAAATGGAGAGCCTGTATCCTTATATAGTAAGAAGATCAATTTGCCTGGATCATAGTGTATATAAAGAGAAGCAATCACAATAAGTTGAGACCAGTTAATGAAGAACTTTAAAATACCAACAGAAGTTTATATTTATATCCTATTGATTAATAAATGATTAATTAATTGATAATAGTTAATAATGCATGCTTGACTAGAATTCAAATTTCTTGAAGGCAGGAATTGTTTTACCTTTGTCCTTTTAATTTCAGCACCAATTTTAGTGCCTTGCATACCTTAGGTATCTAGTTTCTCAGCCTAGTTTCCACATAGCAAAAAGAGAGTAGCTAGAAGTGCAGGGAATGGGATGACAATGTGATATAGATAGAATCAGAGCTTAGGGCCTGAGCAAGTCAGTGATGGCAGTAGGTAGAGTGACACTGGATTGTGGAAGGTCATGAATATCCAATATAGGACTTTGAACTTTACAAAGTAGGCAATAAAAAGCTGGTAAAGGTATTTGAGCAGATGAGTAACTTGACCAAATCTATGCATAAAGATTATGAGATGCATCTTGGAAAAAATTACTAAGAAGTATGATGTCTTTTGCTGGCTAGGGCAGTTTGACAAAAATTCTTGCATGTGTAAGTTTATAAGGTAACCATGAGCAAAGGTAGAAGCCAGGAGAGCTTCTTATGCCCAATTCTTTTGCTGCTTTTCTTTCTCTACAGATCCTTGCTTAGTTTCTCACCCTGTCTCTCACCCCAACCTTAAGAAACCGTTTGGAACTACTTCTTTCTTTCCAGCTCCTCAGTCTCTCCCAATGTTTCTCTCTTCAATCCAATGTCCTAAATTGTCTTTAGTGACATAATCTTGAAACACAAATGTAAGAACTAACTTATACTGGAGCAAGAAATTCTTGGGTTTTCAAAGCCCTTGCTTTGTTATAAAAGTTCCTCTTTAACATAAAATATTTTCTCAGCTTTGAATCTACTTAAGTCATAAGTCCTTAACTGAGGATCTTTATAACATTTACATAACTTTGCTATTCTTCTAATTGTATTGGCTACAACTATTAAGGAAAGCAGTGCCAGGAACATTTCAAGTTACCTTTCCACTAATAATTTTCTTGGCACTTTCCATTCTACTATTTTCCCTTTTTCAGCAAAACTACATATAATTCTACATAGCAAAATCAACTCTAATTTTATAGAGAGAAAAAAGGGTTCTTAAAAATAGAGGATTTCTGAACATTCTTGATGAATAAATCAGATCTGAGTAGACAAAGAAAATGCAGGTGTCAAGAGAACTTCTAAAAAGTAAATATATTTATATAATTGAAAGGGAATAGGGGAGATGAATTATTTATATGTTAATAGGAGATAATGAAAAAAATCTTTTTCAGAATTCTAAAATCTTTTTTTATTAAAGCTTTTTATTTGCAAAACATATATATGGGTAATTTTGCAACATTGACCTTTGCAAAACTTTCCATTTCAAATTTTTCCCCCTAGTCCCCACCCCTCCCCTAGATGGCAGGAAGTCTACTACATGCCAATTATGTTAAAATGCTTGACAAATTGAATATGTGTATACATATTTATACAGCTATCTTGCTGTAAGAGAAAACTCATATCTACAAGAAAAAAAAACCTGAGAAGGAAAACGTAATGCAAACAAACATCAATAGAGAGCATGAAAATGTTATGTTGTTGTCCACATTTCATATCCCTCTCTCAGGGTGTATATGGCTTTCTTCACTGAACAATTGGAACTGGTTTGAAACATTTCATTGTTGAAGAGAGCCATGTCCATCAGAATTGATCATCATATAGTATTGCTGTTGCCATGAATAATGATCTCCTGGTTCTGCTCATTTCACTCAGCATCAGTTCATGCAAGTCTCTCCAGGCCTCTCTGAAATCATCCTGCTGGTTGAGAATTCTAAAATCTTTAAGGGTTACCAAGAAAAGTTAAAATGATTGAAGATTTTTGGATTATTATGTTCCATTTTAATAGTCTTAAAGGAGTTTTAGGAGAAGGCAATATGCTGAGGAAGAAAGGAAATTGAAGCAGAGGGAAATTAATGTTGCACAATAGAGGCTCTACCTCATACCAGCCTCCTCAGGTGAGAAGAGAATTATTCTGACTGTTCCTTGTGCTTTCCATTTCCTGCTGGGTGCAGCATGTTCTTTGAGGGAAAGTGGCAAGAGGGAAGCTACATATCTTCCATTTGCCCCAAAGAAAGAATTTCCATCTAGGCTAGCCCAAGGCAACTTCCACCTCCAGCTTGCTCCTAACCTTTTTTTCTAACTGGAATGCACAGAACCTGTTTCCTACAAAATAAACTTCCCTTTTTCCTCCTCTTCCACTCTTTCCATATTTTAGTTATTACTGAAATCTGACATACCTCAGATGACACAGCCTCCCTGGCCTCCTTTTTCAGTTCTGGCAGCTCTTGCATTGATTCCCTTTAGCTTACTGGTTGAGGTAGAGGAGTTGGAATATTCCTTGCTCCCTCTTTTCTTCTTCTTTTTCTTCCCCTTTTTCTTCCCCTCATCTTGATCCCTTGATGAACCAGTCTAACTCTATACTATTCTTCTCTCTTGATTCCCTAGCCTCCTTATAATTTCTCTGGTTACACCCTACCAAATCTTTTCATATCCCTTTGAACCACCCACGGGTCTCCCTTCCTTCCACTCTCTCAGCTAAGAACCTTGTCTCATACCTTACAGAAAAAATTGAGGTCACTTTGTAAACTCCATCTTCTCTCCACTTTCTCTCACTTAGGGGTCTTCTGCTCACTATTTCCTCCTTCATACTTGCTTCCCCTGATAAGATGGACTTGTTCCTTACCAAGGGCTCATCCCTCTACCCCATCAAAAGATCAGGTTCCAGATCCCATCTCCCCCATCAGATTCCCCACTCTGTAATCTGAATTCCCTTATTTTTAGTTTCTCCCTACCTACTGGCTCCTACTCTACTGCCTACAAACATGACAATGTTTCCCTCATTTTGAAAAAAACAAAACAAAACCAAAAAACCCTCACTTGATCCTCCCATACTTGTTAACTATTGTCCTATAGCAAAGCAAAAGAGCACTGACTGTAGAAAGCTACTATAGAACAGGGAAAATCAGAACATAAGCCCAGAAGAGGAGAGGATAGCCTTCAGGTGAAGCCTCAGAGTGGGATATGAACTGATCTTTAGCTTAAAGGGCTTTCTTGGAAGAGTTAAAAAAAGATCTTAAAAGAGAGATAGAAAAAAACAGAAAGTGAGTGCTATACAGAAGAAGTATGAAAGGTGAAGGAAAAGAGCCAATAGTTTAGAAAAGGAAACATAAAAATTTACTCCTTAAGAGAAAAACTTAAAAAATAAGATTGGTGAAATGGAAAAAAATATCTGCTGAACAGAACAACTCCTTTAAAAGTATCATTGGCCAAATGCAAAAAAGAAGCAAAAAACCTAATTGAAGAAAAGAATTCACTAAAAATTAGAACTGGACAAATGGAAGTAAATGACTCAATGAGACATAAAGAATCAGTGAAACAAAACAAAAAAAGAAAAAAAAACATAAGAAAATGTAACGTACTTCATTGGAAAAACAACTGAATTGAAAAATAGATCCAGGAGAGACAATCTAAGAATTATTGGACTACCTGAAAGCCATAATGAAAAAAAGAACCTGGATATCTATCAAGAAATCATTGAGGAAAACTACCCTGATATTGTATAACTAGAGAGTAAATTAGTCATTAAAAGAATCCACTGATCACCTTCCTGAAAGAGACCCCAAAATGAATACTCCAAGGAATATTGTAGCTAAATTCCCAAATTATAAACTCAAGGAGAAAAGACTGCAAGTAGCTGAAAGATACAATTCAAATATTGAGGAACCACAATCAAGATTACCTAGACCTAGTAGTTTCCACTTTAAAGGATCAAAGGGTCTGGAATATGATATACTAGAAGGTCAAAAGTGTTTTGAAAATGAGTGTTAATCTCAACTGTTTTCTCTATATCAGATAATTGCTAAACTCATCAAACTGGCTAAGTTTCTGGGTTTATTCAAATCAGTGTAGTCAATTATTCACTCACTCAAATGTTGTGCTGATCAATTATGACAATTTAGTTCTTCTCAGCAATGCAATGATCCAAAACAATTTCTTTTATGATTTCCAGGAAGATAGTGTCTAGGTTCTTTTTTTCATCATGGCTTTCAGGAAGCCCTATAATCCTTAGATTGTCTCTCCTAGATCTATTTTCCAGGTCAGTTGTTTTTCCTAGGAGATATTTCATGTTTTTCTCTATCTTTTCATTTTTTGTTTTTGTTCCACTGATTCTTGAAGTCTTGATGAGTCATTCATTTCCAATTGTTCGATTCTAATTTTTAATGTCTTATTTTCTTCAGTTACTGTTTTTAGTTCCTTTTGCAATTGACCAATTACATTTTTTTGTTCATTGCATTCTTTTTCCATTTTTTCTATTTTATTTTGCAGTGATCTCATTTCGTTTCCCCATGTTTCTTCTAACTCTCTTTTAAGATTTTTTATGCAATCTTCAAAGAAAGCCTTGTGACATGGAGACCAATTTATGTCTCTCTTTGGGGCTTTTTCTGGAGTTGCTTTACCTTTAGGGGCCTCAGGATTTGAGGTCTGTTCTTCCCTCTCTCCATAAAAGTTGTCTATGGTGAGAGCTCTTTTTGGTTTTTTATTCATTTCTTTTTAAAGGTGTGAGGTCTGTTTAGGGCAAAGGTGGGACAGCTGCTTTAATTTGCCCTGGGGCAGTTCTGCTGATTGAGTTATTTCAGGAACTGGGCAGTTCTGCTGATTGAATTATGTCAGGTGCTGGGCAGTTCTGCTTTAGTTCACCCTGGGGCAGTTCTGCTGATTGAATTATTTCAGGTACTGGGCAGCTCCACTGATTGAATTATTTCTCGTGCTGATCAGTCCTGTTGTTTGATTGATTGCTTTAAGGTGCTGTGTAATGGCAGCTAGGTCCGATGGTCATCAGAGGTTCAGTGGTTCACAATCTATCCCCCTCAAAAGGCAGACCCTCCAAACCACCTGCCCACAATCAGGACAGACTGGTCCAAGAGGCCCACAGAAGACTCCCAGGTGTGTGAAAAGCACAACGCTCCCACTCCTGTTCCGACTCCTGTTCCAGCTCCCTGCTCCAGTTCCCTGCCCCGGTCCCCCTGTGCTGCAGTCTGGGCTCAGCAGACCACCCCCCTGCCCAATTAAAACAGACCTGCTTTGAGGTTCCTCCAGAGTATCTTCTTCTAGAATTGTGTTGTTCTCCAGATATTGTGGATTTTTTTGCTTCAAAATCGATCTAGAGGCTTCATATGTTGTTGGTTTGAGGGGAGGTTAGAGGAGGTTACAGAGACTCCTGTCTGATCTCTGCCACCATGGCTCCACCCCTTGGAAGAACGATCCAAAACAATTTTGAAGGACTTATAATGAAAAATGCTGACCATATCCAGAGAATGAACTATGGAATCTGAATGCATATTGAAGCATACTATTTTTGCTTTTTTTGTTTTTTCTTTTTTGTGGTTTTCCTTTTTTTGTTCTGAGTCTTTTTTCACAAGATGATTAATGTGGAAATATGTTTTACATGATTTTACATGTATAACCTCTATCGGATTGCTTGCTGTTTTGGGGAGGGAGGAAGGAAAGGGAAAGGTGGAGAAAAATTTGGAGCTAAAAATCTTTTAGAGGTGAATATTGAAAAGCACTTTTACATGTAATTGGAAAAATACTATTAAGCAAAAAAAAGTCATTTTTTCTATGACTACATGGTGTTAATGGGCAATAACTATCACTGACCAATGAAATCAATTTTCTCTGATCAATAAAAAACCCTCAGTTGAAGGCTCCTCTCAGCAAATTGCTTTTAACTTCATCAGGTCCAATGGAACTCTTTAGTGTCTCACCCTGCCCTTCTTTCCTTCCCCTCCATTCCCCCACACCCCCACTCTTCCATGTGCTTGCTATGTCTTCAGTTCTCATTGTGTTCTACTGCTACTTTCTTACATAATGCCTTTTATCCTTTGTCATTTTGTTAGACTAAAGCCTCCTGACCTCAGTGACTCATCTTTTGTTTAACATGTCAAAACACACATGGTATGTTTCAGTCTCCAAATGCTTATATAATTTATCCTTTTCTTAATTTTACTATTTATTCTTTTTTCTCATAACTATTTTCTTAGATTATAAACAAATTTATTTTTATGTAAATAGTATTTACATATAACATGTAAAGATAGTTTTCAATATTCATTTGTTATGATTTTTGAATTCCAAATTTTTCTCTTTGCCTTTTTCTCTCTCCCCTCTCCAAGCAATCTTACATAGATTATACATGTACAATCATATTAAATATATTTTACATTAGTCATGTTATAAAAGAAGAAATGGAACAAAAGGAGAAAAAAAATTAAAAAACCAAAGAAAGTGAAAATAGTATGCTTTGATTTGCATTTAGACAATACCAGTTCTTTCTTTGCATGTGGAAAGTATTTTCCTTCATGAATCATGAGATTCAATTCCTCAAATCTATACTGCTGGTAATTTTTTTTTTGTTTTACTAACTGTCCTATATGAAATTTGTGTTTCATAATATTGACATTTTCTCATAGATATCAAAGTTATTTTTCTATTTGAATTAGAAATCAAAATGTTCGTTCCTAACAATGTCAATATCCTTCATCATTTGACAATCAATGTAAATCTTTCCCTTTTCTATAAAATACTTTTTTGTCCTTTTTATTATTAATTGCTCTTTACAAATAGGATCTTAATGAGACAGCACTTACACAAAATTGCCATCATCGAATCTTATACAGAATGCTTGCCAAATAATTGACATTTCTCCTTCCCTAGGCCTAGCAAGCTCTGGTCATAATTTTGTGATATAGAGTCACTTTTAATAGAGCAGAAAACCTTTCTCCTTTGAGATACACACACATACATTTATCCCTATATATGTATACACACATTTATTTTGTACTTTGCATAAGTTTTACCTCATGTATGCAAAGTTGCTAATCTCTTCTGCCTTCCTTTTCTACTATGTTTTTGCATTCCACTTCTTAATCCTTTAATTATATTCTCCTTCTTGTGCTCATGGACTCTGGCTCTGATGACATCTTTGACTAACTCCTATATTGCCACTTACTTTTTCTCTTCGGCTCTTGGCATGCTAGACCAGAAGGAAGCTATTGTAGTTTGGGTCCAGACAAACCTTTTGTTACCATTATTTAACAAACTTTCATTTCAGGTTAACTGCATTCATTTATATCACTATTATAGATTAAGGTTGCTGAAATATAGTGGTGTCCAGGACATTCTGTCTCTTTTCTTTCTTTTTTTTTTTTTATTAAAGCTTTTTATTTGTATAACATATGTATGGGTAGATCCTCAGCATTGATCTTTACAAAGCTTTTCATTACAAATTTTACCCCCAGTCTCCTCCCCTCCCCTAGATGGCAGGAAGTCCACTACATGTTAATGTTGAAATACTTGACAAGTTGTGCAAGAAAAATCCTATCTACAAGAAAAAAAAGAAAATCAGAGAAAGGAAACACAATGCAAGCAAACATCAATAGAGAGCATGAAAATGTTATGTTGTGGTCCACATTTCATATACCTCTCTCTGGGTGTATATGGTTTTCTTCAGTGAACAATTGGAACAGGTTTGAGACAATTCTTTGTTGCAGAGAGCCATGTCCATCAGAATTGATCATCATGTAATATTGTTGTTGCTGTGTATAATGATCTCCTGGTTCTGCTCGTTTCACTCAGCATCAGTTCATGCAAGTCTCTCCAGGCCTCTCTGAAATCGTCCTGCTGGTCGTTTCTTACAGAGCAATAATATTCCATAACATTCATATGCCATAATTTATTCAGCCACTCTCCAATTGATGGGCATCCATTCAGTTTCCAGTTTCTAGCCACTACAAAAAGGGCTGCCACAAACATTCTTGCACATGTGGGTCCCTTTCCCTCCTCTAAGATCTCTTTGGGATATAGGCCCAGTAGAAACACTGCTGGGTCAGAGGGTATGCACAGTTTGATTACTTTTTGAGCATAGCTCCAAATTACTCTCCAGAATGGTTGGATCCGTTCACAGTTCCACCAACAATGTGTTAGTGTCCCAGCTTTCCCACATCCTTGACAACTTTCATTGTTATCTTTTCCTGTCATTTTAGCCAATCTGACAGGTGTGTAGTGGTACCTCAGAGTTGTCTTAATTTGCATTTCTCTGATCAATAGTGATTTGGAGCAACTTTTCATATGACTAGAGATGGTTTTATAACTGTCTGTTCATATCCTTTGACCATTTATTGATTGGAGAATGGCTTGAATTCTTATAAATATGAGACAATTCTCTATATATCTTAGAAATGAGGCCTTTATCAGAACCATTAAATATAAAGATGATTTCCCAATTTGATGCTTCCCTCTTAATCTTGTCTGCATTAGTTTTGTTTGTACAAAAACTTTTTAACTTAATATAATCAAAATTAACTATCTGGTGTTCAATTAAGAGTTCCAGTTTTTCTTTGGAAATAAATTCATTCCTTCTCCACCGGTCTGAGAGGTAAACTATCCTATGTTCCTCTAATTTGCTTATAATATCACTCTTTATGTCTAAATCATGAACCCATTTAGATCTTATCTTGGTATGTGGTGTTAGGTGTGGGTCAAGCCCTAATTTCTTCCACACTAGTTTCCAATTTTACCAGCAATTTTTGTCAAATAGTGAGTTCTTATCCCAAAAGCTGGGGTCTTTGGGTTTATCAAAGACTAAATTGCTATAGTTATTGCCTAGTTTGTCCTGTGATCCTATCCTATTCCACTGATTGACTACTCTATTTCTTAGTCAGTACCAAATGGTTTTGCTGACTGCTGCTTTATAATATAGTTTTAGATCTGGTACAGCAATGCCACCTACATCAGCATTTTTTTTTTTCATTAATCCCCTTGAAATTCTTGACCTTTTGTTCTTCCAAATAAACTTTGTTACTATTTTTTTCTAGATCTGTAAAACAATTTCTTGGGAATTTGATTAGTATGGCACTAAATGAGTAAATTAGTTTGGGCAGTATTGTCATCTTTATTATATTCACACAGCCTACCCATGAGCACTTGATATTTTTCCAGCTAATTAGGTCTGACTTTATTTGTGTGGAAAGTGTTCTGTAGTTTAGTTAGTATAGTTCCTGACTTTCCCTTGGCAGATAGATTCCCAAATATTTTATACTACTGACAGTTATTTTGAATGGAATTTCTTTTTGTATCTCTTGCTGCTGAACTTTGTTGGTAATATATAAAAATGCTGATGACTTATGTGGATTGATTTTGTATCCTGCAACTTTGCTAAAGTTGTGAATTGTTTCTAGTAGTTTTTAATTGAGTCTCAAGGAATTTGGATGCTATACCACTTGGTGCATATATGCTTAGTATTGATATTGCTTCATTATCTATGGTATCCTTTAGTAAAATATAGTTTTCTTCCTTATCTCTTTTAATTAGATCTATCTTTGCTTTTACTTGATCTGAGATCAGGATTGTTACCCCTCCTTTTTTTTTGCTCACCTGAAGCATAATAGATTCTGCTCCATCCTTTACCTTCACTCTGTATGTATCTCTATGCTTTAGATTTGTTTCTTGTAAACAACATATTGTAGGATACTGGCTTTTAATCCAGTCTGTTATCTGCTTCTGTTTTATGGGAGAGTTCATCCCAATCATATTCACAGTTAAAAATAACTAATTCTGTATTTCCTGCCATCTTATTTACCCAAAGTTATGTTTTCCTCTTTTCCTTTCCCCCTTTCCTTCTCCCCAGTATTTTGCTTTTGATGACCACCTCTCTCAAACAGTCTTTCCCCTTTAGAGCTCCTTCCCCCTTTTTACACCTTTCCCCTAATTCTTCTATTTTCCCTTCTTTTAGTCTTTCCCTTTCTTTTCTTTCTTTCCCTCCCACTTCCCTATAAGGGCGGACAAGTTTCTCTGTGAAACCGAATGTCTCTGATATTCTCTTTTAGAGCCCAATCTGACGAGAATAAGATTCACACAATTCTTATCCCCCTCCCTTCTTTCCCTCAATTATATTAGATTTTCTTTGCCTCTTCATGAGATTTTACCTTATTTTACCTTCTCTTCCCTCTTTTTCCCAGTATGATAGCCTTTCCACCTCTAGTTTCTTTTTCGTATTAGTAAAGTCAAAATATACCCCCATTCTTTAAGTATACCCATGGTAGAAATATAGTTCTCTCTCTTTTTTTAATTAAAAGCTTTTTATTTACAAAACATATGAGTGATTTTTCTACATTGACCTTTGCAAAAACTTTTTTTCCCAAGCTTTTCCCCTCCTTCCCCCCATCCCCCACCCCTAGATGACAGGTAATCTAACACATGCTAAATATGATAAATTATATGACAAATCCAAAACATGTATACATATCTATACAGTTATCTTACTGCACAAGAAACATCAGATCTAGAAAGAGAAGAAGAAAAAACAACCTAAGAAGGAAAACAAAATGCATGGAAATATTCACAGAAAGCATTAAAATGCTGTGTTGTGGTCCGTACTCAGTTCCCACAGGCCTCTGTCTGGATGTATATGACTATCTTCATCACTGAACAATAGGAACTGGTTTGAATCACATCATTGTTGAAGAGAACCATGTTCGTCAGAATTGATCATCGTATAGTCTTGTTGCTGTGTATAATGTTCTCCTGGTTCTGCTGATTTCACTCAGCATCAGTTCATGCAAGTCTCTCCAGGCCTCTCTAAAATCATCCTGCTGCTTGTTTCTTACAGAACAATAATATTCCATAACATTCATATACCATAATTTATTCAGCCATTCTCCAATTGATGGGCATCCTTTCAATTTCCAGTTTTTTGCCACTACAAAAAGGGCTGCCACAAACGTTTTTGCACATGTGGGTCCCTTTCCCTCCTTTAAAATCTCTTTGGGATATAGGCCCAGTAGAAATACTGCTGGGTCAAAGGGTATGCACAGTTTGATAACTTTTTGAGCATAGTTCCAAATTGCTCTCCAGAATGGTTGGATCTGTTCACAGTTCCACCAACAATGTATCAGTGTCCCGGTTTTCTCACATCCCCTCCAACAGTTATCATTATCATTTCCTGTCATTTTAGTCAATCTGACAGGTATGTAGTGGTATCTCAGAGTTGTCTTAATTTGCATTAGAAATATAGTTCTCAAGAGTTCTTTCCTTTTTACCTTTTTATGCTTCTCTTGAGTTTGGTGTTTGGAGGTCAAATTTTTTGTTCAGATATAGTTTTTTCATTAGAAAATTCACCTTTATATCATTAAATGTCCATCTTCTTCCCTGGAAGATAATGCTCATTCTAGCTGGATAGCTTATTCTTGGCTGTAATCCAAGTTCCTTTGCCTTTTGGATATCTGATTCCAGGACCTTTGATCCTGGGTGATTCTAATTATGGTTCCTCAGTATTTGAATTGTTTCTTTCTAGCTGCTTGTAATATCTTTTCCTTGGTGTGGTAGTCTTGAAATTTAGCCACGTTTTTCTTTGCGGATTTAATTTTGGGGTCTCTTTCAGGAGGTAATCAGTGAATTCTTTCAATGTGAAATTTACCTTCTGATTCTAAAACATCAGGGCAGTTTTATTTCATGATTTCCTGTAAGATAGTGTCTAGGTTCTTTTTTTCATCATGGCTTTCAGGAAATCTAATCATCCTTAGATTGTATCTCTTAGATCTATTTTCCAGGTCAGTTGTTTTTCCTAGGAGATGTTTCATATTTTCTTCTGTTTTTTCTTTTTTCTTTTTGTTTTTGTTTGACTGATTCTTGAAGTCTTATTGAGTCATTCACTTCCATTTGTTCAATTCTAATTTTTAATGTATTATTTTCTTCAGTTACCTTTTTAAGCTCCTTTTGTAATTGGCCAATTGAATTTTTTTTTGTTAATTGCATGCTTTTTCCATTTCACCAGTTTTGTTTTTCAGTGAATTGGTGTCTTTTTACATTTCACCAATATTGTTTTCCAGTGAATTGGTGTCTTTTTCATATTTCTTTTATAGGGCATTTTATGGTTTTTTTATTCCTTCTTGCAATGATCACATTTCATTTTCCCATTTCTCTTCTAACTCTCTTTTGAGATTCTTTATGCAGTCTTCCAGGAAAGCCTTGTGAAAAGGGGACCAGCTCATGTCTCTCTTTTTGGCTTCCTCTGGAATTGCTTTATCTTTAGGCACCTTAGGATCTGAGGTCTGGTCTTCTCTCTTTCCATAAAAACTGTCTATGGTGAGAGTTCTTTTCTGTTTCTTACTCATTTTTAAAAGCTTGAGGTCTGTCTAAAGCAGAGAAGCAGCAGCTGTGGTAATTTGCCCTGGGGCAATTTGGCTGATTGACTTTCGGTGCTGGGCTGTCTGGGCTAGTCTGGTGTTCTCAGTGGTTCACAATCTCCCTTTTACAAAAGGCAAATCTGCTAAAGCACCTGCCCACAACCAGGGCAGAGTGGCCCAAGAGGCTCACAGGAACTTCCCAGATGCTTATAACCTGCCATGCTGAGTCCTGGGCCAGCTTCCTGCCTTGTCTCCTGGAGCTGCCATCTGGGCTTGGCAAACTGACCCCCTGCATGACTGAAGCAGACATGCTCTGAAACTCTTCTAAAGTAGCTTCTTCTGGTAATGTGTTGTAGTTCAGATATTTGCAGGAGTTTTGACTCCAGAACCAATTTAGAAGGTTAATCTACTGTTGGTTTCAGAGAAGGTCAGAGGAGATTACAGAGAGTCATGTCTGCACTCCGCCATCCTGTTCTGGCTTCTGACAATAAAACAATACAGCATCAGTTCTACAAAGTTAAGCAAATTTTACTTGTTAAGAAGGGGAGGAAGAGTCTGATTACTCTGAACATAGATCCAATCATTAAAAAAAAATAGGTATTTTCATAGCGCTTACAATGTTACTCCAACAAAAAAGAAAATATCTACAAAGATTAGAACATTTTCTGGGTTTTCATTTTACTCTGGTATAGTTCCTGGCATACTTTGCTTCTTAAACTATTTCTGTTCCTGACATAGATATGAAAAGTCATTTTGCTAAAATACCCATTTGTTCAACACTGAATTAGTTTTACTCTCCTTTCTCACCCCACTTGCTTGCCTTCATAGTCTTGACCCTGTGATTAATTAATATATCTAAATGTCCTGCTTTATCTTTGAATCTTTTGCCCAACCTTTCCTTCTGACAATCACTTCCTCATTTTTTCTTAACTATGGGTTAATTTTATTATTTAGCTGCTTCACTCCTTCTCTGTGATACTGAGTATGAAACCATAGTGACTGAGTTCATTAAAAATTATTTAGTCTCATCTAATCCCTTTTCATACCTCAAGAATTCAACTTTTAAAGCTTTTTTCTCTCTCCTCTCTCCTCAGCTCCATCTCTCTCTAAGGTCTGTCTCTCTCATGTCCTTGTCCAACAGGACAACTAGATCATAAGGAACATAGTAATCATTTCAGAGGCAATCAAAAAAGCAGTTTAGTTTTCTCCTCCTCTCATTGATCCCACTGTCTAGGGGAAGTCAGAAAAATATCAGAACCCAGTCTAAAGTAACTAAGTCAAATGATTAATGATAGTAACATAATCAGAAGTTAGGGAAACCATTGTTTTAAACTATTGAATTCTTGGCTGCTATTCCCCTTTCTTCATGACACTCCTAAAGAACTTTAAGGATGACTTTCTAATTGTTCTGCATCTTATTGATATGCTTCTTTTTTTCTTTTTAGTTCTCTTTCCTTTTCTTTTTTCCTTTCCTTTCCTTTCCTTTCTTTTTTATTTTGTATGAAAATATCCTGGAAGAAAAACATCCTGGAGTAAAGCATTCTTGATTTCTAATAACACTTTGTTACAAACATTTTACTCTTACATAAAATATCTTTTGTTATTTTTGATTCTGCATTAGGACACACATGAATGATATTCTCTTTAACAATTTGACTGTCTTTAATGTAAATATTGGAGTAGCTAGGTAACACAGTGGATAAAATGCTGGTCCTGGGGATCAGAAAGAGTTTAAGTCTGGCTTTAGACACTTACTAACTAGGCAAGTCACTTAACTCTTCTTGCCTCATTTTCCTCATTTGTAAAATAAGTATGAAAAGGAAATTGCAAATCATTCGAGTATTTTGCCAAGAAAACCTCAAATAAAAAGTTGAATATGATTGAACAACAATTGTAAATATCAGTTTTATATTGTTCACCTTAATTAAGGGAAAGAATGACAGGCAGATTTCAAAATATCTGACCCTACCCCCTACCTTGACATAAAAATGTGAAGCCAATTAGAAAATTGAAATTGATTTTTTTGTAACTTCCTTTTCTCTAATACTTTAATTTTTATAGCTGGTTATTTAGCAGATTTTGGAATGCCTGCCTTTGCAGAAACAGGTACATATTCTCCAGTGTCACATGCTAGGGGAGTGACCCAAATGGTGAAGTCTTAAGTTCACCTATGTAAATAGGTTGAAGGAACTGTAATACCTACCTTAGAGAAGAAAAGACTAAAAATGCATGTTTATATGTGTATGTGCGAATTGGGGGAGGGGGAAAGGGGGGTCCATGAGAGCTTCCTTCAAATATTTAAAGGGTCATGACCTGGGAGAAACATTAGACTTAATTTGGCTATAGAGGACAAAACTAGGACCAATGGGTAAAAATGTCAAAAAGGCGAATATAATTCCCCCATATCAGGATTATATTCTAGAGTCCTGAGGAAAGTTATTGTGATATGGATGCCTGCTCTGGGAAACTATCTTAATCCTTGACATGGGTACTGATTTGATAGACTAACTGGCCTTTACCCAAAAAGATAGGAGAGCAAAAGAGAGAAGAAAAAAAGTTAGCACAATGTTTATTTAATTTCCAATTAACTTTTGGTCTATTTTCTCCTGGCCTTATATTGCATGTGATTTTTATTGCATCATGATCTGAAAAAGATGCTTTTTCTATTTCTGCCTTTCTGCATTTGATTTTGAGGTTTTTATGCCCTAATACATGGTCAATTTTTGTATAAGTTCCATGGACTGCTGAGAAAAAAGTGAACTCCCTACTGTCTCCATTCAATTTTCTCCATAGATCTATCATATCTAACTTTTCTAGCAATTGGTTTACCTCCCAATTTCTTTCTTATTTATTTTGTGGTTTGATTTATCTAATTCTGAGAGAGCAAGGTGGAGATCCCCCACTAGTATTGTTTGGCTGTCTATTTCTTCTTCTCTTAATTTCTCCCCTAGGAAGTTGGATGCTATTGCACTTGGTGCATATATATTTAGTATTGATATTGCTACATTATCTATGGTACCCTTTAATAAAATATAGTTTCCTTCCTTATCTCTTTTGATTAGATCTATCTTGGCTTTTACTTGATCTGAGATAAGGATTGCTACCCCTGCTTTTTTTTTTTAGTTCACCTGAAGCATAATAGGTTCTGCTCCAGCCTTTTACCTTCATCCTATATGTGTCACTATGTTTTAGATGTGTTTCTTGTAGACAACATATTGTTGGATTCTGGTTTTTAATCCAGTCTGCTATCTGCTTCCGTTTTATGGGAGAGTTCATCCCATTCACATTCACAGTTAAAATAACTAATTCTTTATTTCCTGCCATCTTATTTACCCAAGTTATGTTTTTCCCTTTCCTTTCCCCTTTCTCCCTTCCCCTCCTGCTCAGTATTTTGCTTTTGATGACCCCCTCCCCTAAACAATCCTTCACCCTTTAGATTCCCTCCCCCCTTTTTACTCCTTTCCCCTGATTCTTCTATTTTCCCTTCTATTAGTTTATCCCTTTCTTTTCCTCCTTTCCCTCCCACTTCCCTCTAGCAACAGACAAGTTTCTCTGTGAAATCAAATGTCTGATATAAACTTTTAGAGCCCAAACTGATGAGAGTAAGATTTACACAATGCTCATCTCCCTCCCTTCTTTCTCTCAATTATATTAGGTTTTCTTTGCCTCTTCTTGAGATATTATCTTGTTTTTACCTCCTTTTTTTAAAATCTTATTTTACCCCCTTTTCTCTCTTTTCCCCAGTATGATAACTTTTCCCCCTCTAGTTTTCTTTTTCATATTATCAAAGTCATATCTAGTTAATTATACCCCCAAACTTTAAGTATTCTCATAGTAGAAATAAAGTTCTCAAGAGTCCTTTCCTTTTTACCTTTTTATGCTTCTCTTGAGTTCTGTGTTTGGAGGTCGAATTTTTTGTTCAGATCTGGTCTTTTCATTAGAAATAGGTGAAATTCACCTATATCATTAAATGACCATCTTCTTCCCTGGAGATGATGCTCATTCTAGCTGGATAGATTATTCTTGGCTGTAATCCAAGTTCCTTTGCCTTTCGGAATATCTGGAGGCTGACAGATCATGTGTGATTCTGATTATTGATCCTTGGTATTTGAATTGTTTCTTTCCAGCTGCTAGCAAAATTTTTTCCTTGGTGCAGTAGTCCTGACATTTAGCCATGATATTCCTTGGGGTTTTAATTTTGGGGTCTCTTTCAGCAGGTGATCAGTGAATTCTTTCAATGGTGATTTTAGGTCAGCACAATGTTAATGCTACATAAGTACATACAGAATGTAAAATAAAAAATTGTATATTCTACTTTTTATGATTTTTCTCTGTCCCTTGTTAGGTCAAGGACATATTCACAGTTCTAAAATGTATCTCTTCTCCAATTAATTTATGATCGTCTTTTATATTTTGGTCATATATCTATTTGGAGCTCTTTGTCTTTTTATTTTTACTTATTGCTTTCTAGTTTGCTCAGAAATTTTTGTTAAATAATGATTTCTTGCCACCAGAATTTCAAGTCTTTAGGTTTGTTGAACTCCATGCTACTATTTTCTCTTGTTTCTGGAACTCATTGGCTTAATCTTCTCCACTGATCAATTTTCCTATTTTCAAACTAGTACCAAATAGTTTCGATGATTTTCTTTGTAGCTTGTCTGAGTTCTGATACTGATAAATCTTGCTTGCTTTCCATGTTCTTACATTATTTCATCTGAGATTCTTGATGATTTTTTTCCCCTGCAGACAAATTTTGTTATCCTTCCCTTTTTCCTAGTCTCGGTTTTGTGAAGTAATCCTAATCAAACTGCCAAAGCATTATTTTATAGAACTAGAAAAAATTAAAATAAAATAAAATTCATCTGGACAAAAGGTCAAGAATATTAAGGGAATTAATGAAAAAAAAATACAAAGGATGGAGGCTTAGCAGTACCAAATCTAAAATTATATTTTAAAGTAGCAGTTATCAAAACTATTTGCTATTGGCTAAGAAATAGAGTGGTAGATCAGTGGGATATATTAGATATACATGACACAATAATCAAGGCCTACTCCAATCTAATATTTAATAAACCTCAAATTCCAGCTTCTGGAATAAGAATTCATTATTTGAAAAAAATTATGGGAAAACTGGAAAACAATATGTCAGAAACTTGGCATAGACCTACATGCCACACCCCATACCAAAATAAAGTCAAAATAGATACATGATTTGAGCATAAAGAATGATACCATAAACAAATCAGGAGAACAAGGGATCATTTACTTATTAGATCTTTGGGGAAGAGAGAATTTATGACCAAAGAAGAACTAAAGGACAACTTTGATTACATTAAATTAAAAAGGTTTTGCACAAACAAAACCAACAGAAACAAGATTAAAAAAGAAGTACAAAGCTGGGAAAAAATCTTTACAGCCAATGTTTCTGATAAAGGTCTTATTTCTTTTTTTTTTATTAAAGCTTTTTATTTGTATAACATATGTATGGGTAGTTCCCCAGCATTGATCTTTACAAAGCTTTCCATTACAAATTTTACCCCCAGTCCCCTCCCTTCCCCTATATGCAGGAAGTCCACTACATGTTAATAATGTTGAAATACTTGACAAGTTGTGCAAGAAAAATCTTATCTACAAAAAAAAAAAGAAAATCAGAGAAAGGAAACACAATGCAAGTAAACCTCAATAGAGAGCATGAAAATGTTATGCTGTGGTCCATATTTTATATCCCTCTCTCTGGATGTATTTGGTCTTCTTCAGTGAACAATTGGAACTGGTTTGAGACAATTCTTTGTTGCAGAGAGCCATGTCCATCAGAATTGATTATCATGTAATATTGTTGCTGCCGTGTATAATGATCTTCTGGTTCTGCTCGTTTCACTCAGCATCAGTTCATGCAAGTCTCTCCAGGCCTCTCTGAAATTGTCCTGCTGGTCGTTTCTTACAGAGCAATAATATTCGATAACATTCATATGCCATAATTTATTCAGCCACTCTCAAATTGATGGGCATCCATTCATTTTCCAGTTTCTAGCCACTGCAAAAAGGGCTGCCACAAACATTCTTGCACATGTGGGGCCCTTTCTCTCCTCTAAGATCTCTTTGGGATATAGGCTGAATAGAAGCACTGCTGGGTCAGAGGGTATGTACAGTTTGATAACTTTTTGAGCATAGCTCCAAATTGCTCTCCAGAATGGTTGGATCCGTTCACAGTTCCACCAACAATGTATCAGTGTCCCAGTTTTCCCACATCCCCTCCAACATTCATCGTTATCTTTTCCTGTCATTTTAGCCAATCTGACAGGTGTGTAGTGGTACCTCAGAGTTGTCTTAATTTGCATTTCTCTTGTCAATAGTGATTTGGAGCACCTTTTCATATGACTAGAGATGGTTTTAATTTCATCATCTGAAAATTGTCTGTTCATATCCCTTGACCACTTATCTATTGAAGAGTGGCTTGAATTCTTATATATATATGAGACAATTCTCTATATATTTTAGAAATGAGGCCTTTATCAGAACCATTAAATGCAAAGATGATTTCCCAATTTGATGCTTCCTTCCTAATCTTGTCTGCATTAGTTTTATTTGTACAGAAACTTTTTAACTTAATATAATCAAAATTATCTATCTGGTGTTCAATTAGGAGTTCCAGATCTTCTTTGGACATAAATTTATTCCATCTCCACAGGTCTGAGAGGTAAACTATCCCATGTTCCTCTAATTTGCTTACAATATCACTCTTTATATCTAGATTATGAACCCATTTAGATCTTATCTTGGTATGTGGTGTTAGGTATGGATCAAGCCCTAATTTCTTCCACACTAGTTTCCAATTTTCCCAGCAGTTTTGGCCAAATAGAGAGTATTTATCCCCAAAACTGGGGTCTTTGGGTTTATCAAACACTAAATTGTTAAAGTTATTGCCTAGAGTGTCCTGATAACCTATCCTATGCCACAGATCGACTGCTCTATTTCTTAGCCAGTACCAAATGGTTTTGATGACCACTGCTTTATAATATAGTTTTAGGTCTGGCACAGCAAGGCCACCTTCATCCACCTTTTTTTTCATTAATCCTCTTGAAATTCTTGACCTTTTGTTCTTCCAAATGAACTTTGCTATTATTTTTTCTAGATCTGTAAAATAATTTCTTGGGAGTTTGATTGGTATGGCACTAAATAAGTAGATTAGTTTGGGTAGTATTGTCATTTTTATTATATTCTCTCGGCCTACCCATGAGCACTTAATGTTTTTCCAATTGATTAGGTCTGATTTTATTTGTGTGCAAAGTGTTTTGTAGTTTAGTTCGTATAGTTTCTGACTTTTCCTTGGCAGGTAGATTCCCAAATAGTTTATCCTATCATCTGTTATTTGGAATGGAATTTCTTTTTGTATCTCTTGCTGCTGAATTTTGTTGGTAATATATAAAAATGCTGATGATTTATGTGGATTAATTTTGAATCCTGCAACTTTGCTAAAGTTGTGAATTGTTTATAGTAGTTTTAGTTGAGTCTCTAGGGTTCTCTAAGTATACCATCATGTCATCTGCAAAGAGTGATAATTTGGTTTCTTCATTACCTACTCTGATTCCTTTTATCTCTTTTTCTTGTCTTATTGCTAAAGCTAACATTTCTAATACAATATTAAATAGTAATGGTGACAGTGGGCAGCCTTGTTTCACTCCTGATCTTATTGGGAATGGTTTTAGTTTGTCTCCATTACATATGATGCTTGCTGATGGTTTTAAATAGATGCTACTGATCATTTTAAGGGAAAGCCTATTTATTCCTATACTCTCTAGTGTTTTCAATAGGAAAAGCTGTTGGATTTTATCAAAGGCTTTTTCTGTATCTATTGAGATAATCATATGGTTTTTGTTAGTTTGTTTATTAATATAATTAATTATACTGATAGTTTTCCTAATATTGAACCAGCCCTGCATCCCTGGTATAAAACCTACTTGGTCATAGTGTTCTATCCTGGGGATGACTTTCTGTAATCTCATTGCTAATATCTTATTTAAAATTTTTGCATCAATATTCATTAGGGAAATTGGTCTATAATTTTCTTTCTCTGTTTTCACCCTACCTGGTTTAGCTATCAGCACCATATCGGTCTCCTAGAAGGAATTTGTCAGTATACCTTCTGTCCCTATTTTCTCAAATAGTTTGTATAGTATTGGAATCAATTGTTCTTTGAATATTTGGTAGAATTCACATGTAAATCCATCTGGTCCTGGAGATTTTTTCTTAGGGAGTTGGTTAATAGCTTGTTCTATTTCTTTTTCTAAAATGGGGCTATTTAAATAATTTATGTCCTCTTCTGTTAAGCTGGACAATCTGTATTTTTGTAGATATTCCTCCATTTCATTTATATTATCAAACTTACTGGCATAAAGTTGGGCAAAGTAATTCCTAATTATTACTCTAATTTCCTCTTCATTGGAGGAAAGTTCTCCCTTATTATGTCTTGAGACTAACAATTTGATTTTCCTCTTTCCTTTTTCTTATCAAATTAACTAAAGGCTTATCTATTTTGTTGTTTTTTTCATAGAACCAACTCTTAGTTTTATTTATTAATTCAATAGTTTTCTTATTTTCAATTTTATTAATTCCTCTTTTATTTTTAGAATTCCCAATTTGGTATTTAATTGAGGGTTTTTAATTTGTTGTTTTTCTTTTTTTTTTAATAATAAGCCCAATTCGTTGATCTTTTCTTTCTCTATTTTATGCAAGTAAGCATCTAGAGATATAAAATTGCCCCTTATAACCACTTTGGCCATATCCCACAAATTTTGGTATGTTTCTCATTATTGTCATTCTCCTGGATGAAATTATTGATTGTGTCTATGATTTGCTCTTTCACCCATTCATTCTTCAGGATTAGATTATTTAATTTCCAATTACCTTTTGGTCTATTTTTCTCCTGGCCTTATATTGCATGTGATTTTTATTGCATCATGATCTGAAAAAGATGCATTTACTATTTGTGCCTTTCTGCATTTGTTTTTAAGGTTTTTATGCCCTAACACATGGTCAATTTTTGTATAAGTTCCATGGACTGATGAGAGAAAAGTAAACTCCCTACTGTCTCCATTCAATTTTCTCCATAGATCTATCATACCTAACTTTTCTAACAATTGGTTTATCTCCCTAGTTTCTTTCTTGTTTATTTTGTGATTTGATTTATCTAATTCTGAGAGAGCAAGGTTGAGATCCCCCACTAATATAGTTTGGCTATCTATTTCTTCTTGCATCTCTCTTAATTTCTCCCCTAGGAATTTGGATGCTATTGCACTTGGTGCATATATATTTAGTATTGATATTGCTACATTATCTATAGTACCCTTTAATAAAATATAGTTTCCTTCCTTATCTCTTTTGATTAGATCTATCTTGGCTTTTACTTGATCTGAGATAAGGATTGCTACCCCTGCTTTTTTTTTGTTCACCTGAAGCATAATAGATTCTGCTCCAGCCTTTTACCTTCATTCTATATGTGTCACTATATTTTAGATGTGTTTCTTGTAGACAACATATTGTTGGATTCTGGTTTTTAATCCAGCCTATCTGCTTCTGCTTTATGGGAGAGTTCATCCCATTCACATTCACAGTTAGAATAACTAATTCTTTATTTCCTGCCATCTTATTTACCCAAGTTATGTTTTTCCCTTTCTAAAGGTCTTATTTCTAAAATATGTAAAGAATTGCGTCAAATTTAAAAGATTGCAAGTCATTCCCCAATTGATAAATGGTCAAAGGATGTCAACAATTTTCAAATGAAGAAATTAAAGCCATTTATAGTTGTATGAAAAAATGCTCTAAATTACTATTGATTAGAAAAAGCAAATTAAAACAACTCCAAGTTACCATGTCACACCTTTCAGATTAGCTAAGAAGACAGGAAAAGATAATGACAAATGTTGGAGGGGAGTGGAAAAACTGGGACACTAATGAATTTTTGGTGGAATCATGAAATGATACAACCATTCTTTTTTTTATTATAGCTTTTTATTTGTATAACATATGTATGGGTAGTTCCCCAACATTGATCTTTACAAAGCTTTCCATTACAAATTTTACTCCCAGTCCCCTCCCCTCCCCTAGATGGCAGGAAATCCACTACATGTTAATAACGTTGAAATGCTTGAGAAGTTATGCAAGAAAAATCCTATCTACAAGAAAAAAAAAGAATCAGAGAAAGGCAACACAATGCAAGCAAATGTTAATAGAGATCATGAAAATGTTACATTTTGGTCCATATTTCATTTCCCTCTCTCTGGGTGTATATGGTTTTCTTCAGTGAATAATTGGAACTGGTTTGAGACAATTCTTTGTTGCAGAGAGCCATGTCCATCAGAATTGATCATCATGTAATACTGTTGTTGCTGTGCATGATGATCTCCTGGTTCTGCTCATTTTACTCAGCATCAGTTCATGCAAGTCCCTCCAGGCCTCTCTGAAATCGTCCTGCTGGTCGTTTCCTACAGAGCAATAATATTCCATAACATTCATATACCATAATTTATTCAGCCACTCTCCAATTGATGGGCATCCCTTCAGTTTCCAGTTTCTAGCCACTACAAAAAGGGCTTCCACAAACATTCTTGCACATGTGGGTCCCTTTCCTTCCTCTAAGATCTCTTTGGTATATCGTCCCAGTAGAAACACTGCTGGGTCAAATGGTATGCACAGTTTGACAACTTTTTGAGCATAGCTCCAAATTGCACTGCAGAATGGTTGTGATCCAACCATTCTGGAGAGCAATTTGGAAGTGTGCCCATGAGGCTGTCAAACTGTACATATCCTTTGACCCAGCAATGCCATTATTGGGTCTGTCTCTCAAGGACATCATAAAGGAGGAAAAGGGATCCACATGTAAAAATGTTTATAGCAGCTCTTTTTGTGGTAGCAAAAAATTGGAAAAGGAGTGGATGCCCATCAATTAAGGAATTGCTGAACAAGTTGTGGTACATGAAAATAATGGAATATCATTGTTAAGTAAAAAATGATGAACAAGCTGATTATAGAAAGGTTTAGAAACATTTACATGAATTGATGCTGAGAGAAACAAGCAGAAAATGTAATGCATTATTCACAGTAACAGGAGGATTGTGTGATGATCAACTATGAAAGACTTGATTCTTCTTGGTGGTTCTGTGATTCAAGGCAATCCCAATAAACTTTGAATAGAAAATGCCATCTGCATCAAGAAAGAGAACTATGGAGATTGAATGTAAATTAACAATGCTATGTTCACTTCCTTTTATCTATTGTTTTTTTTTTCTTTCTCATGGTTTATTTTTATTCCCTTTTATTTTGATTTTTCTTTCCCAACATGATTTATAAAGAAATGTGTATTTAAAAAATTAGCATACCTGCATAATCAGAAAAAAACAGTTATAAATAGAAAAAAAATTCAATAGAATTTTATTTTTTCCAATTGTATATAAAGATAGTTTTCAATAGTTACCTCTATAAGATTTTCAATTCCATTTTTCCCCTCCCTCCCTAAGATGGCAAGCAAAATGTACTAATATTAAATGTATTTTCATATTAGTCATATTTTGAAAGAAGAATCAGAAAAAAAGGAAAAACCACAAGAAAGGAAAAAAGCAATAAAAAAGTGAAGTTAGTGTGCTTTAATATGCTTTCAGACTCCATAGTTCTTTCTTTGGATGAGGATAGCATTTTCCATCATGAGTCTTTTGGAATTGTCTTAGATCACTGTATTGCTGAGAAGAGCTAAGTCTACCAAGTTGATCATTGCACAATATTGCGTTACTGTGTACTATATTTTCTTGGTACTGCTCTCTTCATTCAGCATCAATTTATGTAAATTTTTTCAGGTTTTTCTGAAATACACCTCATCATTTCTCTTTTTTAAATTTATCTTTAAAATATTTTTATTTTTCCTCAGTTTCATTTTAAAGAAATTTTCACATATATTTTTTTAAAACTTTGATTTACAGATTCCTCACCCTCAACTTCTAGTAAGAAAGCACATGTGAAGTTATGTAAAAACATTTCCATTAATTATATTGCAAAAAAAAACCATAGATCTCCCCCTATAAACCCTCAAGAAAAATAAAGTAAAAGGGCGAGGAGAGGAGGGTGAGGGCAGAGAGAGAGAGACAGAGAAACAGAGAGACACAGAGAAACAGAAAGACACAGAGAGACAGAGAGAAACAGAGAGACAGAGACAGACAGAGGAGATAGACAGAAAGACACAGAGAGACACAGAGATAAAGACACAGAGAGACAGAGAGAAAGAGACACAGAAAGAGAGAAAGACAGAGAGACAGAAACAGAGAAAGAGACAGAGAGACAGAGACAGAGACAGAGAGACAGAGAGAATATGCTTCATTCTATATTTAGACACAATCAGCTATTTCTGTGGGTCTGGATAGGAATTTTCCTCATAAGTCCTTCAGAGTAGTCATGGATCATTGTGTTGCTAAGAACAGCAAAATCATTCATAGCTAATCATCCCAGACCATTGCTGTTACTTTATACATAGTATTTCACTTTGAGTTCATGGAGAAATTTCTGGGTTTTTCTGAGAGTATCCTGCTCATCATTTTTCATAGAACAATAATATACCATCATAATCACATACCACATTTTATTCAACTATTCCCCAATTGGTGGGCATTCCCTCAGTTTTCATTTTCTTTTGTCCTGAGAAGAGAGCTGTAATAAATATTTTTGTATATATGGGTCCTTTTCCTTTAAAAAAAAATCTCTTTTGGGATTCATGTCTAGAAGTGGCATTGTTAGGTCAAAAGATATGCATGATTTTATAGGCCTGTGGTCATAGTTTATATCTTTTGGTCATTAATCAATTGGGGCATGGCTCTTATTTTGAATAAATTTGACTCAATTCCCTATATGTCTGAGAGATGAGGCCTTATTAGAGAAACTTGCTTTAAAATTCTTTATATAATTATTACTGCTATCTGTATTTCCTCTCCCAATTATTTTCTTCTCTCCTCCTTTCACTCTGTTCCTCCTCAAAAATGCTTTGCTACGTTGCCTTCCCCAATATGCCCTTTTTTTTTTTTTACCATACTCCCCCCTCCCTATTGTCCCCTTCCTGTCCTACTTTCCGGTAGGGTAAAGTAGTGTATGTTATTTCCTATTTGAGCCAATTCTGATGAGAATGAGGTTCATTCATTCCCTGCTTTTCCTTGTCTTTCCCTTTACTGTAAAATAATTTATTCCATTCCATGTCTTCTTTTCCTTTTCTCCCAGTACATTCCTCTCTCACCCCTTAATTTTATTGTTTTAGCTAATATCCCTTCATATTCAAATCGCACCTATGCCCTATATACTCCTTCTAACTGTCAAAATAATGAAAAGGTTTTAATGAGTTACAAGTGTCATTCTCCCAAGTAGGAATGTAAACAGATAAACCTTTCTAAGTTCCTTCTGGTATCTCTTTCCTTATTACTTCCTTATGCTTCTCTTGTGTCTTGTATTTGAAAATCAAATGTTCTATTCAACTTGATCTTTTCATCACAATGGTGGAATATCCTCTATTTAATTGAATTTTCATCTCCCCCCCCCCCAAGGATTATACTCAGTTTTACTGGGCTGGTGATTCTTGGTTGTAATCCTAACTCCATTCCTCTTCAGAATATCATATTCCAAACCCGCCAGTCCTTTAATGTAGAAGCTGCTAAATTTTGTGTTATCCTAACTGTGGCTCCACTACACTTGAATTGTTTCTTTCTGGATGCTTGAAATATTTTCTCCTTGATCTGGAAATTCTGGAATTAGGATATAATGTTCCTGGGAGTTTTCATTTGGGGATCTCTTTCAGGAAGTGATTGGTGGATTCTTTCAATTTCTATTTTACCCTTTGGTTCTAGAATATAAAGATAATTTTCCTTGATAATTTCTTAAAAGATGATGTAAAAGTAAAATCATTTAGCATAATTTCAATATGATCTCAAGAATGCTTGGACCACTTTATAACTCTACCAACAGAGTATCAGTATGTCTGTCTTTCTACTGCTCCTTTAACATTGATTATTTTCATAATTTGTCATCTTTGTTAATTTGATAGTTGTGAGTTGGGTTGTTAAGGATTGTTCTTGTTTTAATTTCCATTAATATTATTTATTTAAGTCAATATTTTATGCTTTTTAAAAACAGCTTGCAACTCTTTTAAGTACCATTTTTCATATGTTTTGACTAACTTGTCCATTGGGGGATGGGTCTTGGTCTCAAATATTTAGACTTCTTGCTATTTAAGCCCATTTTTTTCTTTTTTTGGGAAAAGAGATCTTATCATTTATAGCCAGGAAAGAATACATAATGGAAGCATATTTTCACTTAGTTTCTAGGTTGAATAATTTGTTGAAAAGTCAATGTTAAGAAAAACTGCCACCTGTTATGGGGCAGAAATTAGGAGCTAGAGACTGGAGCTATGGGATAAAAAGTTTCTGAAGTTGTCCCTCTGTGACCTTAAACCCTTCAGGAAAGGCTCCTTCACTGTTAAAACTTAGGAATGATTCTTTCAACATAGTACAAAAATACTAAGGGGTTTCTCTACCTGTTTTCAGGCTTTTAAAAGTGAATTGAGGTAACTAGGTACATAGTACTCCCAGAGAATCCTCCTCTTTCTGCCCTGATATTATCTTCCTCTAGCTTTTAAAATTGATGTAGGACTCTGTTGCACAAGATAAATCATTTATTAGACATTTGCAAGGAACTTCTCTTTTAAGATCCTGCCTTTGGTAGGGAATATGAGCAGAAAGGTAAGCATTCCCTTGGAGGTCAGAGAAACTGGAAATTCAATAGAACTTTGATTATCTGAGTGACCAGTTCTTTTAGGGAAGCACTTGAGCATCCCAGAAAGACATGGATCATTTATCTTGGGCGATCTAGTGGGACAATGATGGGGAACTGATTATACAATATAATTATTAGATGATTCAAGAGAAAGAAGTGAAAGTACTTGAGAGCTAGGTAAGGAATTCAAGTGCTGGATATGACTTCAGCCCAGGAGAAAGTCCTAGGAAGAGATAGAGAAGGGAATTATTGTCAGAAAGTATTGTCATATGGGTTTGATGGTGGTTAACATGAAGTTCATTGATGATAGAGAATCATGATGAGGGTAGAAAGCCAATAAAGATCCATATTCACCATTCCCCTAAATTGTAAAATTGTAGCAAATATCTTCAGGAAGATGAGTAGGAAATTGTAATGTTAATGATAATTGGTAAGAGGATAAGTGTATGGTATGTGTGCTAGTATAGTAAATGGTAACTGGTAATGGTAATTGACTCTTAAAATTCCAAATTTAGCCCTAATTCTCTTCCCTGAGCTCCAATACCTTCTTCACAGTTCCTAGCTCTAAAGCTCCTCAACAATCTTACCCCAATCTCCATCACTCAGCTTACTTGGCAATCTCAACAGTCTCCCATATACTGATTTTTTTTTTTTTTGGATAAAAGGAAATAAAGAGGAAGGGACAATCCAAAAGGAGAGGGTAACAGAAAGATGGTTGTTATTAAGAGAGCAGAATTAAAATATATCCCTGAAGGGAAGGAAATGTTACTCCTTACTTCTTCACTTTAAACATTTGCTTTGGAGGAATATTTAAGATACATAGATAAAACCCAAACACAGGTAGGAGCTTATAGTTCCTGGGACGAAGTGACGTCTCATACTGATTCACATTGATACCCAATTACACAACTGGATCTCAGGGTTCTCATCCTTGGATCTCCAAAGAGCCACAATTTCAAGAAATAGTTCCATAGGGACAGCTAGGTGGAGCTGTGGTTAGAGCATCAGCCCTGAAGTCAGGAGAACCTGAGTTCAAATCTGATCTGGTCTCAGACACTTAACACTTCCTAGCTGTGTGATCCTGGAATTGCCTCAGGAAAAAAAAAATAGTTCCATGTTTAACTATAACAGACCTGCAGGCCAGTGTGAGCTTCCTTACGAGGTGAGTTTCTCACATTGATCTGTGGAGACAGAGCAGAGTATTAAAAATTTCAGGTTCCAAGACTATATTGCTTATTTTTGTCATCATCCGAAAGGAGAGAAAAATATAATTCTTGGTGTTAGGATAAGGGAAACTAAGTTGAGACTCTTTTCATCCCATAAAATTTTCCCAATTACAATTTAAAAGAAGGGGAAGATACAAGTTTGGAGAACTTACCATATCTGGTGAAGTATATGATGTTTTCCTCATTAAGTTTATTGTTTAAACAAAATTCCTCAAATTTCTTCTTGATTTCTTCTCTCACATCTAGGTGGCGGGCTGTAGATAGGATGAAAATTGAAATGTATGCTAAATCTCTCTCACTGAATAATATAGAGAGGATGGGCTGACTGGCTGGACATGGGGAAAATAGGTGATTTAGGTAATTCTGTTGCACATTCAGGGATAAATTAATATGGTCTTATGCTTGGGTAAACAAGAGGGGAGAATATCTTCTATTGGTTATGGAAATAAAATCAGGAGAGATTAGAGGTCAGACTAATCTTCTGGCTGACTCCAAAAAGAAAAAAGAGGAAATTATTCCAAGAGAAATCTCATAGCTCACTCCTCATCCCAGTTCATTAGAAGAAAATTCACTATTGCAATGATCATAACTTTAGAACCATAAGGCATCTTAGTGATCATCTAGTCAAACTCCCTAAATTTATGGAGGGAACTTCAGTTCTTCCCTTGATGGAAATGAGGTTAGGAAATGGGAGGAGTGGTGTGAAATCTGACTAATAACTGGCAGAAAATTCATTGGTTTTGAAATTCCAATAAAGCATTGAAAAGCCAATAAAATAACAGCATGGTTGTGGAAGGGATTTTAAAAATTTTCCACTTAGTTTATTATTCCTTCTCCTGCAATATTTTTCCTATAACCTCTGACCATATCACCCCTATCTTCAAGTTGTGTCTCCCCAGTGAAGACCAACCTGATGTCCTCAAATAGAGATGAGCTTTCTTTTTTCTGAACTCTCCTCTCCCAACACTTTGTTCATATGTTTCCTTACACTTTTCATTCTTGGGCTGACCTCAGTTTCTCCTCGCCTGATCTCCATAACCAATAGAAGATGTTTAGCTTTTTTTCCCCACTAGCTTTCATTGCTCAGAGTTAAGAGTCTGGGAGAGCTGTTTTTTTTTTTCCCACACCTCCCTTTCTGCTGTGAGCAAAGCCTTTCAGAATCTATTGAATGAAGATGAAATCCTTGATATAGTTGTCAGGGTCTAAGCATGATGTATGTCTCTGTTGGATCCCATTGCAAAGACCCTCTTTCTCTTTCCACTTGTCTCTTTCCATTAGGAGACCCCCTCTTTTCCAGAGCTAAACTGGCCCTGAGTTTGCTATACAACAATTTGCTCTCTGGATGAACATTGCTACATCTAGATCCCAGAATAGGATCAAGCCAGTACCAGGTGGCTTCTGGGCTTAGACAAACACCAGCAGGAACTATGTTTTGGTCATGAAGTGTGGCTAAAAATAGACTTTGTTTCATTAGGCTTCATTGTTACTGTTACCCTCACTGTCTAGCCACAATTACATGTATCAAGACTTAGCCTCATTGCTGTGGGTCTCCTCCTAGAGGAGACCTTGGTATGCACTTTAGTTTCCCTTCTTCAACAGAGTAAACAAAGTTTCTTTTTTGCTTATAACCTCTGTGAGCAATTTGGTTTTTTATTTTATTTTTCAGAGTTGATGGTGTAATAATCTCTGTGGCTATTTGATCATTTATGTTCAGAGTTTGACACTTCTATCTCTTCTGTTTAATTATCTCTTTCTCTCCTTAGCAAAAATATCTCTAGCGACTCGTCTTCAGCAGCTGGTTAGTGGCTAAGAAGAAGGCCCTGGGACTTTCTTTAAGGTATGTTACATGTTGTTATTACATTAATTATCATATTATTAACTGTATTATAATATGTTGCATATCACACAATAATTAATATAATATAGTATATTCTCATATTAATTATAATAATGATTATGATATTATGATAAAGCCTTAGTGCTTTCTTTTGCTTTGGTTTTTAATTGCTTGCAATTATATACAGCTTTAAAAGTAATAGCCTGTAAAGATTTTTCTTTTTTCAAGATTTCTTTTTATTGGTCATTTTAATGAGAGCAAATATACATCATGAGAGTCTAAACAGACTGATTCCTAGAAACATGGAAGCTTGGTCTGTGTATATTATAGTGTGATGGGTATACCCCAGATATGTGGCCAGGTATTTATCATCTCCTTTTTCCAGCTAACAGGTATAACTTACCTTTCTGTAAATTCTCCATATAGCTTGTCACCCTTTGCCATGATTTGGTGGAGAGAGATTCTAAAGGGACCTCCCTTCTGGATCTTTGATGTGTTATTTGCAGCTACTGCAATAGTGTGCCAGGGTCCTGTAAATTGTGGAGAAGTGAAATTGAAGGTTTCAACCCTCTCCTTTTATAGATGAGGAAAATGAAGACTTCAAAATAAAAAGTGTTTCTATTCTCATCTTACCTGGTGCATATATGATTGTTTTTGGTATGCTGGAAGCCACTCTAGACTATTAATTAAGAGTTTTAGATCTGTGATACCAATTAGCCAAGTGTTGATGGGTAAAGCACATTATTTCAGTGACTCAGTTTGCTCATCTGCCAGATGGAGAAATAAAGCTTATACTTTGTGCCTAAAGAAGTTATTGTGAAGACTAAATGAGATTTCCAAAAATATTACTCTATTTCTTCCTCCTAAACATGGTTCAACTTCAGTACGATGCGAAGGGCCAGGATGAAAACTGTCACTGCAGTAAGACCATTTATAGTGGGATTTTGATAGTTTGTTATCCTCCCATTTCACTAATCAAAGGCATGAACTCTGAATCTTCTCTCTATCTGTCCAATGAATTCTCTTCTCTTTTCTGGCTCTAAGAGTTTTTCCTAGGATATGACATAATCCACATGAAGTATTCAGTCCCAGAGGTTGCCCAGATCTAAACTCCAAAGGTATTATTTGGATCCTGTTGACATAATGGGTTTAAATTGCAGTTCTTAATTCAAACACCTTTTAGTCTTTCACCTAGGAATGATAATCCTGCCCAGAAACGTCCTTGGCAATTATAAACTCTTTTTCAACTGGTTTCACTAGAAGACCCATAGGTTAAGATGACTCATATTAAAGAATAGTCTCCGAGAGTCATGGAATGATTGAGCTAAGGAGTTTATGGAAATTACCTTGTGCATTATTTTGCCAACCTAGAAAATATCCAATTGATTTAGATTATGAGAAAAGAGAATTTTCAACATTTCATATATTGATTATTTTCAAAGGGGACAGCAAGGTATTTGTACACTCAAACCTCATTTATACCTATCACCTTCCCCACCTCTCATAGCCACCCTTATCTCATTTTGGATTACAAAATGAATTTAGGTATTGATATGTTCTATAAACATTCAAGAGGACAGCTTTGAATTAGAAGATACAAATCACATATCTTTTTTATCCTTGCATAGAAAATAATTGATCTGTAATAGGTGAGGGGAATCTCCTTACCTAAGAATTCCCCATACAAATGAAATCACAGATCCAGTCTCTATCTCCTATATAAAAATAACTTGAACAGAAACACATTACATTTTACATTTCAGATTTTCAAGTGGCTTCAACCATTCACATTCATTCTAAGTATTCAGAAGAATAGCTTTGAGTTAGAAGACACAGATGCTCATCTCCTTAACATCTTGCCCTCCTCTCCAGACAGATGTTCCGATTTCCTTGCTTATTACCCCCAAATCTCTCCCAACCTTCTTCCACCCATCTATACCCACTTTTGTTCATTTACATTTTCATGGTGCTCCTCATAATGACTGTGGTGGACATGAGTGCCTCTGACCAGGGCCAATCCCATAATTAGCAGCAAAAGCTTCATTTGCTTCATGTCAATAGCAGATGGGATTATGAAAATAGTTCTGATAAATATAATGGACTCTCAGTAAATCTGCTTTTATACTTTATTTTAGGGTGGTGGTTCCTAAGGATGTGGTATTTGGAGCCTCCTTCAAATAGTCCCCAAGATACTTTGTATTGAGAATCTTGTGCCAACTGTAGAACATGAGATAACATCTCAAGAACCTTGACTGAAGTGTTTTCTTACTCTAAAAATTGTACTTTTAGAGTTTGTAAATTTCTAAGAACAATAGATATTATTATGATGAACCACCTTCCTGGAATAACTGATAGATTTCAAGTAAGACTAGAGAGTCCAAATATTGTTTCAATTAATACCAGTCAATTAACAAGTACTTACTAAAAATCTAAAGTACATAGATTCCCTGGAAAAAAATGCCAAAAACAAAGGAAACAAAATCACCCTCTGGGGGAATTTTGTCTTGTGATAGGACAATTTAATTCAACAAGCATTCGTTATGAGTCTGCTTTGTGTTAGATACTGAGCCAAATATGTTTAGATAACCCTGACCTCATGGAGCTTCTAGTCAGGTACTTAATAATGCATTATGAATTTTTTTCTTTTTAAGTATTCTGTTAGGAACAGTGACTAGTTTGGGTGGAGCACAGCAGACTTTAAGAGGAACAATTGTAAAACAGTACAGTGATGATGCTGACAAGGGGAAATTCCTGTGTACTTAAGGCAAGAGAGATTTGTGCTTGCCCTCAAGTATTAGCAACTCTCAGGCTATATTTCACACAGAATAGAGATTCCTTTTAGACTGGGATTCTTAAAGGTATACCTGTAGAGTTAAGGTGCAACTTGTAGAATAGGAGCAGTGAGTCTGAATGAGCTTGGGAGAGGACTGCTTTTATTGGAATAGTTCAGGAGTTGCTGCTGATAATACAGTAAGGGAGAATAAGCACTGAATCGGGTTGGGTTGTGTAAAGGAGAGCTTGAGACCTAGCAATATGTATGTGAACATGGAAATAGAATAGAAAACAAGGAGAGAGAATATTAGAATGAACATAGTTTGACTCATTCCACTTGTGAATTCTCATTGCTCCCACAGCTGTCACCTTAGCTCAGTCTCTCATCACTTCTATTATGAACTATTGCAATAATGTCCCAAGTTTCATTCTAAAATCTTTTTCCTCTCCAATCTAATCTTTTTTAAAATTGTTATTAATACTTTTTATTTGCAAAACATATGTATGGGTAATTCCTAAACATTAACCTTTACAAAGCTTTCTGTTACGAATTTTTCCCCCTACTCCCCACCCCTCCCCTAGATAGCAGGATATCTACTACATGATAATTATGTTAGAATACTTAAATCGAATATATGTATAGTTATTGCCACACATCATTTTTTTTTTGTTCAGGAGAAATCGTATCTATAGAGAGAATAATCCAATAAAGGAAATACAATGCAAGCAAACATCAATAGAGAACATGAAAATGTTATGTTGTGGTCCACATTTCACATCCCTCTCCCTGGGTATATATGGCCTTCTTCACTGAACAATTGTAATTGGTTTGAAGCATTTCATTGTTGAAGAGAGACATGTCCATTAGAACTGATCCTCATATAGTACTGTTGTTACTGTGTACAACGATCTCCTGGTTCTGCTCATCTCACTCACCATCAGTTCATGCAAGTCTCTCCAGGCCTCTCTGAAATCGTCCTGTTGGTTGTTTCTTACAGAGCAATAATATTCCATAACATTCATATACAATAATTTATTCAGCCACTCTCCAATTGATGGGCATCCTTTCAGTTTCCAGTTTCTAGCCACCACAAAAAGAGCTGCCACAAATATTTTTGCACATGTGGGGCCCTTTCCTTCTTTTATGATTTCTTTGGGATATAAGCCCAATAGAAACACTGCTGGGTCAAAGGGTATGCACAGTTTGATAATTTTTGAGCATAGCTCCAAATTGCTCTCCAGAATGGTTGGATCCGTTCACAGCTCCACCAATAATGCGTCAGTGTCCCAGTCTTCCCACATCCTCTCCAACATTCATCGTTATCTTTTCCTGTCATTTTAGCCAATCTGACAGGTGTGTAGTGGTACCTCAGAGTTGTCTTAATTTGCATTTCTCTGATCAATAGTGATTTGGAGCAACTTTTCATATGGCTAGAGATGGTTTTAATTTCATCATCTGAAAATTGTCTGTTCATATCCCTTGACCACTTATCTATTGAAGAGTGGCTTGAATTCTTATATATATGAGACAATTCTCTACATATTTTAGAAATGAGACCTTTATCAAAACCCTTAAATGTAAAGATGATTTCCCAATTTGATGCTTCCCTCCTAATCTTGTCTGCATTAGTTTTGTTAGTACAGAAACTTTTTAACTTAATGTAATCAAAATTATCTATCTGGTGTTCAATTAAGAGTTCCAGATCTTCCTTGGACATAAATTTATTCCATCTCCACAGGTCTGAGAGGTAAACTATCCCATCTTCCTCTAATTTGCTTATAAAGTTCCTCTTTATATCTAGATCATGAACCCATTTAGATCTTATCTTGGTATGTGGTGTTAGGTGTGGGTCCAGCCTTAATTTCTTCCACACTACTTTCCAATTATCCCAGTAGTTTTTGCTGAATAGTGAGTACTTATCCCAAAAGTTGGGGTCTTTGGGTTTATCAAACACTAAATTGTTAAAGTTATTACCTAGCTTGTCCTGATATCCTATTCTATGCCACTGATCGACTGCTCTATTTCTCAGCCAGTACCAAATGGTTTTGATGACTGCTGCTTTATAATATAGTTTTATATCTGGTACAGCAAGGCCACCTTCATCTACCTTTTTTTTCATTAATCCCCTTGAAATCCTTGACCTTTTGTTCTTCCAAATGAACTTTGCTACTATTTTTTCTAGATCTGTAAAATAATTTCTTGGGAGTTTGATTGGTATGGCACTAAATAAGTAAATTAGTTTGGGTAGTATTGTCATTTTTATTATATTTGCTCAGCCTACCCATAAGTACTTAATATTTTTCCAATTGACTAGGTCTGATTTTATTTGTGTGGAAAGTGTTTTGTAGTTTACTTCATATAGTTTCTGACATTTTCTTGGCAGATAGATTCCCAAATATTTTATGCTATCATCCGTTATTCTGAATGGAATTTCTTTTTCTATCTCTTGCTGCTGAACTTTGTGGTAATATATAAGAATGCTGATGATTTATGTGGATTTATTTTGGATCCTGCAGCTTTACTAAAGTTGTGAATTGTTTATAGTAGTTTTAGTTGAGTCTCTAGGGTTCTCTAAGTATACCATCATGTCATCTGCAAAGAGTGATAATTTGGTTTCTTCATTACCTACTCTGATTCCTTTTATCTCTTTTTCTTGTCTTATTGCTAAAGCTAACATTTCTAATACAATACTAAATAGTAATGGTGACAGTGGGCAGCCTTGTTTCACTCCTGATCTTATTGGGAATGGTTCTAGTTTGTCTCCATTACATATGATACTTGCTGATGGTTTTAAGTAGATGCTACTAATCATTTTAAGGAAAAGCCCATTTATTCCTATACTCTCTAGTGTTTTTAATAGGAATGGGTGTTGGATTTTATCAAAGCCTTTTTCTGCATCTATGGAGATAATCATATGGTTTTTGTTAGTTTGGTTA
>JAJPUD010002785.1:0-15524 GCA_023553655.1 Myrmecobius fasciatus
TTGGATTATTCTCTCTTATAGATATGATTTCTCCTGAACAAAAAAATGATGTGTGGCAATAACTATACATATATTCGATTTAAGTATTCTAACATAATTATCATGTAGTGGATATCCTGCTATCTAGGGGAGGAGTGGGGAGTAGGGGGGAAAAATTTGTAACAGAAAGCTTTGTAAGGGTTAATGTTTAGGAATTACCCACACATATGTTTTGCAAATGAAAAGTATTAATAAAAAAAATTATTTGTTTGACCTATGACAATTTCTAAAATTATATTGTACTTTTACCAAAATTGATTATATGCCAGGGCCTAAAGTAGTCATAACAAATTTTTAAAAGGCAGATAGGAAAAAAAAAACACATTTTAAAAACGAAGCAATGCAATCAAAATAGTTTTAAATAAAATAAATATGAGCAAAACATATATACCTAAATTTAAACTAAATAATGACACACTTAATAACCAATGAGCCGATAACATCATGGAAACAATATATTACCATGTTAAAGCTAAATATAACAATGAGACAATATACAAAAACTTAGAAGATAAAGCTAATACAGTCCTTAGAGGGAAAGTTATAAACTTTACATTTCTTCCCCTTAGACATTTTCAACCTATTATGTAACTGAATTCAAGACAAATAATGTAGAAAATTATGACTTCTCTGAGCATAGCACTATCTGAACTTAACTTATGTTTTAAAATCATTGTCAGAAATGGACATCTGAGAAGAGGAAAGCACTCAACTTAGTCAGAAAAACATGTTTCAATCCTGCCTAAAACACTCGATTATTTTGAATTAGTAAGACTCAATTTCCCTAATTGTATAATGGGATTAATAATAGCACTTATCTCATAGGACTTTTGTGAGGAATAAATATGATCATATATATAAAGTTCTTTGCAAACATTAAAGTGGAATATAAATGATAATTCTCATTGTTATAAATTTTAACATGAAGAATTATTGGTAGACCAACAAGTAATAAAGCATGGTTCTACTCCTCCTTCTGTGTCCAGGCATAAAATCTATTTAAGGTTCAGTATTGAGAAGCATGATCTCCGATGAGGAGTTACATTTTCTTATACTCACTGGTTCTTTAAATATCTATGTGAAACCTAAGTGACAATTTTATTTATGGCTTGAGTCTAGCCTCTGCCTTAAAAATTGGGGTAGGAAATAATTATTCAGTGTATGGTGTGAATCATATGTTGGACAAATAATTTTTTGTTGCTCATCTTGTCCTTTGTTTGGTAAACTAGTAGAAAGCTATGCCTTTGGCAATCAAGTGAACAAGCATTAAATAAGCACCTATTTCATATAAAATACTGCATTATGTGCTAGAGATAGAAAAAAATCTCATCCCTCAAGAATCTCACAATCTAATGGGAGAAACAACATTTATACAACAGTACAAACAAGATATGCAGAACAAATTAAGAGATTTATAATCTTAGTACTAAATCATAGACTTTAAGAAGGATTGGGAAAACCTTGTAGAAGATGAGATTTTACTTGGGACCTTAATAAAGCCATGAGTCACAGATGAGTATCAAGAAAATTTGAAGTAGGAGGGACAGTCAGTGAAAATGCTGTCAGAAAAAGGAATATCATGAGGAATAGAAAAGAGATCAGTATCACTAGATTTGTGATATAGTTATTTTGAATATAATTTCTCTTATTATGTTTTGCCTTTTATTATTTCTATTCTTTACATTTGCATTTTTGAAGTCCTTGTATGTATTGATCTCTTGTATATTTTATTCAGCATCAGTTTGTGTTAAACTTTTTTATCTTCTTTTATAGCACAATAATATTTCATTACATTTATATACTACCATTTGTTAAAAAAAAAATATTTCTTGATTGGATCATTCTGGGAAGATGGAGTAGTAGGTCAGAAAATTCCAAGCTTTCCAGATTTCCCCAACAAATTAAAATTGTGCCTCAAGGCAAACATAAAACAGTGGAAAACAAATAAGTCTTGGACAGAACAGGGGTCCTCCTGAGACAACCTGGAAGGACCCAAAGAAAGATCCCAGGACCAATGTTTAACCTGTGAAAAGTGTAAAAATCTTTAGGCTAGCTCCACAGAAGCAGAAGGCCCTTTCAGATAGCCTAGGGAGTCAGGGATTTGAGTTTGGAAAGACTGAGGGAATCTCTTCTGATAAGCATCACCAGGATGCTTTTGGACAAGAAGGAAATAAAACAACCACCAAGTTACAGAACCAGGAGGGAAGTGACTCTGCTGGCTGCAGGCACTTGAAGGAGGCTGGAGTTGTTTGGGGATCCAAGTCAGAAGAGAAGAAGAAGGTGAAGAAAAAGAACCACTTAAGAAATACATAATTATGAAAATAAAGTCAACCAACTAGAAAAGATTATCCAGAGACTAAAAGTAGAAAATAATTCCTTGAAAATCACAATTGAGCAAGGGGACGCCTGTGAAGTTATGAGACCAATAAATAACAAAACAAAATATAATGGATGAAAAAATCTGAAACATAAGAAAAATAACAGATCTGGAGAGAAAACATAAGATCAAAAAGGGAAAACATAAGAATAATTGGACTACCTGAAAGCTGTGACCAAAAAAAAAAAAGAACCTATCACAATAATACAAGAAATAATCAAAGAAAACTGTTCTAAAGTTATAGAACAAGAGGGGAAAATAGAAATAGAAAAAAATCCACTGATCGCCACCTCAGAGAGATCTTACAAGGAAAACTTATAAGAACATCATTGCCAAATTTCAGAACTCCCAGATCAAAAAAAAAAAATTGATAAGCAAAAACAACAAAGACAATCCAAATATGCTGGAGCTACAGTTTGAATTGTATAGGATTTATCAGCAGCTGCGATAAAAGGCTTCATGTTCTGGACTAAGATATTGCCAATCAAAATAATTAGGCCTGCTATCAAAAAATATCATAACCAGCAAAACTAAGAATAATATTGAATGGAGAAAAAAAATGGACATTCAATCACAGATCTTCAAGATATTGTCTCAACCAAATCTGTATTCAATACAAAATTTCATCTAGGAGAACCAATATTAAAGAGTAATTTCAAGGAACTCAACAAGGATTAAACTGTTTATGTTTTATATATAGAAATATAAGCCAGACATCTAAGATTGACACCAGTAATTAAATAATTCAAAAGAAAGACTAGGAATGATGTAACTCTAAAAAGAAAAATTGTCTAGGAGAATAAAAATGAACAATTATGCTATATAAATAAGATACATAACAAAAGAACTGACACAAAGTTATTAGAGGTGGGAGGAGAGCTGGTAATTCTAAAAACCTCACATCAGGAATGAATAAAATAGAGAATACAAGCATATATATGTATGTATGTATATACACACACATATCCCATGATGGGTATAGCATCCTTCCAAATCTATAAAGAAGTAAGGGTGGAGGGAATTGGATAAAGTGGGACATGCTTTAGATTTATGATACTGCTATAATGAGACAAGATGTGTAGATTAATGGGGAAGGAATAAAGAAGGAGGGAAATTGTGTCATAGGAATAAGGTGGAGTACAGAAAGGTTTTAGATTAATGGGAGTGGGATTAGGTATGTAAATTAATGGGAATGCCAGATAAAATATATAGATTAATGAGAATAAGATAAAGAGGGAGAGAAAGAGTAGAAGAAGATAAGAGAAGGATACATGGGGAGGGGGGAGGTTAAGTAATAGTAAGGTAAATGAAGGAGTAAATCTGAAGTAGAAGAACTAGCAGGGATAGTAAATAAGAGATAAACTCAAACACAATAACAAGGATTAAAAAAATAGAATTTATTATGAAAAAAAAGTAGTGGTAGTAATTAGTGATCACTGTCAAAGTTAAAAATTCAGTCAAGAGAAAAATCTGCCTTATATGTCAGTCATATTAATACTGTTTTAGATGTAGGTATATGTGTGTATTTGCTATGTGTATATACTTATGTATATATGTGTGTGTGTTCATGTATATAGATATATATCTGTGTGTGTGTCTATATTCACACATAACTGTAGCCTGCTTGCAGGAACTGCAGGGGGTGGGCAGTGAAAGAGGAGAAAAAGAATAAAGAAAAACACACAGCAAAAAACAAACAAAAAAAACTCTACAAGAAAGCAAAGATGAACAGTCAGGCATGCAATATCTTCTATTGTTATATATCTTTTCTTGAAATGAAAATTCATTATTATATGTTTTGAATCCCATCTGATATTCTGGTGGACACATGACAATTTTTTTTTATTTCCCTTTTTCTGTTTTCTATTTTGTTTTTTTCTTATTTTGTATTTAATTTTCAATAAATAAATAGTTTAAAGCTCCCTCAGTGAATATCTCTTATATTTGTATTTATTTTGCAATTCCAAAAAGAAGTGCTGTTATAAATATTTTCATGTGTCTTTGGCTTTCTTAGAGTATATGCCTGACACTAGAAGCTTTAGGTATTTTAAATATTTTCTTAGCATAATTCCAAATAGCTTTCCAAAATGCTTGGACAAGCCCACAAGTCTATCAACAATTTGTTAATATGTCTGTCTTTCTACAATCCCTCCAATAACAACACACATCTTTATCATCTTTGCCAATTTTCTGGGCATGAGAATAAACTTGGATTCAAATTTCTCACATTGTTAGTTGTCTAAAATGGAGGAGACAAGCTTTTAAATAATTATGTAAAAACAAGGATAGAAAAGAAATTGGAGATAATTTGATGTTTTATTGTTGTTGTTTACCAGTTGACTTCATCTTATCTTAGTGCTATTGCATTGGCTAATACAAATGTTTTTCAATTTCTTGTCACTGAAATTATTTGTTTTTTTTTTTTTTCTGTGATCTTCTCTATGCCTTTGACTCAAGTTAAGAATTAGAGTGATGATTCTTTTTTTTTTTTTTTTGAGGAGTGATAACTGATATGTTGATCAAAAGAAGCAGTTTCCAAGTGATTTTAACAGGTTAGAATTACAGAGAAATCTTTTTTTTTTCTTTTCTTTTCTTTTTTTTTTATTTGCAAAACATGTGTATGGGTAATTCTTCAACATTAACCCTTACAAAGCTTTCTGCTACAAATTTTTCCTCCCTACTCCCTACCCCTCCCCTAGATGGCAGGAAGTCCACTACATGCTAATTATGTTAAAATACTTGACAAATCGAATATATGTATACATATTTCCACACTTATCATTGTCGTGCAAAAAAAAAATCGTAACTACAAGAAAGAAAAATCAGATAAAGGAAACACAATGCAAGCAAACATCAATCGAGAGCATGAGAATGTTATGTTGTGGTCCACATTTCACATCCCTCTTTCTGGGTGTATATGGCTTTCTTCAGTGAACAATTGGAAGTGGTTTGAAACATTTCATTGTTGAAGAGAGCCATGTCCATCAGAATTGATTGTCATATAGTATTGATGTTGCTGTATATAATGATCTCCTGGTTCTGCTCATTTCACTCAGCATGAGTTCATGTAAGTCTCTCCAGGCCTCTCTGAAATTGTCCTGCTTGTCATTTCTTATAGAACAATAATATTCCATAACATTCATATACCATAATTTGTTCAGCCATTCTCCAATTGATAGGCATCCATTCAGTTTCCAGTTTCTAGCCACTATGAAAAGGGCTGCCACAAACATTCTTGCACATGTGGGGCCCTTTCCTTCCTTTATGATTTCATTGGGATATAGCCCAATATAAATGCTGCTGGGTCAAAGGGTATGCACAGTTTGATAACTTTTTGAGCATAGCTCCAAATTGCTCTCCAGAATGGCTGGATCCGTTCACAGCTCCACCAACAATGTATCAGTATCCCAGCCTTCCCACATCCCCTCCAACATCTGTCATCTTTTCCTGTCATTTTAGCCAATCTGACAGGTGTGTAGTGGTACCTCAGAGTTGTCTTAATTTGCATTTCTCTGATCAATAGTGATTTGGAGCACCTTTTCATATGACTACAAATAGTTTTAATTTCATAGAGTGATGATTCTTAAACAAATAAGGGATGTAGGAGATCATAAAAGAGACAATATTTGTTGCATGTTTTAAGTTTTTTTATAAATAAAATCAATAATGACAGAAATAGAAGAGAAAATATATGATGGGTAAATTATTTATATCAAATAGCACCAATGATAATCTGATCGCCAAACATACAGTGAATTTGCACAAACATGCAAAACTGAGTAATTCTCCAAATCCACAATAGGAAAAAAATACAAATTAAGCTAACTGAGTTCTGGTAAATTGAAAGATAGTGCTGATTCTGGAAAATAGATACTGAAATACTTCTTTTTGCAAAGGTTAGGTAGTTCTAGAATAAAATAAGTGCACATAGCCAGATGTCTTAGATGCTTTTCCTTGTCTGCTTTGCTTTTTTCCCCTTCTTTTCTTTCATTCTTTATTTTTACAAGGAAGTGTTTAATCTAAATGAAGAGGAGCAGGTCTTCTGCCAGAAATATCTTTGATTTTGTATGACAAAAAGAATAAATAAAGTATTAGTTATAATAGTGTTAGAGAAAGATTCAGCACAGAGGAAGTTACAGCTAAAATATTGAAGTTATGTTGTCTTTATTTAAGCTTCTAGATGGCTCTGCTAACACTGCCAAAAAGATTTTCCTTTGTTTGCTTACTTTAATCAAAGAGGCACTTGATTGTCTTTAGATAGCTGAAGGATTATTATTATAAGGAAGGCTCCATCATCTATAGAGATTCGATTTAGAACAAATAGGTTTAAATTGCCAAAAGGGATCAAGTTTAGACATGGATGATTAAACTCAAATAGACAAGTGAAAGTGGAATTCCCATTGTAGAATAACATTACAATACTTGTGTCTTAAGTGCCATGTTTGTCCTCTAAGGGTATAGTAGATGGATTTTTGAAGCTTTTCCCAGATATTGAACACTATTTCCAACTGGAGATCTGATAATTTCATAATGTATTGTAAAATCCTTCCATAAAAAGTGATACGGAATTGCAAAAAAGTAAAGGATCAAGTTCATATTCTTTGTACTTTTTTTGGCTTTACCAGTATTTGCTTTTTAATCTCTTCCTCTATAAGGGAATAAGCTTTCTTCTTTGGACTGTTCTTAGTTTTGCAAATTAGAATAAGAATTCAGGTTTATTCACTTTACCTAGTGGAAGACATTGTAGTCTATCAAGTGAAATGAATATAGCTATACAATAAAATTCAGAACAATCCCTGAATTTGCCTTATTAGATCTTCAAACTTTAGTCAATCTGATGTATATGAAAAGAGATGAAATATGATGTGCAAACACATTGAATGCATCCCAGTTCTACTAACCATTTTTTTTTTCTTTTGTACAAGTTGTTTCTCTTCACTAAGACTGATTCTTTTTCAAGTCTTAAAGGAAATAGAGGGAAAGAACACCAACCACTGATTGTGATATTTTTTATATTTATGTACATATTCAAACAAGTATTAAATAGCATTCTCTTTGCAATTATGCTTATCTTAGTTCATTAACTGATTGTTTTTTCAGTCCAAAATTTCTCCTACTTGATATATATATATATATATACATACATATATATTTTATATTTTATGTATATCTATATGTGTGTATGTGCATAGCTATTAAGTCTCACTATTAGTCATCTTCTTTCCCCTTCCCTTTCCCAATAATTATAATCTTCTTGAAATAAGGGACTTTGTTATTTACATAGAACTCTGCACAAAGTTGATTTTTAATAGTTTTTTTTTTATGTGTATCAATGTCATTTGCCTTTTTCTTCTTTCTTTATGTCCAGCCTAATGCTTTCTTCTTTTTGTTTCTCTTTCCTTTATTAAATTCATGAATGAAGACCATAAATATCAGAAATGTAAGTTTTGAAAAAAAAAAATGAGTTGTCTTCTAAAGTTTTTTTTCTTTCAGTTTTATGTACATTTATAAGTCCCATTTAGATGTACAAATTTAAGAAATCAAATGAACATCTCTTTAGATTATCTCAGAGAACAGGTCTTATCACTTGCTATCATTAGATTACAAAGCACATAAGTAATATTTCTATTGAAGTTGGTACACCTAGTTGAAAAAAAAAAGTAAATATAGTTACTATTTTTATCAAGATTTTAACACTGTTGCATAATCTCAGCATGAAAACAATGGATGTGAAATTGTTTACTAATAAAGATGATTAGACCACTGCTGTGACATTAGTTGAATGTACACTACTACAAAAATGCAGAATGAATAATCCTTTTGCATTTGGAGATGAATTTTGGTTAGTTTCACAAGTGAAACAAATGTATAATAGTCTAAAATACTATTCTTCAAATTGGAAAAATGTTATATTCTTGAAATCCTACAAAACCAATTGCCTTTGAAATATCTCAAACTGAATTTCCAGGAGATGTGTCCAAAACAGAACTCATTTATCTTTTGTCCAAAGCTTTTCCCACCTCCCCTTTCTACCCTGTTTCTCTGGAGAGCAATAGTATTCCTCCCTGTCCCTCAGGCTGACAATCTACAATGATCCTCAACTCCTTAATATCTCTCACAGCCCTGGCTCCTGTTTCCAATCTGCTTGCCAAAGCCAGTTAATTTCACCCTTGCAACATCTTTTGTATGGACCAGGATCTTTTCTTCTTTCTTTTAACATGTCACAACTCTAGTGCATCATCACCTCACTCTTGGATTATTATAATAGTATGCTATTGGGTTTGCCTGCTCTCCCTGCTCTAATCCATCCTTTACTTGGGCACCAAAGTGATTTTCCTGAGGTACTTTCTGATCATATTACTCCTTTATTCAAAAAGTTACAATGACATTCAAGAATCTTTATAACTTATCCCTCTTCTATCATTCCAGATTTCTTATACCCTATTCCTCTGCATATACTCTTTGATATAATGACACTAACATTTTGAACAAGATATGAACAAGATATATTCCATCTTTTGAATTTGGGCAGTCGCTGCCTTCCTCATACCAGGAACACACTGCCTTATGAATTCTACATATTGATTTACCTGGCCTCCTTTAACTCTCAGCTATAATTCTATTTTATTTTTATTTATTTGTTTATTTATTTATTTGGTAAACAGTCTTTCTTAACACTTCTTAACTCTAGTACTAGTTCTTCTACTAGTTATTTCTTAAATATTTTGTTTTGTATATTTTTGCTTTCATATTCTCCTCCCCATTAGATTGTAAACTCTTTGAGAGCAGGGTCAGTCTTTTGCCTTTTTAAAACAATCCCCAGTATTTCACATGGTATCTGGCCCACTGGTGGTACATAATAAAAGTGTATTGATTGATATGCCAATGTTCAAATTTTTCAATGTTAACAAATTGTTGAAAAGAATTTATTAAGCACAAGTTATGTACCAGTCATAGCCATATCAAAAAGTGGGATACCTCATCTTCAAAAGAGTAGCAATTGTGTCTGCTCTGGTTGTGGCCAGTTACCCAGAAAGTATATTAGCATTTTGATCTTATGATTATAGGCCTCTATGATATTGTTAGCAATCAGATCTCTCTCCCTTGTAGCTGCTAGGAACCTGACATTTCAAATTGCAGGGTCAGGTGAAAAAAAGCATTGGAGTCAGGGGAAGAAAGAATATATTTCCCCCAAAAGGTTTACTACTTAGAAATAACTCTCTGTAAGAAATATAGTAAACAATCTCTAGCAGACTGTGCTTTTTATGACTTTCTGGTTAGGTTTTTGATGTCTGTATATAGACTAATCTCAATTTCCTTGAATTAGTTTTCAGCAATATGAATTGATTTAGTCTTTCTAAAGAGTGATTCAGATTGTGTTTGTGACATCTCTATGCTGGCTCTCAAGGATTCTCTTTCATCAATTTGAGAGTGTGATAATAGTATTAAAGGAAAATATTAAGGGCAATTTTTTGAAAGTGATATTTCTTAGGCAATAATATGTAGGTCCTTATTTATGTTGAAGCAGTGCCATAAGATCATGTTTTTCTTCTTTTTAAATATGATCAGATTAAGTATCTTTGGGAGAGGCATAAGGATGTGGTTGCTAGGGGCATTCCCTTTCCCCTATCCACCAAGTTTCGTCCCCCAGATAATGCCACTCAAATTCACAGTATTCTGTATTCAATATAGCTCATAAGTACCCACCAACTTATTCACTTTTAGTAAGCTTTCATTCCTCCTTTCCCAATTGGCCAATTTTGCTTTTTAAGGCATTCTTCTCCTCATTAGCTTTTAAAATTCTTTTTAATTTTTCCTCTATCTCTCTTGTCTGATTTTTAAAATCCTTTTTGAGCTCTTCTATGGCCTTAAATCAATTCTTCCCCCCTCCCCCTTGGAGGCTTTTTGATGAAGAAACTTTGACCTTGTTATCTTCTTCTGGGTGTGTGTTTTGATCTTCCTTGTCACTATATAGTAACTTTCTGTGGTCAGAATCTTTTTCTGTTGTATGCTCATTTTCCTAATCTATTATTCAGTTTTTAATTATTTATTACAGTAGGACACTGTTTCCAGTTTGAAGGTGCATTGTCCCAAGCTTAAGGATTATTATTATTATTATTATTATTATTATTATTATTATTATTGGCAGCTATTTTCAGAGATTCTTCTAGAGACCTGACTACAATCATTCTTTTCTGCCCTGGAAATTTTAGGGGTGTCCCCATCACTCTATAGTTGTAAGATCTAGTGTGCTAAAGCAAAGAGTCCTTTCTCAGTGGTAGTAAAGAGACCTTGGGTGAGTTGAAGCCTCCAGAAGTTGCCACTGCTACCACTGCTTAAGTCTACTCTTCATATGATGGTTTCCCAAGGCCCTCTCACTCTACTGACAAAACAATCTTCCAAGTCTTCTTTGGTGTCTCTGAGCTGAGAGATCTAGAAACTGCCAATGATACTGCCAATTCAATATTCCAATACCCAATACCCCTATGCCCATTCCTGCCTTACAGAGGCTGAGGCTGGGGCTGGGGTCAATACATCAAAACTGCATGCTGAACTCCCATCCTGGTGCTATAAATCTTTCCTGCTGACCTTCTACGTTGTCATTAGCTGGAAAAATCTTCTACTCCATCTTTTTTTGTGTTCTGATGCTCTTAAATGTTTTTAGTCAATATTTAAAGGAATTTGGGACAATTTGGGGAAGAGTACAGCTAGTTCTTGCCTTAATTCTGCCATCTTGGCTCTGATTCTTTTATATACCTTTTATAGTCATCTAGAGTACAAAGGTAGTTCCAAGAAAAAGCACTAAATGAAATGCCTTAGTAAGAAAATGAGTAAAAAACATTCCTTAATAAACCTTGTGCAGACTTTCATAAATATACACATAAAATCTGTGGATAGAGTAATCATATAAGAAAAATTCATGGAAGTTGAAATCTATTAAAAAGCTATTAAGTGCCTAGTATGCCAGGCACCAGCAGAAAACAAACAAACAATTCCTGACATCCTGGAGCTTACAATCTAATAAGGTCTTAGATAATATATAAAAGAAAGGTGAAAATGAAAAGAGAAGCAAAGAAAACCTGACAGGAGACATTGTGTTCTTTGGATTTTAAGCCAACTAGAGCTACTGATGGAGAGTGGAGAGCTATCTAAAGAATTTAGATCTAGCATTTTGTAAAGGATAACCTTGAGAGCTGTTTAGTACTACACTTCAGAGGGGAGAGGAAGCTAAGAAAGAGATTGTTTCTTTTTCATTTTCAAAGATATCCAGTGACATTGCAAGTGATATTTAGGCTTACACGTGTTGAATTTAAATGAGGCAGAATTGAACAAAGTCATTAGTCTAACTCTCTCTTCCATAATCATTGAAATCCAATGGAAAAAGGCAAGATAACTGGCAATTCTGTAAATGATCTTGACATCTTCATTGCCTAATCAAATTCTAAGCACTTCATGATGTCTGTTTCAGACATGTTCCTAATCATGAGAATAAATGATTCTTATTCACCCATTCTACCAGAGGAAGACTTCATATACTTGAGTATACTTCATATACTTGAGTATACTTCATATACTTTTCTCCTCACTTATTGGTGGGTTGAGGACTGCTAGTTACATTCAACCTGGTTTAGTCCATTTGCTAAATGATTTTATCAAGGTTTGGTAGCTGTGTATGGTAGCACATATTAGAATCAGAAGTAAGAATGGGGAGATATATGAATCCCAAAGATGGCTTAAGCATACCTGAAATGGTCTCAATAAATCCTCACAACAAAGGTGCCAAGGTGTTGACTATCCTAACCTGAGTTAAACAGCTTGATAATTTCAGGTGATCAGTTTATCCTGGGAGGAACATTTTGTGTCATTCAAGGAGGGCTAAAGATAGAAATTAGAGAATAAAAGTTACACACATAAAAACTGTATGAGGCCAGAACATGTGGGTGGGAGGTCATATCATATCTATTGTTAGAAAGTTATTGATGTCTATTAAAATAATCTCAGGGTACATTTAGTTACTTACATATAGGATATGTAACCTTTGTTAGACACTGCTCTAATGGTAGAATGAGGAACTTCTCTTGTTTTCAGTTCTGGCTTGATATTTGAATCTAGTCAATGACAGATACTTGAGTATAATCCCATTTCTACCAGATAAAAAAAAATAGGCTGTGACATATTCTTCTAGTTCAAAAACTATTTTTAAATGCTCTTTTATAAAATTAGTAAATTATAGCCTTCTTCATAGAAGCTACAAAAGTTTTTCTCAAAAACATACAGAAGAAAAAACTATTTATTTTCTTTGAATTGAGTGGACTGTCTATTTTTTTTTCAACGTTCACCAGAAGACTTTTCATCTTTTACAAGAAATTCTTTGCCTCTAGACACCAAACTGACAAAGTCTTAGAACAGTACTCCCAGGTAACTAATTCCTGGAGGCTTAAAGTTTTCTTTTGATTAAACTTCCTGAGATGTTGGTCTTGGTCAGTGTGGGTGACTAAATTTGAATTTATGGTGAGAATTCCATATTCCTTCAAATGTCTGTTAGGTAGATTACAAATGGCACCAACCATGTAAGGGCTAATCAACCTAAAATGATCAACAGTTGTAAGACTCAGATTTCCAGAGGTTTTTTTTTTTTTTTTTTAAACTCTAAACTTCTTAAACTTCCTAATGTAAATGAGTGAATATTGAAAAATACAGAGACAAAGTTAAGTTTAGAAGGCATGACCATTTCAACTCCTAAATGCCTACCTATATTTCTAGCTTTTTTAATTTATATATAGCCAGCCAAAGTCTAAATGGACTTTGACCTCACAATTGTACTTAAATGAATCAACCTCCTTTCATAAAAAAAAAAAAAAAATTATTTGGCGAAAATGATGAGATGAACTACATTAAAATTAATTTTATAAAAATAATATCAATCATAATATAAATACATATATAGTCTTAACCTTGATAATCCAGGTGCAAAATATTTGAATGGATCATTTCAATTCTTTTTTGTTACTTTACTTTGTGATATCAAATATAGCTTTAATTTTCTACATTAGAGTAAATAACATTTTAATTTCTCCATAACATTTTAATTTCTCCTTCAAGAAATTTTCTAGCTCTTTAGTAACACAACTAGTCAGATTTGATCAAAAGTAAACAGAGATCAGATATCACCAGCGCCAATTTGCCTTAAGCCTTTCCTTTAGTGCTGTCTGATTAGCACTAAAATCATTTAGGCATTAGTTGCCTAAGATTTCATGATCATTAATGAGTTTAAAATGAGTAAGACAAAAGGAAGCTTCCTTTTCAATTCAAGGACATCTTTCCTTTTGGTAGGGAAGGGTCATATAATCCTTTTAGAGACCTGAAGCTGATGAGTATAGTTATTTAGTCATGTATTCTAGATGGAAAAAAAATCAATATTCAAACTCTTCATTTAATTTTCAGTGGGATTGTAGTGTGATGGGATTGTGAGATTTGGAGGATCCAGGCAAATTGTAGTTGAATAGATTCAATAAATAGAATCCTGAGGATCCAACACAGTTTTTTTTTTTTTTTTCCCTGAGGCAATTGGAGTTGTGACTTGCCCAAGGTCACACAGCTAGGACACCTTAAGTGTCTGAGGGCAGATTTGAACTCAGGTTTTCCTGAGTTCAGGGTTGGTACTCTGTCCACTGTGCCACCTAGCTGCCCCTCAACACAGTCCTTCAAAAGAAAAGGAAGTATGGAATAATAATGTAGAAAAATTAAATGATACATAATTACCTCATAGAAAAATTTGAAAATGTGCATCCTTAAAATATTTTGAGTACCTCAGAGTAACTTTAGTGCTAAATATTATAGAATTATAGTGTAGGAGAAACTATCTAGTACAAAACACACAATAAAGGAAACTGCATTAGAAAAATACATGACAACTGATTTTTGTTTGTTTGTTGTTGTTGTTGTTTAGTCCTTTCAGTTCTTTCTGACACTTCCTAACTCCATTGGGAATTGATTTATTTGTTTATTGTTATCTCTGTTTTAGCAGAAATTCTGGAGTGGTGTGCCATATTTTTTCCAGAACATTTTACAGATGAGATTAGGGCAAACAGAGATAAGTGATTTGCTCACAGACATACAGCTAGTAAGCATCTGAGGCCAGATTTGAACTAAAGAAGAGTCTTCCTGATTGCAACTACCTGCACCAATAAAGGGGTCTAATCTCTTCTTAAAAGATCTCCAAGAAAAAGAAAGCTAATTTAAATGGTATTTTATTTGTCTAAATACATGCAAAGATAGTTTTTAACATTCACCTCTGCAAAATTTTGTGTTCCAAATTTTTCTCCCTCTCTCTCCCTCATTCCCTTCCCAAGAAGCAAGCTATCTAATATAGGTTTAACATGTGCATTTTTTTCAAAACATACTTCTGTTTTTGTAATACTTCACAAGAAAAATCAGATACAAAGGGGAAAAACAACAAGCTAACAAACAAATAATAACAAAAACAACAAGGTGAAAACACTGCTTTGATGCACATTCAATCTCCATAGTTTTCTCTCTATGGATGGTTCTTTCCATACATGTTTACTGAAATTGCCTTGAATAACTTCATAATTGAAAAGAACCAAATCCATCACATAATATTGTTATTACTGTTTTCAATATTCTCCTAGTTCTGTTCATGTCACTTAGAATCAATTCATGTAAATCTTTTCTAGGATTTTAGAAATCATTTAGAAATAATCATATTAGAAATCATAGAAATCCATTACATCCATATAAGAGAAACCAATTATACCACTTTTGGAGACAGTCCCTTCCACTTTTAGAAAACATATTAGGATGATTAAGTCAATAAAGTTTCTGATTTATAACACTGTTTTAAGAAATTGTGGAGGAAATGTTCATGATTATGAAAACACTTCTAAGTCTGAATATTATGCATGTCTAGAACAAAAACATGTTTAGTATATCTCACTTGTGAGATGGTAGTCCTATGTGGGGAAAAAACAAAATATAGCACTTTTGAATAGTGCTAGTGTCAAAAAGAAAGAAAGAAAGAAAGAAAGAAAGAAAGAAAGAAAGAAAGAAAGAAAGAAAGAAAGAAAGAAAGAAAGAAAGAAAGAAA
>JAJPUD010002785.1:35519-55636 GCA_023553655.1 Myrmecobius fasciatus
AATCTTCAAAGAAAGCCTTGTGACATGGAGACCAATTTATGTCTCTCTTTGGGGCTTTTTCTGGAGTTGCTTTACCTTTAGGGGCCTCAGGATTTGAGGTCTGTTCTTCCCTCTCTCCATAAAAGTTGTCTATGGTGAGAGCTCTTTTTGGTTTTTTATTCATTTTTTTTTTAAAGGTGTGAGGTCTGTTTAGGGCAAAGGTGGGACAGCTGCTTTAATTTGCCCTGGGGCAGTTCTGCTGATTGAGTTATTTCAGGAACTGGGCAGTTCTGCTGATTGAATTATGTTAGGGGCTGGGCAGCTCCACTGATTGAATTATTTCTGGTGCTTATCAGTCCTGTTGTTTGATTGATTGCTTTAAGGTGCTGTGTAATGGCAGCTAGGTACGATGCTCATCAGGGGTTCAGTGGTTCACAATCTATCCCCCTCCAAAGGCAGACCCTCCAAACCACCTGCCCACAATCAGGACAAATTGTTCCAAGAGGCCCGCAGAAGACTCCCAGGTGTGTGAAAAGCACAACGCTCCCACTCCTGTTCTGACTCCTGTTCCAGCTCCCTGCTCCAGCTCCCTGCCCTGGTCTCCCTGCGCTGCAGTCTGGGTTCAGTAGGCCACCCCCTGCCCAATTAAAACAGACCTGTTTTGAGGTTCCTCCAGAGTATCTTCTTCTAGAATCGTGTTGTTCTCCAGATATTGTGGATTTTTTTTGCTTCAGAATCAGTCTAGAGGCTTCATATGTTGTTGGTTTGAGGGGAGGTTAGAGGAGGTTACAGAGACTCCTGTCTGATCTCTGCCACCATGGCTCCACCCTCTCCAGTGCTATATAACTGGAAGCCAGCTTGGAATATTTATACATTCCCCACAAGAGCATGGACAGAGAAGAAAATAAACTAACTAGCAATTCTTATGGGTGTCCTTAAACCACCAAGGGTGTTATTATCAGAATTTATATGCTTAGACTCAAGGTTGTTCTTTCCAAAACTAGTTATGACTTTCTCCAACCTGAACTCTTGTCAGCTTTTTATTTATTACCAGATAATTCTGGTCACTCAATATCTCTTGTTTAGAGTTTCTTCATCAGCAAAATGATATTAAACTAGATGATCCTTAAGGTACCTTCCAGGCATAAAATACATTTTTCATTATTTGAATTACCTCAAAATCTCAGCTTCTCTTCTTGTCAAATGCAGCTAATAATACCTACTCATAGAAGCATTATGAATAAAAGAATTAACTGTGAAATGTGTTTTGTAAATATTAAAATCATAGTAATAATAATAAAATAGTAATAAGAGCTATTAGTGTATTTATGGTGTCGTATTCATTAAAAGCATTCATCGTCATCTATCCTACAAATTGAAATGTAGCAGATTATAGCAAAAAAAGGCATTGGATTTGCTACCACAAGAGCTGGTCTCAAATCTCATAACTAATAGTATCTGAGTGACAATCAAGGTATCACTTAACTTCAGTGAAATTCAGTTTCTTCATTTGTGAAATTAGAATTATAAAATTCATACTAACTTCCTTATAAGCCATTATGTAGAAAACATTTCATAAAACTAAGGTGTCATACAATTATTAAATCAAGTCAAATTAATAAGACTTATTAAGTGACATCTATGTGCCAAGAAAAGCAAAAAGAAGCAAAAAGAAAAGAAAAAGCAGTTTCTACTCTCAAGGAACTCATAGTAATTTTTATTATCTTATGCCAAATGCAATCTGCCTTGTTCTCTTTCTCTTGTTCAGTGTAAGGCCCAATTCACATCCATCTGTAATTCCCAATATAGACATTAATATTTTAATTCATAGAATTATTTGCCTAAATGAATGTCATAATATTTGAACAATATTTTCCAACTTGCATAGTTTGTTAAGCCCATTTCTCTCTGGTAATCATGGATGACATTGAGTAGGCCCTTTAAAATACCATGGTTTGATGTAATCAATGCAGCATTATATACAAAGATTAATTTCTAGAAGATCAATAGGATTCCCTTGCCCATTAGGATCCTATTGAGAACAACCTTCAAGACAATTTCAAACGCATTTGGATTTAGGGGAAGAAGAGAAGCAGAGGAAAACTTGGAAAAGTGAAGTTTCATGGGAGCTGAGGCACACATGACGGATGGTGCCATAAAAAGAAGCTTCTGTACTTCTCAAGCAAAGGCACTGTCATAAAGCCATTCAAAAAAACAAAGGAAGTTGCACTATAGAAAATCGTTAGAACTACAGACAAGAATAAATAAATGTTCATTTTTTTCTTCCTTGTTCTTCCCTCTTTTCTGGGAGTTCTAAACCTCATGTCTTCCTCTGTCCCCACGTTTATCTTCATCAATTTAATTGTTTATTTACTTCTCTAAATTTAAACATTCACTTTGTCTCTTACATTAGGGATTATAATAAATGTGGCTAGCCACTTTCATTTCTCAGTTATATATATTTGTTTGTTGAAATACAATGGTAGGAAGGTAATAAGGACTCGTCTTGAGAAGAGAAATTTTTTTTTTAATGTGGTACTTTGCCAGAAAACAAACTCTGGATAGGAGCTCAGAGATAGAGAAATATTTATTGATTCATTTTCTTAAGACAGAGAAAATATTTATATCAGGATTCATCTAGGTCATGTTGGTCTGGAGTCCATATCTGGCACACTTCCTTTTGTATAGCCAGGGACCTGATTTTTGCTTTTTAGTTCATAGGCAGTACAAAACCTGCTTCTTAACCATTGAAACCTAGAACCACATAACTGCTAGACTGTTCTACAACATGCACTTTATCATGAATTGTGAAAATTGGTTATCTAAACTCAGGCAAGACTGAGATCACTTTCTAAAGTATATACGAATGGTTAGATTCATGCCATGCATTTCTTTGAACATTTGGATTTAGTAATTTGCTATTCCCTTAATCTTTCTCTTAGAGCTTAACCTTGACACTAACTTCTACTCCAGGACTAACTTCCAAACTTTTTCTTGAGAATATTGAGTCCAACTAATACATTGTTGGTGGAACTGTGAATGGATCCAACCATTCTGGAGAGCAATTTGGAGCTATGCTCAAAAAGTTATCAAACTGTGCATACCCTTTGACCCAGCAGTGTTTCTACTGGGCCTATATCCCAAAGAGATCTTAGAGGAGGGAAAGGGATCCACATGTGCAAGAATGTTTGTGGCAGCCCTTTTTGTAGTGGCTAGAAACTGGAAACTGAAGGGATGCCCATCAATTGGAGAGTGACTGAATAAATTATGGTATATGAATGTTATGGAATATTATTACTCTGTAAGAAATGACCAGCAGGACGATTTCAGAGAGGCCTGGAGAGACTTGCATGAACTGATGCTGAGTGAAACGAGCAGAACCAGGAGATCATTATAAACAGAAACAACAGTATTACATGATGATCAATTCTGATGGACATGGCTCTCTGCAACAGAGAATTGTCTCAAACCAGTTCCAATTGTTCACTGAAGAAAACCATGTACACCCAGAGAGAGGGATATGAAATATGGACCAGAACGTAACATTTTCATGCTCTCTATTGATATTTGCTTGCATTGTGTTGCCTTTCTCTGATTTTCTTTTTTTTCTTGTAGATAGAATTTTTCTTGCATAACTTGTCAAGTATTTCAACATTATTAATATGTAGTGGACTTCCTGCCATCTAGGGGAGGGGAGGGGACTGGGGGTAAAATTTGTAATGGAAAGCTTTGTAAAGATCAATGCTGGGGAACTACCCATACATATGTTATACAAATAAAAAGCTTTAATAATAAAAAAAAAAGAAATCCAAAAAAAAAAAAAGAGAGAGAATATTGAGTCCCACTGGATTTTATTTTTCCTTTTTCTTTTTTCTATTTTTGTGCTTTAATAGGCATTTTTTTCAAGACTATGTTTTTACTATGGTTTAAAATTTAAAATAAATCAATTCATATACAAAGACTACAGAAACAACATTGATAGGAGACTGGGTGACATCAGATAGAAAGATGTAAAAGTCAGATTAAAGGACTGACAGAAACCAGTTTCTATGGAAATAGGCTTTTTTTCTCACACTCATAACTTCCAAGAGTATGTTAATATGAAGGATTAAAAGTTAAAGAGAATCAGGTTCTGGGATGGCCAGACTTGCTCTTCAGACCCCCAGCCCAGTCAAAGCCCAGCACAATTGAAAGACCTAGCCAGAATATTAATTCAGATTTTTTTTCTTTCCCCCAAGACAACCCAATGATAGAAGACTATAAAATGCAATGGAAAGAAGATTGCACATGGAGTCAAAAGGTGTGAGTGTGATTGACATATCTACCCCTTAGTATCTATTTAACTTTGGGAAGTCACTTAATCTGTCTAGATTTGTTTCCTCATCTAAAAAAGGAAGAGATAGACTGGATGACTCAAAGCTCCATTTCATAACTAAATCTTAAGATCCAATGCCCTAAAATTGATCTTACTTGTGAGATTGTGTTTTGTCTATAAGTATCTGCCCTGCCCAGTTAGTATAATGGATAGAGTGTTTATTGTTAGCATATCAGTGACCCTAATCTAGCAGCTTGAAAGATATTACAAAATTCAAGAGTATGCTATTACTTCCAATAAATAGCTTTTGCTCTGGAAAAATTGGATGAGTACTTTGAAATTTTCCTTAAATAAACTCTAAAATGTCTGACATTACTATAGTCTTTTAATATCAGCCTTCTCTTTCTTTTCTTATTTAACCCACTGAAGCTAATTATGATGCTATTCATTTTAGTCTGCCTGGAAATAATTAGGCTCTTTCTTTTGATTCATACAAAAGTGGTATGCATATAGATATATAAATATAATGTGTTTAATAATTATGCCTATTTATTGAACGCATATATCTAACATGGTATAGATTTCACCATACCATAAAAGCCACAGATTATTTAAACATCTATTCACCCTGTGAGAAAGTTCATTGTTAAATTTACTTTAACAATTAAAAGTGGAAATATTCATGAAAGATTTTTATGATTTTTTCCATGCTGTAAATAAGTCTGTAGAAAAAAATGTACATTTTTGTTCCAATTATTCTGAAAATGTTCTAAGAAATGTGTATAGATCCTTATTTCAGTCTTTAACTGTTAAGAATAATTAATTTGCATTTGCCTGCAATTCTATGATTTTTGTATACTATGTCTAAGCACTCATTAAAGAATTTAGGCACAAATTATATATGGTTTCCTAGAGCATCTTTATGAGAAAGAGAAAAGACAACTCAGATTTCTATCTAGCATTTTGGCATAAGTAGATTAGAAAACAAATTCCATTTTTCTGATGGCAATCCTGTCATTATAATGGAGATAATTTAATTTTGCTTGCATGCTCTTTACTATAGCTATGGCTGTCACCACTAATAAAGCTCAACAGGTTTTACATAGCACACACAGCTGTGTCTGGATAGCATTTTCTAAAACCTAAACAAGATTTTCAAATTAGTACATTGAGCTTACTAGCAACATGTTTTCCCTGAAAAATAAAGGTTACTTGTTTAATGAACTTATTTATTTATTTATTTTTACCTCTAGCAATCTAAAAAACAAGAAAGGGGTAGAGTGAAAATATCTAAACTTTTGCCTGTAGGTCATCCAGGTATAAGAGAGCAGAAGGGCATTTATGTAATTCTCTGAGCATTATAACTTCTATTGGAAAAACAGGAGTTGGGCAGCCAATTAAGTGAAGCATTCTACTGAGTGCTTCAGGCTGAGAAAATGTCAACATCGATTTTGGGTTCTCTACTTTATACCAATCAGTGATAGATTTGGGTTCAGCTAGTGGTCCTTTCCAAGTCTGAGGCTAAATTAAATTTGTAAACAGACAAATTGAACTTAGCTCTTTTCCTCTTTTCAAGCAAATTCTTCATTTGTATTACTAAGGATTAATAGAAAATGTAAATCTTTTCCAAGTCATCACTATTTCTTTCAACAACTATTTCTGCTCCTATACTTTGCTTCCTGGTTTTTAAGTTGCTTTACCAGCACAATATAATATAATACAATCAAAGAAGAGAACCAGAATGAAACAAAAGAGCTGATAATTGAGAATTTCCAATATCTAAGGAAACAAAAAACACAAATTTCCTTAGAAGCTTTGTGATATTGAAAGAATTTTTAAGACTATTTAATTTCTCAATTTCTTTGTAGGATTTAAAATAAATATCACAGTCTAATAGGGGGTAGGAAAATCTAGGTTCTCACATTTATTCTCCCACTATAGGCAGCTATGTAACCTTAATCTCTTATTGCTTATGAAGAGTTTCATTGTTTAATTAATCACTGCTGTCATTACCCATCATTTCATAACAGATGCTCAAACCCTCTTTTAACTGCTACTACTTTCAAAAATACAAATAAAGAAAAAAGTCCACTAAATTGTCACAGAAGGATGTACCACTTCAATTGTTGCAATATGGATATCATATTTGAAAACTTTTTTTTCATTGAAATGTTATTGGATTCAGTAATTTTTATCTCTTGTTTAAAAAAAGGAACAGTGGATGATATAGAGAGTTACATATTAGCAGCCTAATTTTAGGAGAGGTAGGAATTATTTGTAACATATAGGATTAAGAGTAGCTAAAAGAGATATGTGGCTCACTTTTTAACTCACACTTTTGATAAAGATTATCAACTTTTTCAAACTGATATTTATAAAATTAAAAAAGATATGAATCTTTCATTATAAATGGTTTCCTTTGTATTCGTTTTAATTTATGGATTTAAAAATATTTTTTAAAAGGATCTATTGATTTCAAGACACTGCCAATGGGGTCCACGGCTCTATGCTAATTACTTTGTAAATATTTCATTTTTATCATTACAACAGTCATGGGAGGTAGGTGTTATTATTATCCACATTTTATAGATGAGGAAAGTGAGATGGACAGGTGAAATGACTTGTTCATCGTCACAGAGCTATTAAGAGTCTAGGCCAGGTTCAATTTGTCTCTTAACTCCAAGTATAGAGTTGTATCCACTGAATAACTTAGCTATCCTTCATCATACCATTTTAAGGAATAGCCAGGAAAGATATTTTTGGAGTTGATGATGAAAAATATATTCATACTAGGCCAAGTAGCAATACACTTTGCCTTTCTGATAAGGAGGATGGATGAGAATTTATTGCTGCTATATATTTCATGCTATAAGATTCATATAAGCCTATTATTAGATATATACAGAATCATTTTTACTCCTTAGAATATATATATATATATATGTGTGTGTGTGTGTGTGTGTGTGTGTGTGTGTGGGTGTGTGTGTGTATCTATATATAAGCTAATGATGTACTTGATAAATGTTTAACAGCAGGCTCTTAGGGAAGGGAGATGTGTGTTAAATATAATTTTATGTGAAATCTGATTCATTAATTTTTTTAACAATTCTTTCAGTCTAGATAATTGATAAAGGAATAAATATAATGTCAAATTATAGTATTTGTGGGAGGTTTGAATTCTTATATGAAATTTAGTAGTTGGATCCTGGGAAATGGTTTAGGTTGACTAGCATATCCCCTCTTGACACTTCCAAATCAGACTAATTAGTTAGGATTAAGAGAATGTTTTCTTTTCTTTTCCTTTCCTTTTTTTAAAGTATATTAGGATCTCAGAAGTCATCATGTACAGTTCGTTTAGCATGGCATGTATATAAAAATTTCAGCATAAATAAGATAATTAAGAACAAAAATCTGTAATAATGTATATTAGGAAGCATATAATTTTTTTTTACTTCTACCACTAATTTAAGATATATCTCAGAAGCATTTTTACATTTATTACTAAAAGATTGGTTTTTAGAATGAATGGATCATGGTATATTTACATTTACTTTGAGACAATCAGGGAACAAAGTCTTAGTGGATGCTGATCTGAGATCTTTTGTTGGTCAGTCAGTAATACCCACAATAATTTGGGTTTAAGAAAAAAAATCTAGCTAGATAACTCCAAGACATCTTGTGAGGGTTCATTAATCAAAATTTACAGGGGTAGAAGCTCAACAGGGAAAAATATCAATTGGCAGGGACTGGAGAAGGGAGGGAATAGAAATGGATCTGAGAGAATACTGGGGAAAGAAACTAAAAGTGCTTGTTTTTCATTATTCTGTTAGCCAAATGGGGCATAAAAAACAAACACCAGCAACACCTATATAGTCCATTTAAGGCTGCAATTCATGTCCATCTGTAATTCCCAATATAGGTATTGATATTTTAATTCATAGAATTAGCTGCCTAAATGAATGTCATAATTTGAATACTATTTTCCAACTTGATTAGTTTGTTCTTTCTCTGGTAATCATGGATGCCATTGACTAGTTCCTTTAAAATGCTGTGTTTTGATGTATATATACATATATATACATATATATATATATAAATACACACACACATATATATATATACATATATATATAAATACACACACACACACATATATATATATACATATGATTGATAGTGATTAAATAAACGACTTATGCAGAAGCATAGTTGGCAAGTATCTGAGGCAAGATTCAAACCTAGATGTTCCTCTTTTCAAGTAAAAAACTCTATCCATGATAGCATTTAATAACTATGGAAATTACTTCAAGGCTTCAATTTTGCAAACAATTATTCCCCTCCAATCCTGCTATCCTTCCCAACTATCTTTAACCACTATCATATACCCAGTTTACTTTGAGTAGATAATTTTGAGCACTGCTAATTGACTCTTGCTGAGTGAATATTAGCACATTTCTAAGTTTCTTTGCTCACTAAAACATCCACGAAGTATTCTTATTGTCTGACATGATTTCCTCTATTGCTAATGTGCTCCTCCAATAGTAGAAGAGTAGAAAGAAAAGAGGGGGCTAAGTTATGAAGGGTTTTGAATACCAAACAGAAAATTTTGTATTTGACACTGGAGAGAATAGAGACATAGAGTGTTGTGTGTGTGAACTTCAGTATAGGAAATTGTCTTTAGTGAATAAGTAGAGGATGGGTTGGAGAGAGGTTTGAGGCAGGCAGACTCATTAGCAAATAGACACTCTATACTAAAGTACTGGGGTATCAAAGTAGAAATAGAGCTACATTCAAGAGCTATTACAGAAGTGAAAATAACAGGTTTTAGAAACATGAAGTGAGGGGGGCAGAAGAGATAGTGACACCAAAGCTTCGAGTTTGAGGAACTAAAAGGATGATTTTAACTTCAGTAAATCAAAGTGGGTATGGTTAAGGGGAAAAATAATCACTTCTCTTTTGGATATATTTAATTTAACATGTGTACTGGACATTCAGTTTGAGATAAGTGAAAGGTAGTTACAGATATGTGAGATTAAAAGGCAATACTAATAAGGTCAAAATTTCTATTCTGATCGTTGAATAGAACATTAAACTTTTTTTGTGGGAAATGGGGTTAAATGACTTGCCCAGAGTCAGGCCAGTAAGTGGTAAGTTTCTGAGGTTGGATTTACTCTTGGATTGCCCAGATTCCAGGACCACAGCTCTTTCCATTGCACCACCTAGTTGCTAACCATCCCCCTTTCTCCCTTATTTTTTATTTGTTTTTTGACAATGAAGATTCACAGAAGAATTGCAACCCTTGGACTTGGTATACCTTCTATATAGGTTAAGCCTTTGGGTTTTTGAATGACTATTTGATTTCTACTCAAAAAAGCAGATAAACCTTTGAACTTCCATAACTTTTGTCTAAAGTCCTTGGAGGCAAGACAACATTCTTTTACAATTGTTAATAAACAACAGTGTAGACTGCCTGGGCCTCCAATGTCTGGACAATTTGTGTAATTTGCAGGATTAATTTTAAAACACAAGAGCCAAACTTCAACCCCCAATGGGTGATTAGCATTCAACTAGCATGAAACAGCAGTCGAAGAAGTCAGCCTTGGGCAAAATTGTGAAACAGGCATATCCTTCTCTTCCAGAAAATAAATGTAGCCAGGGACCCCTTCTATAGATAAAAATAGTAATCTGATAAAGTAATTCACACAGTGGTGTAAATATAACTTAAAGGTCGATGTCTCCCAAGATATATGCATTTTAAGAGGTTTGTGCCGAAGGGACTGTTTAAAGAGGAAATACTATAACTTCAGGTAATAGAATAGGTAGGAGGGCCATCTCCAGTCTTCTTGATTTCTATCTGGCCACTGGACCCAGATGGCTCTGGAGGGAAAAGTGAGGCAGATGACATTGCACAGTCCTCCCTCACTTAAATCCAATTAATTTCTCTTTTAAGGCATCTTCTTGATGTCTTGAGAAGAAAAGACAAGGAATAGAATAGGGAGTGTGAAATTCCAACTAGTAACCCTCCAATCATACTACACAAATCACAACTTGATCTACATATTTATAAGGTTAACATACTATGTGTAGACTAAGGAATCAAATTCCAAGGAAGAGGAATACCCAGATTAGTCACTTTCCAACAGCTGTAGGAGCAATTTCATTAGATCAGGAAACTTACTTGGAATAGGAATCACTATAATTGACTTTTACCTGATTTTTACCTATTTGAACAACATTTGTGATATCATTCTAGCCTGCTTAAATTCTTCTCAATGAAGAGACTACATGAACTCTTATCCCGTAATACCAATTTTACAATGGACACCAATTAGGTTGCCATAATTATCCCAAATTTAGTAAATATGTATTATCCATGTAGGATCTTGGATTGAGCATCCTCCACAAGTAAACTTCACAGTCCTTCCTAGAGAATAAAAAAGGAATAGTGGAATCAGCCAAAAAAATCAGACTTTGAATCCACACTATCTTTCAAGACAAATGAAAACTCTTAAGAAACAGTTTCTGAATAATAATTAATCATTTTATTAAGTTTACTGACAATAAATTGATGGTCAGTGGTTTTTCTCCATAACCAAAGACATCAAGGGATTCTCAGAAAGGGGTTAAACCCTTTCTGAAACAGAATTCTCCTGACAAACAAAAATAAACCTTGATTGGTGGATATTTAATGATGAGGTGGACTGAAAGCTGTCAGCTCCTCCTGCTAAAAATATAACTTAATCATAGACTCAGCTTCTTCCAGCAATCTGGGCAGACAATTTTCATCTGGATATCTGATTGTTTTTGTTGGTGTTATTGTTGTTTTTTCTTCACCTACATCACTCTGTTGTGCCACAGTTTCATGTCTCAGTTTCCCTCAATTGCTCTGTTTCAGTTTCCCTTAATTGTTCTGCATCCATAGCAAACCCCGCCATCTGACCATCAGGAATAATTGGGCTAGCATTCCAAAGGAGTCATAAAACCTCAGATGGTCCACCTCAACACGCCTCTTATCTTTTGGCTTCAGACTTAATGTTTTCTAGCTTCTTTCCTAGCTTCTCAGAATTTATGATGCCTTCCTCCATACTCCCAACCTGTCAGAACTGAATTGATAGTCCTTTCCTGGAACTCCAATTCCTCCCAGTACCTTTCCTCTCCTCCTTCTGCCTCTTGAGCTGTTTGTTCCCTTGAGCACCAGAAGCCCTATAAGAATCCTGTGACCAAACTTACTAATTGCTGGATACTTGAGATCCAGTAATTAGGCTGGCTAATGTTTGCCAGTTTAAACTCTCAATGGACTTTGTGCTTTGAGACAAGAGTCCCAACAGTCCCAAGCCATAACTATGGATTCTAAACTCTCCAATTAACATTAATAAAATATTAACTAGTCTCCAATGTGTGATACTGCCTCAGTTTCTCCCTGAGCATTACAACTCTAAACTTTAATGGAGGAGATCAAGGAACTCCTTTCCCCAGTGTAAGGATTCTGTTTATATTCTAAATAAAAATTAGATCTCCAAATTGGGCAGAGTGCCACCCAAAATTGATGAACATGTTTCTTGAGGGATAGGAGTATTTCATCAATTAACCATGCCTTTCATAGATTGATTGACCTTAATCAGAATTAAGTCTTTACAGAAATTGGGAAAGGTTACATCACATTTGATAATTAGTTATTAATGTAATGATATAATATTAATTTATCTCATTTTGCTGATGATCTAATAAATAAACTGAAAGGTATTTCAGTATTTGCTGAAAATTTGCTAAAAAATTTGCTCATACTCTTGATAGTAAAAGGGAAGTTAGAAGAAAGGGAGGTTTTCTGAAGATAATCAATTAAGGGGAGGATGCTGGGAAGTTAGCAGAGTATGTTGGTAATATTCAAGTTCTCTAAATTTCCCCCATGTGTGGGATGATGTGACTCCCAACGAAAAATGACTACTCAGAAATCTCTCAAAGTGAAGATTAGAAGTTTTATTAGAATCTCTGGAGAAGGGGATGGTCCCTCCTCTAGAGGATCTGGGGCAGGGAGGCCAATTTACAGACATAGGTAATAAGATTATATAGTCAAGATTACAGAAACACCCCTTCCTTTAACTCACCCATGCCCCAGTTAATCTTTAAAGTCATTGGCCAACTCAATAGTTGTCTTTGGTATACAGGTGGGCCTTTGTGGCACTATGGTCTTAGTTAAGCAAAAAATGTTTCTAATATCTTTGCTGGCTATATTATTAAGAAAAGGGGTCAATTAAGCAAGAAGGTTAAATATTTCTAAACTTCTAAACCATTCATCAAGATGATCTGGTCTGTTTTCAGGCATTACCTCTTATGAGAAGCAGTTGAGCAAGGGGTCAAAAAGGTTATTTCAAACATTTCTAATGGAAGAGGAAAACTTGCTCATCTCTCAGAACTTAATAATAAAACAGAGCCTGAATTACCCAAGGTTATTATTCTGAGATGTCCTCAGTTTCCCATTTCATTCAAATCCCCTCCCTCTTTTTAACATATGAAGACTTCTCATCTTCACTAGAATTCTTTTAACAATCTCATCAAACAAAATATTTTGTCCAAAGCAAGTAGAAAAATTCCCAAGATAATGCCCCAAATCAAGAAGCCCAAGAGAAATTTGCACACACAATTCATCAGTCCCTTAAGCTGCATTTCATGAAAGTGTTTCAGCAAAGCAGATACATAACAATTCTTATGGGGACAGACCAATATCTACAGGGCTTGTTCTAATTCTTAAAAGGGCCAAGGGAAGTCACTTTGTTTAGGAAAACTGTGTTTCTAGAGTCAATTTAGTGGACTGTCTCTTGATTTCCTGATTCATTCATTCGACCTTGCCTGAAGAAGATGCCAGGGATTATAGAACTCCCGGGAAATCTCTAAAGCTCAGGCTAGAGACTGAAGGATCCTAGCAGTGGATTTCTTCTCTGAAGGCTTCTCCTGTCTTCTTTGCTTCCTCTTCTGCAAGACGATTGCCCCAGGCTTCAAAAGTGTTCCCTGCCTGATGATCTTTTAGTATATCCATTCAGCCTCTTTCCTTCCACTTACTCTGGAACTTATCTAAAAATCCCTGACACAATTACAACAGTTAACCCAACATTTTCATTCTAAATTCTAAACACATTGTAATAGGGGACCCAGTCAGAATTTTACAGTCACTCATCAAGCACTTTCAGTCCCCTCCCACCCCAATCAAAGAGTCTCAAAACCCATTAGGAGCAGGGGCAATGGTCTCTTCCAAAAACTGCTTCCTGCTGAGAATGGTCACAGAATTTTAGAAAGGGGGGTTGTGTGGTGTGTTGGAAGCATTCAGTGAGCTGATCCAGGTCCCAGAAGCAGGTCAATATAGCTATAACTTGACCAAAATCTAGAACAAAAAACAAAATCTAACAAATAAAGGTTAAAACAGTCTGATATAGAAAGACTGATACACAAGGACTGCTACAAAATGTGGAGAGAAACCAGTATAGACTGGCCAGCAGCTTCCCATGTAAGGAGACAAATTTGTCTCAGGACAGACAAATGGTTGTCAGGTGTAGTCCCAATAAACAAAACAGCACTTACAACTGTGCTAATTGTCTGCTCATTATTTCAGAAACCTTTAAAGACCTGAATACCTACAAAGAAAAATATCTAGTAACAGAGAGATGTCCAGGCTAAATACTCATTTGCCTAAGTTTTTAGGATATAATTATTACATATAGTCAGATTAGAACCAGCAAAGTATGACATTATTGAATTGGTGTCTATTGACTATTGCTCTGATCATAGAAACCAGCTATAGGAGAAAAAAATAAAGCAGGGACATGACTATAACATAATATAATCAGTCAAAAACTGATTCTTCAGCATTGTCTCAGTTTTAATAATTCCACCTTAAGCCAGACTCAGGAAAAATCAGGTGTATTCTCATTCAAAAGACCACTGGGAAATTGAGTCAAAAGGAGCTTACTTTCAGCAGAGGCCAAGATCTTCCTTCTAATTCATTCTCAGATACTAACTTCCACCTGTAACAACTTCTGAAGAGCCTATGGAATATTCCTTTCAGATGGTGTATCACTGGCTTTGATGATCGATCAGACAGTCATACCTGGATTCAAAACTCCAAAGAAAAATCAGCTGCAGTCCCCAGAGTTTTTATCTTCTACAGTAATTATCATTAATCAAAGCTTCAGATGAATTTAGCTCTCAAGGATCATAGTAAGAATTCATTCTAGAAAGCTCACAGCTTATACAATTTATCTTTTATATCTAAATAGATGGTTTTAATTTCAATATTACAGACCATTTTGCTTGTAAAACACTCAATATGTAGAAAAAATCTAAATTGCGTATTGTCCATAACGGAAACATTTTCAAAGAGACAAAAGGAAAAACCATTATTCTCAGAGTCCCTTTAAATAATGGGTGCAATTTTAAGATGACTCAATATAATCAATTAAAACTCATATAGAATATAGAATATTAATTCCACATAAAAAGAATCTTAAAAATATCAATTAAACTTTCGGAAATAACCCTACCAAATTATAGATCACACTTGTTAAATAAACAAACATTCAGTTAATTAATACCCTGTAAAAGTAGGCTGTTCCTTTAAATAATAAAATGCTCTCTGCAGCTGAGAGTTTGTCTTCATTGCTAAAGAAGCAAGCAGTTGGAGGGAGGGGGAATCCAAGGGAGGTGAGCTAAATTTTCACCTTTAAAGCCAAAAGATACCTTCCCATTTCTCCCGCCCCCATTCAATTTTTCTTTATAATTAACTTTTAGGGTGCCAAATCCTTCTCAGGATTTAGCCAGTCATTGTATTTTCTTTCTCCAAATAAATCTCTTCCATTAAAAGACTTGTCTCTTTACATATATGTATATATTTTTTCCCCTCAACTTGACTCTTCTCCATTTCTGACTTGCTTTTTCCTTCTTTCTCTTTCCCTCTTTTCAAGCCATTTCTTCTCTTATCCCATCTCTCTCTCTCTCTCTCTCTCTCTCTCTCTCTCTCTCTCTCTCTCTCTCTCATGCCCAAACCAATAACTCTTCTAACTAGAAGCTTCCTTTTGCAACCCAATCTTTCTTGTCCCTTGTTTTTAAATCACTTTTTTTCTCCTTTCCTTTTCTTTTCCTTCAAAACTTTAAGATTCATAATAGAGTGCATAGCTAAATAACTCCATAAAACTCACATGTTTAGCAGAGTTGACAAAATTTAAAGCATACTTGTAATGTTTACAAATTATACAATATATGTTTCAGAAGGTAATATAACTTATGAGGACTTTTTAAACAAGCTATTATTAAGCTTAATCAAATCAAATACAGCTTTTAGAAATTTTTCTTTCTGTGGTAAAGAATCAATATTCAAACAAATACCTAAAACCTTATACCCAGAATAAACAGATTTAGCAAGCACACAGCAACAGTAATTATCTCCCACAATTTCAGAATCACAGTACCACTTTAAAAGCCAAGTTCCCAAAATTCAACAGACCAATAAGCTAAAAGGATATGTTTTTCCCACTTAAGTAAATGTTCCAAGATTCTAATTAAATGTTGCAATCAAACTGAATTACCATTTGGTTGTGTATATACATGCATATACAAATACATATATATTTTAAACTGGTTCTCAGAAGTTTTCTTCCCTTCCTACAATTTTCTTTTTCTCCAAAGCCAATTGACATCAGCTTCTCCTTTGTTCTCTCTCTTCTCTGCCCCCAGGCAGAACTGCAACCCAAATCAGATAAGATTTTTATCACCCTCTTTCTCTAGCAGGCTTTTCTCTGCCAGGGTTTAAAACAGTTAAACTTTTTTTCTGTTCAAATTAATGCAAATAGGTTATAATTATGTATAAGAAATTAAAAACTACAAGCATTTTTTTCTCTAGGTACAAACACCTTTGCAACATTGAAATAACCAATTGTCAAATTTCTTAAATTTCCAATAATATAAAACTGCTCTTGCTATTGTATCTCAAATAACAAACTTCATTAAAGTGATTGAGCATAGTTTCTTTTTCTCCCTCTGCTGCAGTCAGGAAATGGGTTAAAGGGGAAGAAAAAAACTATCTTTACTCTATCTTCACTCTCTTAAAGATCTTCCTCCACCAGGAGAAACCAATTTAATTGAATTGCTTTGGAATTTGAAATGACCAATTGCCAGATTCCTCAACTATTATTCCAATAGACTTTCCCTGAAACTCCAGCTTTGGCCAGAGCTGGAGCTTACAGGAAAGCCAGACTTTTCTCTCTCTCTTTTTTTTTTCCCCTAACATAATAATTTCCTCTATGTATAGATATTGGGTCCCAGAAAATGATCTAACTGTTTGGAGACTCCCTTGGAGTCCTCCATTATTGATTTTAAGTCTTACAACTCCTAATCTCTGGCCCAGATACAGGGGCATCTACATATCCTCTTCCTCCTTGTTGTCCTCCCAGTGGTACTTCTCTAAGATCATACATTCGATCTCCCACTTCCTCCATTTGTGCTTTAGAAAAAGGGAGAGTTCTTACATCTTTTCTTAGTTGTTCTAATTCCCTTTATATTTTGGTAACTCATTCAAATCCTGCAGCCAATTCCCTAATGTTCTATTGGCCAGTATTCCCTGACCTGATTCCTAGCTTAGGGACTTCAACTGTACTTTCCCCATGATTGGAGAAGAGGACCATACTCCTGCTTCCAATCCCTTGGTAAAGATCACTCCTTACCAGCAGGCACTCAAGAGTTGGTTCGGAGAGTCTATTCCCTTGGTAAATATACCATTCATTGCTTAACTAAGACCCTGTTGCCACAAAGGTCCACCTGCACACCAAAGACAAATATTGAGTTGGCCAATGACTTTAAAGATTAACTACGGGGTGGGGTAGATTAAAGGAGAGGGTATTTCAGTAATATTGACTATATAATCCTGTTACCTACTTCAGTAAATTGGCCTCCTGTCCCTAGCTCCTCAGAAGGAGGGGAGGGACCTCCTGGTTCTAGAGATTGTAATAAAATTTCTAATCTTCACTTTGAGAGATATCTGTCATTTTGAGTTGGGGGTTGCATTATACCACACAATTTATGAGGGCTGTTCTAGGATGAACGCCTGGTAAGGGAATGATCGTTGCTTGGTTTTGCACCGAGAGACCTTTTGTTCCTGAGTCTTTTGAGCATAGCAGCATTCTCCTCCCTGCTAGGTAGAGCACCAGAAGCAGACTCAGTGAAGATAGAAGAGGGAGTAAGCCTGGTGTTTTGTACCTGTGAGTTTGCAGTGAGGAAGACCTATGCACTTAGCCCAAGGTAAGCCTTCAGGAGTCAATTGGCTGGATCAAAAGAGAACAGAGAGAATATTAGCAGGCCAAGTTAGGAGAAGTATTAAAACAATGAGTCAGAAGGAATAGGAAAGATATATGTATGTATATGGTGGGGGGAGATGAGGAATATGTATGTATGTATGTATCTATCTATATATATATATCATTTTTTAACTATTAGTCTTCTTGGGGTGGAGGGGATGAAAGGGCAGAAAAAGAATAAAATACAAAGGTGCACAACAGAGAACAAAAGAACAATTTATAAGGAAGTAAAGATAAGATTAACACTCATGAATATAACTTTTATTAATATTTACACTTTCTTGATCTGAGAATTTGTTATTATATATTTTGAATCCTCACTGATGTTCTCCTTGGCACATGATGTTTTCTTTTTTTTTTTCTTTAATTTTGTTTTATATTCCTTTTCTGCTATTCTTTTTCTATTCTGTTTTTTTTTAATTTTATTTTATTTTTAAAATTTTTTTATTAATACTTTTTATTTGCAAAACACGTGTATGGGTAATTCTTCAACATTAACCCTTACAAAGCTTTCTGTTACAAATTTTTCCCCCCTACTCCTCACCCCTCCCCTAGATGGTAGGATATCCACTACATGTTAATTATGTTAAAATACTTAAGAAATCGAATATATGTATACTTATTTCCACACATCATTTTTGTGCAGGAGAAATCGTATCTACAAGAAAGAATAATCAGATAAAGGAAATACAATACAAGCAAACATCAATAGGGAGCATGAAAATGATATGTTGTGGTCCACATTTCACATCCCTCTCTCTGGGTGTATATGGCTTTCTTCACTGAACAATTGGAACTGGTTTGAAGCATTTCATTGTTGAAGAGAGTCATGTCCATCAGAATTGATCATCATATAGTATTGTTGCTGTGAAAAATGATCTCCTGGTTCTGCTCACTTCACTCAGCATCAGTTCATGCAAGTCTCTCCAGACCTCTCTGAAATCATTCTGCTGGTTGTTTCTCGCAGAACAATAATATTCCATAGCATTCATATCCCATAATTTATTCAGCCACTCTCCAATTGATGGGCATCCTTTCAGTTTCCAGTCTCTAGCCAATACAAAAAGAACTGCCACAAACATTCTTGCACATGTGGGGCTCTTTCCTTCTTTTATGATTTCTTTGGGATATAAGCCCAATAGAAACACTGCTGGGTCAAAGGGTATGCACAGTTTGATAACTTTTTGAGCATAATTCCAAATTGCTCTCCTGAATGGATGGATCCCTTCACAGTTCCACCAACAATGCATCAGTGTCTCAGCCTTCCCACATCCCCTCCAACACCTGTCATTATCCTTTCCTGTCATTTTAGCTAATCTGACAGGTGTGTAGTGGTACCTCAGAGTTGTCTTAATTTGCATTTCTCTGATCAATAGTGATTTGGAGCAACTTTGCATATGACTATAAATAGTTTTAATTTCATCATCTGAAAATTGTCTGTTGATATCCTTTGATGATTTATCAATTGAAGAATGGCTTGAATTCTTATAAATATGAGACAATTCTCTATATATCTTAGAGATGAGACCTTTATCAGAACCTTTAAATGTAAAGATGGTTTCCCAAATTGATGCTTCCCTACTAATCTAGTCTGCATTAGTTTTGTTTGTACAGAAACTTTTTAACTTAATATAATCAAAATTATCTATCTGATGTTCAATTAATAGTTCCAGATCTTCTTTGGACATAAATTTATTCCATCTCCACAGGTCTGAGAGGTAAACTATCCTATGTTCTTCTAATTTGGTTATATCACTCTTTATATCTAGATCATGAACCCATTTATATCTTATCTTGGTATGTGGTGTTAGGTGTAGGTCAAGCCCTAATATATCCCACGCTAGTTTCCAATTTTCCCAGCAGTTTTTGCGAAATAGTGAGTACTTATCCCAAAAGCTGGGGTCTTTGGGTTTATCAAACACTAAATTGTTAAGGTTATTGCCTAGATTGTCCTGATATCCTATCCTATGTCACTGATCGACGGCTCTATTTCTCAGCCAGTACCAAATGGTTTTGATAACCACTGCTTTATAATATAGTTTTAGATCTGGTACAGCAAGGCCACCTTCATCTGTCTTTTTTTTTTTCATTAATTCCCTTGAAATTCTTGACCTTTTGTTCTTCCAAATGAACTTTGCTACTATTTTTTCTAGATCTGTAAAATAATTTCTTGGGAGTTTGATTGGTATGGCACTAAATAAGTAAATTACTTTGGGTAGTATTGTCATTTTTATTATATTCGCTCTGCCTACCCATAAGCACTTAATGTTTTTCCAATTGACTAGGTCTGATTTTATTTGTGTGGAAACTCTTTTGTAGTTTAGTTCATATAGTTTCTGACTTTTTCTTGGCAGATAGATTCCCAAATATTTTATGCTATCCTCTGTTATTTTGAATGGAATTTCTTTTTGCATCTCTTGCTGCTGAACTTTGTTGGTAATATATAAAAATGCTGATGATTTATGTGGATTAATTTTGAATCCTGC
>JAJPUD010002785.1:62004-94674 GCA_023553655.1 Myrmecobius fasciatus
TTATCTAATTCTGAGAGAGCAAGGTTGAGATCCCCCACTAGTATAGTATTACTGTCTATTTCTTCTTGCATCTCTGTTAGTTTCTCCTCTAGGAATTTGGATGTTATACCACTAGGTGCATATATGTTTAGTATTGATACCGCTTCATTATCTATGGTACCCTTTAGTAAAATATAGTTTCCTTCCTTATCTCTTTTATTTAGATCTATTTTTGTTTTTCCTTGACCCGAGATAAGGATTGCTACCCCTGCTTTTTTTGTTCACTTGACGCATAAAAGATTCTGCTCCAGCCCTTTACCTTCACTCTGTATGTATCTCTATGTTTTAGATGTGTTTCTTGTAAACAACATATTGTAGGATTCTGGCTTTTAATCCAGTCCACTATCCACTTCCGTTTCATTGGAGAGTTCATCCCATTCAAATTCACAGTTAGAATAACTATATATTTCCTGCCATCTTATTTACCCAAAGTTATATTTATCTCTTCCCTTTCCCATTACTCCCTTCCCCCCTCCCCAGTATTTTGTTTTTGTTGACTACCTTCCTCTAACAGTCCTCCCCTCTTTAGAACCCTCCCTCTTTTTTACACCCTTCCCCTAATCCTTCTATTAGTTTATACCTTTCTTTTCCTCCTTTCCCTCCTACTTCCCTTTAAGGAGGTCCAATTTTTTCCCTGAAACCAAATGTGTCTGATATACTCTTTTACACCCCAATCTAATGAGAGTATGATTTACCTAATACTCATCACCCTCCCTTCTTTCCCTCAATTATAATAGATTTTCTATGTCTCTTCATGAGACTTTGCCTTATTTTACCTCCTTTTTATTTTTATTTTATTTTACCTCCATTCCCCTCCCCCCTTTTTTTTACAGTATGATGTACCTTCCACCTCTAATTTCTTTCCGATTATTATAAAAGTAAAATCAAATTATACCCCCATTCTTTAAGTATACGCCTAGTAGAGATATAGTTCTCGAGAGTTCTTTCCTTTTTACCTTTTTACACTTCTCTAGAGTTCTGTGTTTGGAGTCAAATTTTTTGTTCAGATCTGGTCTTTTCATTAGAAATAGGTGAAATTCTCCTGTATCATTGAATGACCATCTTCTTCCCTGGAAGATAATGCTCATTCTAGCTGGATAGCTTATTCTTGGCTGTAATCCAAGTTCTTTTGCCTTTCCGAATATCTGATTCCACACCCTTCGATCCTTTAATGTGGAAGCTGACAGATCTTGTGTAATTCTAATTACAGTTCCTCAGTATTTGAACTGTTTCTTTCTAGCTGCTTGCAATATCCTTTCCTTGCTACGATAGTCCTGAAATTTGGCCACTATATTCCTTGGAGTTTTAATTTTGTGGTCTCTTTCAGGAGGTGATTGGTGAATTCTTTCAATGCCAATTTTGCCTTCTGATTCTAAAACATCAGGGTAATTTTCTTTCATGATTTCTTGGAAGATAGCATCAAGGTTCTTTTTTTCAGCGTGGCTTTCAGGGAGTCTGATAATCCTTAGATTGTCTCTCCTGGATCTGTTCTCCAAGTTAATTGTTTTTCCTAGGAGATATATCATATTTTCTTCTATTTTTTAATTTTTTTTGCTTTTGTTTGACTGATTCTTGAAGTCTTATTGAGTCATTCATTTCTATTTGTTCCATTTTAATTTTTAGGGTATTATTTCCTTCAGTTATCTTTTTTTAGCTCCTTTTGTAACTGGCCAATTGAATTTTTTGGTTCATTGCATTCTTTTTCCATTTTGCCTATTTTATTTTTCAGTGAAGTGGTGTCATTTTTCAATTCACTAATTTTGTTTTTCAGTGAATTGTTATCTTTTTCCAATTCACTATTTTTATTTTCCAGTGAATTAGTGACTTTTTCCAATTGACCAATTTTGTTTTTCAGTGAATTGTTGTCTTTTTCCAATTCACTATTTTTATTTTCCAGTGAGTTGGCGACTTTTTCCAATTGACCAGTCTTATTTTCCAGTTATTCACATCTCTGTTGCAGGGTGATATTTCCTTCTTGCACTGCTCTCAATTTATTTCCCCATTCTTCTTCTAACTCCCTTTTGAGATTCTTTATACAATCTTCCAGGAAAGCCTTCTGAACTGGGGACCAGCTCATGTCCGCCTTTGTGACTTCCTCTGGGATTATTTTCAGAATCTCAGGATCTGGGGAATGCCCTACTTTCTCTCCATAAAAGCTGTCTATGGTGAGAGCTCTCTTCTGCTTCTTGCTCATGATTTTTAGCTGAGGTATCAGTCATCAGCAGGGAATTCTGCAGCAGCAGCAATTTCAATTTGCCCTGGGGCAATTTGCCTAGTTGACTTCCAGTCTGGGGCTGCTCTTGCTAGATCCGCACTAGGACCACACTTTCAGCTGCTCTCAATCCACCCTTTACCAAAGGCAGATCTGCCAAAGCACCCGCTCGCAAGCAGAGTAAAGTGGCCCAAGCGTCCCCCAGGGACTTCCTGACAGCCTAAAATCTTCAGCTCCGTATCAGCCCTGGACTTGCAGCCCGGCTGAGCACTGGCATCTGAGCGCTGGCGTCTGAACGCTGGGAGCTGCTCAATCCCCTGCCCGTCTAAAACTGACCTCCGGGGTTTTTTCAAAGAAGATTTTTGATAGAAGTGTGTTGTACTCCAAGTGTTTGGTGGAGCCCTTACTCCAGAACCAGTTTGGAGGCTCAATTGGTCTGGGTCTGAGGGAAGGTCTCAGTAGCTCACAGAGAATGCTGTCTGCAGTGTGCCATCTTGGCTCCGCCCCACTGGTTTTTTTTTTTTAAATAAAACAAATTATTTAAAATTAAAAAAAAGAAGATAATTGAGTTTGGGGCATGCTAAGTTTAAGAGGTCTAAAGATTAGTTGAGTTGTGAAACAGGTTAGAAAACAGGAACTATAATAAATCAAGAGAGAGGTTAGGGATGGACGAGCAGATTTGAGAGTCATATATATTGAAATGATTACCACTGGAGCTAATAAGATCACAAGTGAAATAGTGCAGAGGAAAAAGAGAAGAGCACCTAGGAGAGAGCCTTAGGGGACTCAGTGTTAGAAGGCATGACATGGATGAAGTTGAAGCAAATGAGTCAGAGAATAGTATTCAGATAATTAGGGAGAAAACAGGAGAAAGCAATGTCATGAAAAACTAAAGAAGAGAGAGTACCTAGCAGAAGAGGATAATTGATGGCCTTAAATATATTATAGAGACTAAAAGAATAGGAGGATTGAAAATAGTCCACTGGATTTGTTGGTTAAGAGATCATTGAATAGGGTTTGCATTTAAAAAGTAGAGGGTGAAGAGGAATGATGAAATATGGTTAGATAAAGATATTTCAAAATTTATCAACATTGAAGTGTATGATGGCTAGATCAAATCTATAATTATCACACTGTGTGTGGTTGAGGTGGAGTGGAGAAGTACCCCTGCTTTTTTTTTTTTTTGTTCACCTGAAGCATAAAAGATTCTACTCCAGCCCTTTACCTTCACTCTGTATGTATCTCTGTGTTTTAGGTGTGTTTCTTGTAAACAACATATTGTAGGATTCTGATTTTTAATGTAGTCTGCTATCTGCTTCCATTTTATGAGAGAGTTCATCCCATTCACATTCACAGTTAAAATAACTAAATCTGTATTTCCTGCCATCTTATTTACCCAAAGTTATGTTTTTGTCTTCCATTTCCCTTTTCTCTCTTTCCCCCTCCCCAGTATTTAGTTTTTGATGACCACTTCCCTCTAACAGTCCTTCACCCTTTAAAACCCCTCACTCTTTTTTACACCTTTTCCCTAATTTTTCTATTTTCCCTTCTAGTAGTCTATCCCTTTATTTTCCTCCTTTCCCTCCCACTTCCCTATAAGGAGGGACAAGTTTTTCTGTGAAACCAAATGTATATGATATAATCTTTTAAAGCCCAATCTGATAAGAGTAAGATTCACACAATGCTCATTTACCTCCCTTCTTTCACTCAATTATATTAGATTTTCTATGTGTCTTCATGAGATTTTACCATATTTTTACCTGTTTTTTTTTTACTTTATTTTACCTCCTTTCCCCTCTTCTCCCAGTATAATAACTCTTCCACCTCTAATTTCTTTTTCCATTATTATCAGAGTAAAATCAAATTATAACCTCATTCTTTGAGTATACTCATAGTAGAAATATAGTTCTCAAGAGTTCTTTCCTTTTTATTTTTTTATGCTTCTCTTGAGTTCTGCATTTGGAGATCAAATTTTTTTGTTCAGATCTGGTCTTTTCATTAGAAATAGATGAAATTCTCCTGTATCATTGAAGGACCATCTTCTTCCCTGGAAGATAATGCTCATTCTAGCTGGATAACTTATTCTTGGTTGTAATCCAAGTTCCTTTGCCTTTTGGAATATCTGGTTCCAGGCCTTTTAATCCTTTAATGTGGAAGCTGACAGATCTTGTGTGATTCTAATTACAGTTCCTCAGTATTTGAATTGTTTCTTTCTAGATGCTTGCAATATCTTTTCCTTGGTTTGATAGTCCTGAAATTTGGCCATGATATTCCTTGGGGTTTTAATTTTGTGGTCTCTTTCAGGAGGTGATCGGTGAATTCTTTTGATGGTGATTTTGCCTTCTGATTCTAAAACATCAGGGCAGTTTTCTTTCATGATTTCCTGGAAGATAGCATCTAGGTTCTTTTTTTCATCGTGGCTTTCAGGGAGTCCAATAATCCTTAGACTGTCTCTCCTAGATCTGTTTTCCAAGTCAGTTGTTTTTCCTAGGGAGATGTTTCATATTTTCTCCTATTTTTAAATTTTTTTTTGTTTTTGTTTGACTGATTCTTGAAGTCTTTTTGACTCATTTACTTCTATTTGTTCAATTTTAATTTTTAAAGTATTATTTTCTTCAGTTACCTCTTTAAGCTCCTTTTGTAACTGGCCAATTGAATTTTTTGGTTCACTGCATTCTTTTTCCATTTTGCCAATTTTGTTTTTCAGTGAACTGTTGTCTTTTTCCAATTCACCAATTTTGTTTTTCAGTGAATTGTCTTTTCCCATTTTGCCAATTTCATTTTCCAGTCAGTTGTTGTCTTTTACCATTTCACCAATTTTGTTTTTCAGTGAATTGATGTCTTTTTCATATCTCTTTTGCAGGGCATTATTTCCTTCTTGCCCCGATCTAATTCATTTCCCCATTTTTCTTCTAACTCTCTTTTGAGACTATGCAATCTTCTAGGAAAGCCTTGTGAAATGGGGACCAGCTCATGTCTGCCTTTGTTGCTTCCTCAGTTGCTTTCCCTTTAGGAACCTCAGGATCTGAGGTCTATCCTTCTTTTTCTCCATAAAAGCTGTCTATGGTGAGAGCTCTCTTCTGTTTCTTACTCATTTTTTAGAGCTTGAGGTCTGATTAAAGCAGGGGTCCCGCAGCCACTTCAATCTGACCTGGGGCAGTTCGAGTAGTTGACTTCTGGATTCATGATCTAGACATAAAGAAAGATATTACAAACAAATTAGCAGAATGTAGGATGGTTTACCTCTCAGATCTGTGAGGGAGGAAGGAGTTTGTGACCAAAGAACTAGAGATTATCATTAATCACAAAATAGATAATTTTGGCTATATCAAGTTAAACAGTTTATGTACAAACAAAACTAATGCAGACAAGATTAAAAGGGAAGCAATAAACTGAGAAAACATTTTTACATTCAAATGCTCTGATAAAGGCCTCATTTCTAAAACATATAGAGAACTGATCCAAATTTATAAGAATTCAAGCCATTCTCCAATTGATAAATGGTCAAAAGATATGAACAATTTTCAGATGAAGAAATTGAAACTATTTCTAGTCATATGAAAAGGTGCTCCAAATCACTATTGGTCAGAGAAATGCAAATTAAGACAACTTTGAGGTTCCACTACACACCTGTCAGATTGGCTAGGATGACAGGAAAAGAAAATGATGAATGTTGGAGGGCATGTGGGAAAACTGGGACACTGATACATTGTTGGTGGAACTGTGAATGGATCCAACCATTCTGGAGAGCAATCTGGAACTATGCTCAAAGAGTTATCAAACTGTGCATACCCTTTGACCCAGCAGTATTTCTACTGGGCTTATATCCCAAAGAGATCTTAAAGGAGGGAAAGGGACCCACATGTGCAAGAATATTTGTGGCAGCCTTCTTTGTAGTGGCAAGAAACTGGAAATTGAATGGATGCCCATCAATTGGAGAATGGCTTAATAAATTATGGTATATGAATGTTATGGAATATTATTGTTCTATAAGAAACGACCAACAAGATGATTTCATAGAGGCCTGGAGAGACCTATATGAACTGATGCTAAGTGAACCAGGAGATCATTATACACAACAAGACCATATGATGATTAATTCTGATGGACAACGTTCTCTTCAACAATGACATGATTCAAACCAGTCCCTATTGTTCAGTGATGAAGATAGTCATATACATCCAGAGAGAGGCCTGTGGGAACTGAGTCTGGACCACAAAATTTTAACACTTTCTGTGAATAATTGTTTCCATTTTGTTTTCCTTCTTAGGTTGTTTTCTTTTTCCTCTTTATAGTTCTGATTTTTCTTGTGCAGTAAGATTATATATATATATATATATTGGATTTGTCATATAATTTGACATATTAAACATGTTATTAGACTACCTGTCATCTAGCGGTGGGGAAAAGGAAGGGAAACTATCCTATGTTCCTCTAATTTTCTTACAATATCACTCTTCATATCTAGATCCTGAATCCATTTACATCTTATCTTGGTATGTGGTGTTAGGTGTAGGACAAGCCTTAATTTCTTCCACACTACTTTCCAATTTTCCCAGCAGTTTTTGCCAAATAGTGAGCACTTATCCCAAAAGCTGGGGTCTTTGGATTTATCAAACACTAAATTGCTAAAGTTATTACCTAGATTGTCCTGATATCCTATCCTATGCCACTGATCGACGGCTCTATTTCTCAACCAGTACCAAATGGTTTTGATGACTGCTGCTTTATAATATAGTTTTATATCTAGTACAGCAAGGCCACCTTCATCTGCCTTTTTTTCCATTAATTCCCTTGAAATTCTTGACCTTTTGTTCTTCCAAATGAACTTTGCTACTATTTTTTCTAGATCTGTAAAATAATTTCTTGGGAATTTGATTGGTATGGCACTAAATAAGTAAATTAGTTTGGGTATTATTGTCATTTTTATTATATTCGCTCAGCCTACCCATGAACACTTAATGTTTTTCCAATTGACTAGGTCTGATTTTATTTGTGTGGAAACTGTTTTGTAGTCTACTTCATATAGTTTCTGACTTTTCCTTGCCAGATAGATTCCCAAATATTTTATACTATCATCTGTTACTTTGAATGGAATTTCTTTTTGTATTTCTTGCTGCTGAAGTTTGTTGGTAATATATAAAAATATTGATGATTTATGTAAATTTATTTTAAATCCTGCAACTTTGCTAAAGTTGTAAATTCTTTCTAATAGTTTTTTAGTTGAGTCTCTAGGGTTCTCTAAGTATACCATCATGTCATCTGCATAGAGTTATAATTTGGTTTCTTCATTACCTACTCAAATTCCTTTTATTTCTTTTTCTTCTCTTATTGCCAAAGCTAACATTTCTAATACAGTATTGAATCATAATGGTGACAGTGGGCAGACTTGTTTCACTCTTGATCTAATTTGTCCCCATTACATATGATGGTTTTAAATAGGTGCTACTGATCATTTTAAGGAAAAGTCCATTTATTCCTATACTCTCTAGTATTTTTAATAGGAATGGGTGTTGGAGTTTATCAGATGTTTTTTTCTGCAACTATTGAGGTAATCATATGATTTTTGCTGGTTTGGTTATTAATATAATTGATTATGCTTATAGTTTTCCTAATGTTGACACAGCCCTGAATTTCTGGTATAAATCCTACTTGGTCATAGTGTATTATCCTGGGGATGACTTTCTGTAATCTTATTGCAAATATCTTATTTAAGATTTTTCCCTCAATATTCATTAGGGAAATTTGTCTATAGTTCTCTTTCTCTGTTTTTACCTTAACTGGTTTAGCTATCAGCACTATATATGTGTCATAAAAGGAATTTGGTAGTACACCCTCTTTCCTTATTTTTTGAAATAGTTTATGTAGTATTGGAAATAATTGTTCTTGTAAAATTCACATGTAAATCCATCTGGCCCTGGAAATTTTTTCTTGGGGAGTTGATCAATATGTTCTTCTATTTCCTTTTCTAGAATGGGGCTATTTAAATAATTTATTTCCTCTTCTGTTAACCTGGTAGTCTATATTTTTGTAGATATCCCTCTATTTCATTTTGATTATCAAATTTGTTGGCACAAAGTTGGGCAAAGTAACTCCTAATTATTGCTATAATTTCCTCTTTGTTGGTGGAAAGTTTTTCCTTATCATTTTTGAGACTAACAATTTGATTTTCTTCTTTCCATTTTCAAATCAAATTAACTAAAGGCTTATCTGTTTTTTCATAAAACCATCTCCTAGTTTTACTTATTAATTCAATAGTTTTCTTATTTTCAGTTTTATTAATTTCCCCTTTTATTTTCAGAATTTCAAATTTGGTATTTAATTAAGGGTTTTTAATTTGTTCTTTTTCTCATTTTTTTTAATAGTAAGCCCAATTCATTGACCTTCTCTTTGTCTATTTTATGCAAGTAAGCATCTAGAGATATAAAATTACCTCTTATAACCACTTTGGCCATATGCCACAAATTTTGGTATGTTGTCTCATTATTGTCATTCTCCTGAATGAAATTATTCATTGTGTCTATGATTTGCTCTTTCACCCATTCATTCTTCAGGATTAGATTATTTAATTTCCAATTAACCTTTGGTTTATTTTCTCCTGGCCTTATATTGCATGTTGCATCATGATCTGAAAAAGATGCATTTACTATTTCTACCTTTCTAAATTTGATTTTGAAGTTTTTATGCCCTAACACATGCTCAATTTTTGTATAAGCTCCATGAACCTCTGAGAAAAAAGTAAACTCCCTTCTGTCTCCATTCAATTTTCTCCAAAGATCTATCATACCTAACTTTTCTAACAATTGTTTTATCTCCCTAGTTTCTTTCTTATTTATTTTGTAGTTTGATTTATCTAATTCAGAGAGAGCAAGTTTGAGATCCCCCACTAGTATAATTTGGCTGTCTATTTCTTCTTTCATCTCTTTTAATTTTACCTCTAGGAATTTGGATGCTATACCACTTGGTGCATATGTGTTTAGTATTGATATTATTTCATTATCTATGGTACCCTTTAGTAAAATATAATTTCCTTCCTTATCTCTTTTAATTAGATATATTTTTACTTTTACTTGATCTGAGATCAGGATTGCTACCCCGTTTTTTTTTTTTGTTGTTGTTGTTGTTGTTGTTCACCTGAAGCATAAAAGATTCTGCTTCAGCCCTTTACTTTTACTCTGTATGTATCTCTATGCTTTAGATGTGTTTCTTATAAACAACATATTGTAGGATTCTGGCTTTTAATCCAGTCTGCTACCCACTTCTGTTTTATGGGAGAGTTCTTCCTATTCACATTAACAGTTAAAATAATTAATTCTGTTTCTCCTGCCATCTTATTTACCCAAAATTACGTTTTCCTCTTTCCTTTCCCCTTTCTCCCTTCCTCCCTCTCCAGTATTTTTCTTTTGATGATCACCTCCCTCAAACTCTCCTCCCCCTTTTTAGACCCTCCCTCTTTTTTATACCTTTCCCCTAATTCTTCTATGTTTCCTTCTATTAGTCTATCCCTTTCTTTTTCTCCTTTCCCTCCCACTGCCCTATTAGAAGGAACAAGTTTCTCTGTGAAACCAAATATGTCTGATATATTCTTTTAGAGCCCAATCTGATGAGAGTAAGATTCACAAAATTCTTATCCCCCTCCCTTCTTTCCCTTAATTATATTAGATTTTCTTTCCCTCTTCATGAGATTTTACCTTATTTTTACCTCCTTCCTTTTTTTTTACTTTATTTTACCTCCTTTTCCCTATTTTTCCCAGTATGATAGCCCTTTCACCTCTAGTTTCTTTTTCATATTATCAAAGTTAAATCAAATTATGTCCCAGTTCTTTAAGTATAGCCATAGTAGAAATATAGTTCTCAAGAGTTCTTTCCTTTTTATCTTTTGATGCTTCTCTTGAGTTCTGTGTTTAGAGGTCAAATTTTTTGTTCAGATCCGGTCTTTTCATTAGAAATGGTGAAATTCTCCTGTATCATTGAATGACCATCTTCTTCCCTTCAAGTTAATGCTCATTCTAGCTGGATAGCTTATTCTTGTTCCTTTGCCTTTTGGAATATCTCGTCCAGGCCCTTCAATCCTTTAATATGGTGCCTGACAGTTCTTGTATAATTCTAATTGCAGTTCCTTGGTATGTGAATTGTTTCTTTCTAGCTTCTTGGAATATCTTTTCCTTTGGGCAATAGTCCTGAAATTTAGCCAGGATATTCCTTGGGGTTTTAATTTTGGGATCTCTTTCAGGAGGTGATCGGTGTATTCTTTGGATGGTGATTTTGCCTTCTGATTCTAAAACATCCGGGCAGTTTTCTTTCATAATTTCCTGGAAGATAGTGTCTAGGTTCTTTTTTTCATCATGGCTTTCAGGAAGTCCAATAATTCTTAGATTGTATCTCCTAGATCTATTTTCCAGGTCAATTGTTTGTCCTAGGAGAAAATATATTTTCTTCTATTTTTTAATTTTTTTGTTTTTGAGTGATTCTTGATGTCTTATTGAGTCATTCACTTCCATTTGTTCAATTCTAATTTTTAATGTATTATTTTCTTCAGTTACCTTTTTTTAGCTCCTTTTGTAACTGGCCAATTAAATTTTTGGTTCATTGCAGTCTTTTTCCATTTCACCAATTTTGTTTTTTAGTGAATTGGTTTCTTTTTCATATTTCTTTTGTAGAGCATTATATGTTTTTTCCATTCCTTCTTGCAATGATCTCATTTCATTTTCCCATTTTTCTTCTATCTCTCTTTTAAGATTCTTTATGCAATATTCCAGGAAAGCCTTCTGAAATGGGGACCAGCTCATGTCCTGCTTTGTGGCTTCCTCTGGAGTTACTTTATTTTTATGAACCTCAGGATCTGGGGTCTTTTCTTCTTGCTCTCCATAAAATCTGTCTATGGTTTGAGTTCTTTTCTGTTTTTTATTCATTTTTTTTAAAGCTTGAGGTCTGTTTAAAGCAGGGGAGGGACATTTGCCCTGGAGCAGTTTGGCTGATTGACTTTCAGTGCATGGCTTTCCAGGCTAGGTCTTGTGTTTGCAGTCGGTTACAATCTACCTTTTACAAAAGGCAGATCTGCCAAAGCAATCAGGGCAGATTTCCCAAGAGCCTCAGATAGACTTTCCAGGTGCTTAAAACATGCCACACTAAGTCCAGCCGGCTTCCTGCTTGTCTCCCAGAGCTGCGCCCAAGCTCGTCAAACTGCCTGACCCCCTGCCCATCTGAAACAGACCTCCTCCAAAAGCTCCTCCAAGGTAACTTCTGCTAGGAATGTGTTGTAGTCCAAATATTTGTAGGTTCTTTGACTTAAAAATCAGTTCATAGGCTCAATCTGCTGTTGGTTTTAGAGAAGGTCAGAGGACACAGAGAGTTGTGTCTTTACTCTGCCATCTTGGCTCTGCCTCCCAACTGGTCCAATTAACATGGCTCTTTTCAGCAATGAGGTGATCCAGCCCAATTCCAATAGACTTCTGATGAAAGCCACCTGTATCCAGAAAGAAGACTTGTTTGTTTTGTTGGCTTGCTTTTTTTCTTTCTCATTTTTCCCCCTTTTTGATTTGATTTTCCTTGTGCAGCATGATAGATGTGGAAGTACATTTGGAAGAATTATACATGTTTAACTTATATTGGGTTACTTACTCTCTTGGGGAGGATGAGGGGAAAGGGAGGAAGAATAATTTATAACACAATGCATTGTAAGAGTGAATGTTGAAAATTATTTTTGCATGTATTTTTAAAATAAAAAGCTATTAATAAAAAAAAATTAAAAAGAAATTCTATTTCTTAGGTTGAAGTCTTTTCTAGATCTAAGCTTATGATCCTAAGTCTGATTGGCAGTATGGCCTGGCAAAGCTGTGATATATTTATAGATTTTTATTCAACTAAATAGAAGTGATAATTGAAATTAAGTCATCAAGGACTGCACCACTGAAAGAGAAATAAAATAAGACTTAACATTAGGCCTTGGGGAACCTTTAAATTTAAGAAGAATAGATACACAATAGATAGTGATAATGCATTGAGTAGAAATGGTTAGACAAATTTAAAAAAAAATCAGGTAAGGGAAGCATCATGGAAACCAAGGCAAGAGAATACCTTGGAGAGAGGGAGAGGGAGAAACAGTCAGACAGATAGACAAAGAGGAATACAGAGGAAGGGAGAGAGAGAGAGTGGGAGTGGGAGGAAGGGAGGAAGAGAAAGGAAAGGAGAGAAGGAAGGAGGGAGGGAGAAAAAAGGGAGGAAGTTAGAGAGGGAGAGAAAAAGTGGGGAGGTAGAGAAGGAGTGGGAAGAGAGAAAGAGCTGGGGGAGGAAGGGACTTAAAAATAACCGGAAAGTAAAAGAAGATATAATTTGTGGAAAGGCCTTTGGACTCAGTGGAATAGTAGTGTCAGAAATCAGATTGCAAGAGACTGAAAGATGAGAGGTAAGTATAGGGAGACCTGACAATGGTTCGACAAAGGAGTAAAGAAAACAACAGATAAGGAGAAATTTTAAAAAGAAAGGGAAGGATTAATGGGGAAAGCTCCTGTAAGTGATAGGATCATGAGACCAAGTAGAAAGGTAAACCCTTGTTTAAAAAAAGGAGGGGGGAAGTTTTTCCTCTAAAGTTGAAAAAATGGAGGAGAGAATAGGTGAAAGTACATAGATTTTAAGGTGCACCACAGGCCAGATAAAGAATTTCTAGACAGATGTTTTCAATTTTTTCATTAAGAGTAGCTATGAAGTCATCTGCTGAGACCTCCTGATCACTGGGAACCTGAAAAGGGAAGAAAAAATTTGGAATAGATTATTGGGACTGTGCTAGAGTCATTTATAAATTATCCAAATGATTTCTGAAGAGAAATGAAGATCCAATTAAGATTAGATAATCTACATTTGTACTTAAATTAGTCATAACAGTCATATGACTTCTTTTAGTAATATTCAAGAATGGAATCAGAAAAATGCATATGCAATGGCCTTGAGTTGACAGATTGTGAAAGCCAAAAGCACAAGGGAGCAGGGTTCAAAGTTGGCCAATAGCATTTTGTTTAAATAGCTATTGCTATTTAATTGCAGAATTAAGATTATGAAGAGAGGTAAGTAAAGCCAGAGTAGAAATAATATTCTGGGAGAATAGGAAGAAGCCATCAGCTGATGGATGGTGCTGAGATTAATGGATGCATTTAGTAGGTGGGTTAGAAAGAGGAAGAAATAAGATCTCTGAGTTTCAGTTTCCTCATGTGAGTTCATACTTCTAGAAATTTGTATTGTTAATTGCTTTGTCCTTTAAATATATATATATATATATATATATATATAGGTTTGTATTTCCTCATATGTAAGATGGAAGGTTTGTAGTCAATTAACATATTTTCCTGCTTTAGTATTCTATAAAACAAAATTCAAGACTCTCAATGAATAAATTTGTTCTATAAATACATTTTCCATATTCCTGGATAATTATATAAAATATTATAAATCAGGGTAAATTTAAAGAAGCTATCAATGTACATTAAAGTTATTTAATTGAATTACTTTATATTATATTATGATACTAAATTAATGTACATGAAATTTAAAATAATAAAATAACATTTAAAGAGTTACTAGTTAAAGAAATCATCATTAATCCTTTCTAAATTAAAATATTTTCTTTAAATTACCTATTTTCCAAATCTGGATTTTCATTGATAAGATTTGCTTAAAGTGAGGTTCTCATGCACAAAAAATATGTATCAAGCAAATGAGTAGGTCATTTGTAGATGAAGGAAAAGAATGATCACTTCCTTTCCCTTCAATTAAGGAAAATAATGAGACTATCCAAAACAACTGCTTCTGTTTTTGAAGCAGAAAAATTAATTCCAAATGGTTACATAGCAGAATAAAAAATGGGTTATCATTTTCCCCCTCACCAGCAGTAAGTACCAGCTTAATAGTAATCATTAATAAACATGCAGTTAAGAAGATGCATCCCAGGATGTGATTTGAGTTTTGCTACCAGTGTTTAAAAATATCAGGATAGACTCCCAGTCAGGGATGGAGTGCACTTAATAAACAATGTTGAAATGTTTTTGCCTGCTGTTTTGAATTTCTACCAAGCAAAGAAGGAAAAAGAAAATTCCTTACAAATACCCAACAAACTACATATACTGGAGACCAACAATAATACAAGAAGAGTAACTGTTGAGATGATCATCTTTCACAAAAAACAAAATCTAAGAAAGAAGTAGCAGAACATCTAGCCTCGGTATGTATATTTATAAAAGTGTAATTTTTTTTAAGGCAAGATAAACTAGAGGTTCTAAAACAAGGAGGTAAGTTTAACATCCCAGACATCCCTGAGACTTAATAGGGTGAAAAGTTTGACTAGAATACAATAGTAAGTGGAGAATTCGATTATTGAATAACATATATTAAGCTTTGTTGTCAAAGGGAGCAAATTTCTCTATTTCTCTATTTGGTTTAATAACTTCAGCCTTTGAAAGTTGGTTAACTACAAAGGAGAATTCTATTCTGAATCTGATTCTCATCCAGAGGGAGAAATTTGTTACTGGGAAGAAAATCTTATGAACAAATAAACATTGCCTCATAGAGCTCAAGTTAATAGGAAGAAGAAAATTCTTCATATTTTAATGATGTTTAGAGAACACAACTGAGAGAGTTCAGATAAAGGGTAATAATGCCATGGGCTAACATTCTATAGATGAAGTCAGTCTAGAAGGAAAGGGAAGCTCTCAAATTGTGTGTGTGTGGGAGGAGTTTGCATTTGATAATATTTTATTTTTTCCAATTACATGTAAAGAAAGTTTTCAACATTGATTTTTGTGACATTTTGAACTTCAGAGTTTTCTCCTTTCCTTTCTTCTATCCCCTCTCCTCAGGAGAGCAAGAAATCTAATATGTCATACATATATAGTCATGTTAAACATATTTAAATATTTATCATATTGTAAAAGAATAAGAAAAAAGGGAAAAACCATCAGAGAAATAACAAAAAAGTAAAAATAATACATTTTATTCTGCATTCAGACTTCCCACTCTCTGGGTAGGGATAGTATTTCCTCCTTGACTTAATAATTCTGAAATTTGATCGCAACATTCCTTGGAGTTTCATTTGGGGATCTCTTTCAGGAGGTAATCAGTGTATGTTTTCAGTGATTATTTTTCCCTCTAATTCTAGGGTATTAAGGCAGAATTAATAATTTCTGGAAAGATTTTTTTGTAGGCCCCCTTTTATTTTTCATGGATTTCAGGCAGTCCAATAATTCTGAAATTATCTTTCCTAGATCTTTTTTCCAGGTCAGTTGTTTTTCAAATGAAATATCTTACATTTTCTATTTTTTTTTTATTTTGTTTGACTGATTCTTGATATTTCATAGAGTCATTGGCTTCCACTTGCCCAATTCTACTTTTTAAAATATTATTTTCTTCAATTAGCTTTTGTGCCTCCTTTTCCATTTTTGTGTTTCCCATTCTAAACTACTGATTCTTTTTTTTCTAATTCTCCTTCATATTACCCCCAATTTTTCTTCTACTTCTCTTAATTGATTTAAAAAAAAAACATTTTTGAGCTCTTCCAAGAGGATTCTTTTGTTTTAGATCAGTTTATATTCCTCATTGAAGTTTCATGTATAAGAATTTTGCCATTATTTTTTATCTGAGTTTGCATTTTCATGCTCCCTGTCACCATAGTAGATTTTTATGGTCAGGGCTCTTTTTGGTGTTTTGAGTTTTTGTTTGTTTGTCTTGTTTTATTTTGTTTTTTGTTTTTTGTTTTTTTTTTGCTTATATTTAAAAGTTGAACTCTCCATCTGGGTCACAGGGGCACTAGCCCAAGCTTCTTGTGCTGGGAATCAGGGCTCCAGTTACTAACATTCTGCACTGGGGTCTTAGGTGCTTGCAGCTTGCTCACTGCATTGGGGTGACTCCACCTATTTAGGTTTCAGGGCAGGCAATTTTCCTTCTGTGTTGGAATTTAGTTGGTAATTTGTGCTGTGGCTAGGAGCCTCTTGATGGCTTGGTCCAACATCGTGTGGGCTGGACTGCACTCCCCTTCTTCCCAAGTAAATATACTTTTCCTGAGGTCCTCACTCCATTTTTTTGGGGTTCTATCTCTACAAAATCTGATCAGAGATTTGATTTAACACTAATTCTGAGGGAAACTGCAATGAGCTCAAACAACTTCTAATTTCTCTCCATCATCATGGCTTCATCATAAATTTTGAAGAAAGAAAAATAATTCTGATAGAGGAAAAAATGGAAGTTTTTTAAGACACTATATTTCCCTCTCTCTATATATCTATATATGTATGCATGTGCATGTGTTTTTACATATGTGTATATATGTATGTATTTGCATATATATGTATATGACCAGAAAACCAACCATCAAAACATCAAACCAGAGAAGTTGTATGGCAGTGTGGACAGAAAGGCAGCTTTAGAATCAGAAATAACTGTGAGTTTTGTCTCTCAAATATACTGGCTATATAAAACTCAGCAAATCATTTAATCTCTCCATGCTACCAGATCATTCCCAGAGACTATTACTGTAGTAGAATTGGAAATCTGAACCCATAAAAGAAGCTTACTCACAGGAGTCTTATAAACCAGTAAAATCAGATGTATAGGCTAAACTCCCTTGCTTTCTTTGTCCACAAAAAAAAAATGTACAAAAGAGGAAAGAAGGGGGGTGATAAAAGACAAATGCATTATGAGCATACTGTACTGTAATAAATATCTGGGGTATTTAAGCATAAGCAGCTAATTAGCACAGTGGATAGAGCACTGGGCTTGCAATCAGGAAAACTTGAGTTTAACCCCAGCTTCAGACACTTACTAGCTGTATGACTGTGGGCATATCACTTAATTCTGCTTGCCTCAGTTTCCTCATCTATAAAGTGAACTGGAGAAGGAAATGCAAAACACTCCAATCTTTCTGCCAACAAAACTCCAAAAAGGTATCATGAACTGACATGACTGAAAAAATGACTAAACAAATGTCATCTCTACCTAAGTGCAAAATTACTATGAATCTAAATTCTATTTTATAAATCTGTTCTGTTTTATAAATCTACTTCATAGACATGAGTAAAAGTTATAAAATATTTTTTTAAAAGTTTTGCTGGGGAAAAGTATTAAAGAAAGGGCAATTACTTTCCTACTATGGAAGGGGCAGTGATAACAGAGAGAGGAAAACAAAAAAGTCTGTTTGATTTTCTTTCTTTTTTTTTTTTTTTATCATTGTTTCTATTTCCTCTGCCAAGAATTACCTGTGAAGCAGAAAGGGAAAGAGGGACTGAATGTTTGAGATAATTGGGTATATAGAAAAAGAATAAGCTACCTAACTGCTCCTTATAAATTCAGGTCATTTGACCCAGATGAACTATATCTTCAAGTCCTGAATAGAACAAGAAGATGTGATTTTTGAGTCACTGTCAGTGATATTTGAAAGAGCTTAGATAACAGGAAACATAATGCAATATTGAAAGAAAAGTCTTGGGGAAAAAAACAGAAGAACTATTAAAAATTACACAAAATATAAGTCAGTCAACTTGACAAAGGTTTATGGCAAGATTCTAGAGTATATTATTACAGGGCTAATTAAAGAAAAACTAGAAAAGGTACACTAATAACCAAGACGTTTACATTAAGCACAGATCTTGCTAAATGAAATTCATTTTTTATTTTATATTTACTAAAATAGATCAGGGAAATGCTATAAATGCATTTTCCCTCCATTTTAATAAAAGCATATGATAAAGTACCTCTCACTAATTTTTTTAGAAAATATGTGAAAATATGGATAAACTAGGCAGATTTCATTTGGAGTGTTTTGCTCAGTTCAGTATATTTATGAGAGACATGGATAAGCAGGAGAACACTAAAGTAAGAGTTTGCAAAACTCATTAATCATGTAATTAATATGTTTATGTGGTTCCAATCTTTAACAATAATTCAGTAGCTGGAAAAATGGACCTCTATTTCTTAATTTCTTTTCTTTTTTTAATTAAAGCTTTTTATTTACAAAAAAAATATGCTTGGGTAATTTTTCAATACTGACCCTTGCAAAACCTTGTGCTCCAAATTTTCCCCTCCTCCCCACTCCCACCCAGAGATGGCAGATAATCCAATACATGCTAAATATGTTAAAATATATATTACATCCTATATATATACATACATATTTATACAGTTATCTTGATGCACAAGAAAAAATCGGATCAAGAAGGAAAAAAACTGAAAAAGAAAAACAAATACAAGCAAACAACAATAGAAAGAGTGAAAATGCTGTGTTGTGGAATGGGCCTCTATTTCCCTTCTATTGAATGAATAGAATAGAATAGTGTAGTCCAAGATTTGTATTCAGAAATTCTGGCATCAAATGTTTGCTTTTCTGTTTTTTATCCAGTCAATGCAACATAGTGGATAAGAAAGTAAACTTTGAGTCAGGAAATCTAGGTTCAACTACTACTATTGCTATTAGCCCTTTCTTTTTCTTTTTCTTTTTTTACTGGCTATTTCTTTATTTTCAAGTCATTGAACAGTGCCTCAATTTCTATCTCTTAAAATGAGGAAGTTGGATACATTAAACCCAAAGATTTCTTCCAACTCAAATTCCTGAGATCTTATGGGAACTTAGGCAGTTAACCTTTTTTGGCCTCAATTATTTCATGTAGAAAATGAGGGGATTTGACTAAATTATTTTAAAGGTCCCTTCCAGCTCTAAATCTATGACCCCATGACCTATTTATGCTATTTTACTTACTCTTCCATGCAATCACTGCTTTGTATTTGTTAGATTATTGGTCAAGTCGGGTTGAAAGTTGCATTTGTGATTCTGAGAGACTCTATGTGAACTTGTGTGTATGAGTTTGTGTGTGTGCTTTTGTTTTTCTTTTCTCCTTAGTGAGCAGTTAAATGGCCTCATTACTTTGGCCTCATTAACACTCTGCCCTGGCCAACTGATTTGAACAGCAGCAGAGTATTAGCATATAAATCACATATGCCATAAAGTAGTAAGGACAAACAAATATACCTGGAATAGAGTAAACTAGTAAGTAAAATATTTTTCTCAAAAGATTTTCATTTCAAATAACCCAATTTCCTTGATTTGTCTGTTTCTGTGGAGATGAACAGCTTATCAGCATCTTATATATCACCACATCCTTGAAGACTTATTGTTGTCTATTAACCTCTTCTATCAGGCAAAACTCTAGCTGACTTCCCTTAGGACCCATTTTTTCATCTTTTAATTTGTTTGGTTTCTCTTCTTTGACCCTCTCCGATTGTGCCTGATTATTTTAAAAGGATGAGACTAAAACTAGGGGTGTGTGTGTGTGTGTGTGTGTGTGTGTGTTTTAATCTCAAAGGTCCTAACCAATGGTAAATACAGCAGAAATTTTGATTCATTTCTTAAATTTTTAAACTCCTAATTTTCCCCTTTATTTTCTATTCCCATTAATATGGTTTAATATATCTGTTTTTATAATGGTAGCTAAACTTTGCTAACATCCTGCCTACCCCAACCTTAAGTTTATGAAAGCCTACCAAGAACTTAAATATGTCTTTAGTCCTATTTGTTTGTACCCAGTCAGTATTTTTCCATTTTTTAAACTAGTTATCTCCTTTCCTGATTTGTATTTAATAATTATAAGATTATTTGTTTTGTTTTCCATTTTTTGTCTGTTTAATTCTACTGCCTAGCCTAGTACTTGGAGCATGATGTGTGCCTTTTAAAAGTTTGTTAATTGTTCTTGAAATGTGAGATTATTTTTCTCATGAATATGTGTTTCTGTTAAATGATTTTAAAGGAATGTTTCTGGGAACTAGATTTAATAACTTTATTAATTAAATAATAACATTCAAAATGCTTTGGTTACCATTCAAGGTTTTTCATAGTCTTTCACTATCTTTCTTTCCCAATCTTCTTTTGTATTACTTTCTTTGATGTGCTATATGCTATAGTCAAACAAAACTAATATTTGGAACCCAAACACACTTAGAATTTTCTTCCATATTTTTACTTACATACTTGAAATGTCTTCTCTTCTTTTGGTCTGTTGAATTCGACCGTTTAGTTCTAGTTCATCTCTTCCTTAGCAACCTTCCTAATTTCCTCAATTGATAGCAGCCTTTTCCTTCACAACTCATATAGCATTTTTAAGAAATTTTAAAATTCACATACCTTGTAATAACTATGCATTATACATCTATTCGCCATGCTTGTGTCTTCTCTGTCCAAAACACCCCTCCCTGGTTACTATTGCTTTTTTGTTGTTTTATTTCTTTCCTTATCAGAGTGGTGACAGGGACTGATATGAAATTATTTCTAATCCAAAAATTTAATGCAGTGCCTGATATATAGTAAGTACTTAGTGAGTGCTTTTGTATTCATTGATTCATTCATTCACTCACACATTCAGTTATTCATTTATTCATTTTTGTTATCTTGTTATCTTGGTGTTTTGCCCCTCTATTACTTCTTTGACTGTATCATCTAAACTTGATATCTCTGACAGCACTTATCATAATGCTCAACACAAACTAAGAGTTTATTGGATAAACGAAAGAATATTACCTTTGTATTATTGGCTAATTGAATTTTCAGAAAACAACATTCTAATGTTGAAGGTTGCTTTATTTTGAAGCTGAAAGAAATAACAGTTAATAGTTCTATCCTTTCATATTTCAAAAACTTTTTGAATATGGGATTTTCATTAAGATTTTTTAAAAGGTCAGATTCCCTGGGGGTATTCCCTTGGGTGTTGTTATAAGTACTTTTTTTAAAAAGGACTTTAACATGAAATTATAAAGGGCAGGATCAAAAGTCTAATATGCATGTCAATATCATATATAGTAGGAAATAATTTCCCTACCAAATTATTAATAGACTTAAATTTAAAGAAATGGCTTATTACTAATAATATACTATAGAACTACCCCTTCTTTAAAATATACAGCTTGGGATAACCAAATGAAAAATGGAGAAATTATAATATAATTCTAAAATTGAGGACAAAATTAGTTTTAAGGAAAATTGTCAAGAGAGACATAACTGGACCAAATTAACAGCCAAGAAAAGTAATTTGACTTGAATGTGGGAGAAGGGTAGAACTTGTAATTTAATAAGGGGAGTTAGCAAGAATGACAAAAAAGAGAGATAATTATGGTAGGAAAACTTGAAATAGAATGGAAAGATGAGGATCAAGCAAAACACAGAATGGATCACTCTAATTGAGGTAAGAACTGACTACTAGGTAAGTGTAAATAGCTATTTAAATAGAAGATTCGATTTTTAGAGAGATGAAAAAAGAATGCTCAATATTCAGTGTTAGCCTAAATGTGGGTAGAAAAGACAAATGAATTGAAAATTATATTTAAACTCTAGAGCCTGGAAATAGAAAATTTCAATAAAATAGGGAGAGTACAGTGGGGAAGGGGAAAGTGAACAGATGGGAAGGGAGTGGATAGAAGGAAAAAAATGATAATTAGTCAGCAATTTGAAAGTCAGTACTGAAATGTCCTCAATAAAATATCATGAAAAGAAGCATAGATGAGATGAAGTCAACTGAAATATATAACTTGAAATTATATATTTGTTGCATGCTTTATATGTTTGTTTGCTTCTTCTTCCCTACTATGCATAATACAAGAACTATTAGTAGAAATGACAAAGAACTGAGAATCTTACTTCCAGAAATTATGGAGAAAAGATAAACTCTTGCAAAGACCTAAAATGGGAGAACTTAATCTTTACATTTCTTCCATGTCTAATAAATGCAATCAATATTCAAAGTATAGGTTGGTCTTTCTCCTTTAAGAGAAATAAAGAAAGTTTATAATTATATTTCCATTCTATAGGTTGTCAAGGACAATAACATATTTCCTTAAAATAAAAGAGTTTTCATATAAGATGAAAGTATTTTAAAGAGGGGAAGGGCAAAGAGGTAAAGGAGAATCTTAACTATCAAGAGATTTAATGGCAAAGAAATATGATAGGGAAGATAATTCAAAGAAGGACAACTGGCACTTAGAACTAAATACCAGAGAAAAGATTTTCAGTTGGAGAGAGGTAGATTCTCTGAGGGAAAGTTCTGCAAAAATAATGTAAAAATATATGATGAGATTACGTAAAAGGAAGAGAAGAAGGGGTGCAGGAAAAAGAGGAAGAAAGGGGAAAAAGGCCAATTTGGTTGGATTGCTGAGTATGAAGGGAGAAGTAGAGAGGTAATGTTGAAAAATCAATGGTGATTAATAAATAAATCAAATGCTATGAACAAGCAGTTTTCTGATGAAGAAAGTAAAGATATCTGTAGTTATATTAAAAATATTCTAAATATCTATTGCCTATAGAAATGCAAATTTATCTACTGATAACTATAAGGAATCACCTTATACCTATCAGACTGGCTATATGACAGAAAAAAAAATGATAAATGTTGTAGAGAAGGTGGGAAAAATGGGATACTAATGTTATTCCCAAACTATGCATAATATTTGAACCAGCTAAATACACTGTCTTTTTTTCAAAGACACCCCCCCAAAAAAGATAAAAAACCCAAATGTACAAAAATATTTATAGCAGCTCTTTTTGGGGGTGGCAAAGAATTAGAAATTGAGAGGATGCCCATTAATTGGGAAATGACCTAACAAGGTGTAGTATAGGAATGTAATAAAATACTATTTTTCCATAAGAAATGATGCCCAGGTGGATTTTAGAAAAAACTGGAAAGACTCACATGAACTAATGATGAGTGAACAGAACTAGAAGAATATTATACACAGCAACAACACTGTGTGGTGATTAATTAGGATAGATTTGCTCTTCTCAGAAATATAGTGATCCACAATTCCAAAAGTGTTGGGATGGAAGATGCCATTCACATACAGAGAAATAACTAGGGAGACTGAATATGGATAGAAGCATGTATTTTTACTTTTATAAATTTGTTTTTTGTTTCTCATTTTTTCTTTTATTCTTATTCTTCTTAATATGAATAACAAGGAAATATATTTAATATGATTGTACATATATAATCTATATCAAATTGCTTGCTGTCTTGAGGAATGGGGAGAAAAAAGAGAGGTAGAGAAAAATTTGGAACTCAAAAACTCAACATTATAAAAGTTAATGTTGAAAATTTTACATGTCATTGGAAAAAAATTAATACTATTTAGTGGGGGGAAATTAGTTATATTAGGACAATAAGTTGGAGCCAGGCTCTGAAGGACTTTTATAGTTACACAGGAAAGTTTATATTTTGCGGTAGAGGCAATAGGGAACCATTGTCATTGAAAAGGAGAATGACATAGTTAGAACTAAGCTTAAGAAAAATTTCTTAAGTATCCTATGTGGACGTTGAATTGGAATAGGAAAAACAAGGCAGAGAAATCAATTAGAAACCATTTTCTAGGTGAAAGATGATAAAATCCTGTTGGTGGTATGAGTAGAGAGAGGAGGTAAGATGTGAGTGATTTTCTGGAGACAAAAATGGCAAGATGTGTCAATTGATTGAAGATGTGTAGTGAAGTAAACCGAGGATTTAAAGATAATGGTGAGATTGTTAGATACTGGCACAATTGTACTGCCTTCAATTGAAATAGAGGTTCTAAGCTTAGAAGAAATGATAATTAAAGAAAAAAAATAATGAGTTCTTTTTCAGACATGTTTAATTTGAAAGGTCTTTGGATCAATCATTTGAAACTAACAGGTTAGTGATGATACATGATTATAGATTAGTGGAGATCCAGGAACTAGATATATTGATGTATAAATCATTTGCATTTAAGTAATAATTAAATCAGTGGGGATTGATGAGATCACCAAAAGAAAGATTATACAGATAGAAACTAAAAAGACCCAGAATAAAACCTTGAAGAATATGAACATTAAGGTTCATGATCTGGAAAGAAGATTGAAGAGAACTGCAATTAAGGCACTCAGAATTCTTATATTCTGAAGTAAGAACTTTTTATTCAATATCTCTTTCCCTCCCTCGCTTGTGCCAAGAACATGATTATGTGACATTTCTTGTCAAAATGATTTTGACTGAAAATTAGTAGGCTACAAACTCAACATGGATCTACAGCTAACTTAAGAGAGCAACATGAATCAATAGTCCAACTATGGTAACAAAATAAGCTAATGTGATCTTAAACTGCCTTAAAATCTTCATATTCTAATTCATGAGGGCTCTGTCATGCTTAGATTATTGCTGAATGCTATTGTCATGTCCCATCCTTCATGATCTTTTGGGCCATATATTGCTGGTGCTGTACCTAAGCTTCTCTTGACAAAGATAATGAAGTGATTTGCCACTTCTTTCTTCAGTGTTTTTTTTTTTTTTTTTTTTGCTTTTTGCTGAGGCAATTAGGGTTGAGTGATTTGCCCAGGGTCACACAGCTAAGGAATGTTAAGTGTCTGAGACCAGATTTGAAATCAGGTCCTCCTGACTTCAGGGCTGGTGCTCTATCCACTGCGCCACCTAGCTGCCCCTTTCTTCATTGTTTTAATGAAAAGTTTAATTGATTTGTCACACAGCAAGTGAGTTTCTGGGGCCTGATTTAAACTGGCTTCTTTCTGTCTCCAGGTTCAGCAGTCTATCCACAGAACCACTTTTCTGCTTGCAAATGGTCATATTACACATGAAATTATACACATTTGTTTTTAATCATCATGCTTTAGGAAGATAATTGATAGACTGGAGAGTCTCCAGAAGAGGACAACCAGGATCATTCAGGTCCTTAAATTCATAGTAGATGAGCATCATTTGAAGAAACTAAAAAAAAAATTAGCTTAGAAAAGACTTAAGGGTTTATAAAAGTGTAATAATAGTTAATAGGAATTCAAGATTTTCAAAGCCCTTTACACATAAAATCTCATTTGGTCTGAACAACTTTATTTTATCTATAATCTCCATTTTAAAATTTGAGGGAACTGAAGTTGACTTGCTAATGACACACTTAGGATCACACAGCTTGTTAATGTCAGTCAGGATCTTCTTAAATATTTTAAACTTTCACTTCAAACACTGACATCTATAGGTTCAATTTCTTGTTTTGTTCATTGCCTAGATTTTAGACAGTGATGGAGATGACATCAATAATGCAGATCAAACTTGAACATATGTTATGAGTTTTCTTCCCTCCTCCCCCAGAGAGCTGGTTGCTAATCACTTAACAGTATGCCAGTGGTTTTTCCTAACTCCAAATATAATGTTCTATCTATTATGCCACCTAGCTGCTAATAGCTAACATTTTTAGAGCTCTTTAAGGTTTTTAGAAGTGCTTTACTCATTTAGTTATATGATAGCTATCTTCTTTTCAATGACTGTCATATGAAAGAGGAATCAGACTTGTTCTATTTCTCTCCAGAGGGCAGAAATGAAAATAATTGGTTGAATTTGTAGCAAGACAGACTTAGGTTTTGTGTAAAGGAAAAACCTCTTTTTTAACAATTAGAGTTATTCTCAAATGAAATTTGCTGCCTTATGAGGTTCTCAACTCAGACATGTTTTTTTTTTCGTTTCTTTTTATGAAAAATCTAGGTGCTCATTTGGTAGGAATGATAGACTATTTTTCATCAGGAATATATTGTGTTAACCAGCCTCTGAGCTCCCCCTCAAACTCTGAGAACCCATGATTCCAGGCAAATCTGGATGAAGTTTTTTTCATCTTTGAATAGCCCTTCATGTCTGGCACAGTTCTTTGCAAATAGTACAAGCTTAGCAAATTACTATGGAAACCTAGCATTGAATAAATGTGTACAGAAGTTGTCTGTTTTCTGGTGTTTATCAATACCCTTAGTTTGGGATTGTAACCCCTATGAATTCCTTTTATCATCAGAATCTGCTATATGTACATATAAATAAGGAGTTATTATCTCAGCATGGAATATTAGTATCCAATATGAGGCATCTATATCCTTGTAGGAACACAAGATTATCTATTTAAGTGTTCAACAAATATTAAAACTGAGGGAATCAGCCCGACCCTTCTGAATGCTTGCAACTAACCCTTTCTTTCCTATTTCATTTGCTACCTTGCTGCATGGTTTTGTACTTCATCAGGTTCCAGCAACTTTTTATCATGGAAGATGTCTTCAATTCTGGATTTCATACTTTAGTCAGTCTCTCTGTTGCTGTGGCTCCTCCCTCTGATCAGATGGCTTCTTTTTTAAATTTTTTTTATTAAAGCTTTTTATTTGTATAACATATGTATGGATAGTTCCCCAACATTGATCTTTACAAAGCTTTCCATTACAAATTTTACCCCCAGTCCTCTCCCCTCCCCTAGATGGCAGGAAGTCCACTACATGTTAATAATGTTGAAATGCTTGAGAAGTTATGCAAGAAAAATCCTATCTACAAGAAAAAAAAAAGAATCAGAGAAAGGCAACACAATGCAAGCAAATGTCAATAGAGATCATGAAAATGTTACGTTGTGGTCCATATTTCATTTCCCTCTCTCTGGGTGTATATGGTTTTCTTCAGTGAACAATTGGAACTGGTTTGAGACAATTCTTTGTTGCAGAGAGCCATGTCCATTAGAATTGATCACCATATAATACTGTTGTTGCTGTGTATGATGATCTCCTGGTTCTGTTCGTTTCACTCAGCATCAGTTCATGCAAGTCCCTCCAGGCCTCTCTAAAATCATCCTGCTGGTCATTTCTTACAGAGCAATAATATTCCATAACATTCATATTCCATAATTTATTCAGCCACTCTCCAATTGATGGGCATCCCTTCAGTTTCCAGTTTCTAGCCACTACAAAAAGGGCTGCCACTAACATTCTTGCATAGGTGGGTCCCTTTCCCTCCTCTAAGATCTCTTTGGGATATAGGCCCAGTAGAAACACTGCTGGGTCAAAGGGTGTGCACAGTTTGACAACTTTTTGAGCATAGCTCCAAATTGCTCTCCAGAATGGTTGGATCCGTTCACAGTTCCACCAACAATGTATTAGTGTCCCAGCCCTCCCACATCCCCTCCAACATTCATCGTTATCTTTTCCTGTCATTTTAGCCAATCTGACAGTTGTGTAGTGGTACCTCAGAGTTGTCTTAATTTGCATTTCTCTGATCAATAGTGATTTGGAGCAACTTTTCATATGACTAGAGATGGTTTTAATTTCATCATCTGAAAATTGTCTGTTCATATCCCTTGACCACTTATCTATTGAAGAGTAGCTTGAATTCTTATATATATATGAGACAATTCTCTATATATTTTAGAAATGAGGCCTTTATCAGAACCATTAAATGTAAAGATGATTTCCCAATTTGATGCTTCCCTCCTAATCTTGTCTGCATTTGTTTTGTTTGTACAGAAACTTTTTAACGTAATATAATCAAAATTATCCATCTGGTGTTCAATTAGGAGTTCCAGGTCTTCTTTGGACATAAATTTATTCCATCTCCACAGGTCTGAGAGATAAAGTATATTACGTTCCTCTAACTTGCTTACAAAGTTCCTCTTTATATCCAGATCATGAACCCATTTAGATCTTATCTTGGTATGTGGTGTTAGGTATGGGTCAAGCCCTAATTTCTTCCACACTAGTTTCCAATTTTCCCAGCAGTTTTTGCCGAATAGTGAGTATTTATCCCAAAAGCTGGGGTCTTTGGGTTTATCGAATACTAGATTGTTAAGGTTATTGTCTAGATTGTCCTGATATCCTATCCTGTGCCACTGATCGACTGCTCTATTTCTTAGCCAGTACCAAACAGTTTTGATGACCACTGCTTTATAATATAGTTTTAGATCTGGTACAGCAAGGCCACTTTCATTTGCCTTTTTTCATTAATCCCCTTGAAATCCTTGACCTTTTGTTCTTCCAAATGAACTTTGCTACTATTTTTTCTTGATCTGTAAAATAATTTCTTGGGAGTTTGATTGGTATGGCACTAAATAAGTAGATTAGTTTGGGTAGTATTGTCATTTTTATTATGTTCGCTCTGCCTACCCATGAGCACTTAATGTTTTTCCAATTGATTAGGTCTGATTTTATTTGTGTGGAAAGTGTTTTGTAATTTAATTTGTATAGTTTCTGACTTTTCCTTGGCAGATAGATTCCCAAATATTTTATCCTATCATCTGCTATTTGGAACGGAATTTCTTTTTGTATGTCTTGCTGCTGAACTTTGTTGGTAATATATAAAAATGCTGATGATTTATGTGGATTAATTTTGAATCCTGCCACTTTGCTAAAGTTGTGAATTTTTTCTAGTGGTTTTTTAGTTGAGTCTCCAGGGTTCTCTTAAGTATACCATCATGTTATCTGCAAAGAGTGATAATTTGGTTTCTTCACTACCTACTCTGATTCCTTTTATCTCTTTTTCTTCTCTTATTGCTAAAGTTAACATTTCTAATACAATATTAAATAGTAATGGTGACAGTGGGCAGCCTTATTTCACTCCTGATCTTATTGATGGCTTCTTTCAGAACTTTCATTTAAGGAAAGTGGCAGGTCAGACAACACTATTTCTTACCACACTATACTCTTCCAGTCATACATGCTTATAATCTATATTACTCACTCTTTCCCAGACCCCTCACTGATGTCTTTTAGCTACTTTTTATATGATATTTTCCCTATTGGAATCAGTTTTTTGAGAGCAGAAACTGTTTTTTTTTCAATACATACATACATATACATCTCTCTCTCTCTCTCTCTCTCTCTCTCTCTCTCTGTATATATATATATATATATATACATCTATATCTATACATATGTATCTATGTAATCTTCTATTCCCAGCACATAATACAAAGACCTACCATACAGCCAAAACAATAAATGCTTGTTGACTGACTAATTACCTCAGCTACTCTATTCCTTTGCCTTTACTGAGCAGCGAGCCATGGGCATTTCTCCTAAAGTAATGAGTGAGGAAGGCAGACAAGTAGGTAGTTGGCCATAGCCCTCAACCCTCAGTCTCAATCTAACCACTCTGTATAGTGAAACTAAGCAAATCATGTATCTCCTGCTCTAAGCAAAATATTTTTTTTGCAATGTTAATAAATAAAATTGAAAAAAATAAATCCTTTAAAATGTTTTTTATTATATCATTCCTTTAAATTTTAATTTTGTGTATATCTTATAATGTACATCCTCAACCTGAAGATATGATAGGGATATTTTTAAATGGCCACCATGAAATAGGTATGGGCATCGTGGTCCAAGGCACTTGAGAGTGAAAAGAAGGTAATGCTGCAGATGTGAGCTTGGGACTATACCACAGGGCTAGTGCCTCCTGCTCCCAGATTTGTTGGAAGACCATAGAGGTAAGCAAGCACAAACCTACATGTCAGGCTCCCTAGATTGAAGTCCTAGCATGTACCTTGAATAAATCTTAATTATGATTTTGGTGACCAGAGTACCTTAAGTTAGCTATGTGACCTTGGGCGTGTCCTTTGAGTCTGGACTTCAGTTTCAAGTAAATAACCTCTAATATTTATCCTTTATAGAATTTATGCTTTGTCAAACAGTGTTATAAAATAAATATTTTATCCTTTATTTTAATTTAGGAAACCAAAAAATGGAAATAACTTGTAGAAGTCTAAATATTCAAAGAATAGAAATGTGTGTTTTCTGAATTCATTTTTTTCTGAGATGATATTCTAAAACATCATCATGTGAATAGAAAATTATAGAACATCCAATAATGTAAATTATGATTATCATGTCTATTACAAATAAATTATGCTATTTTGTGAATACATATAATCTATCTCAGAATAAAAATCATACCAAATAATTTTTAAAATTTCAATATTTCTTTCCATTGCAAATGGGAAAAATAGAAAGAGATATTATTTCCCCAGGCTTACATACTGAGTGCCAGAATTGATTAAAAATGGAACCTAGAATTAGTAAAATAAGAAAAAGTTTTGTGAAGTATATGTGTGCACATGAAGACTTCCTGGTATTAAGTATTTGATTAAATCAAACACTGAAAGGTCTAAGCAAACCATGATATTCTTTTCATTTGAAATATCCATTTTTCTGTGCTGTTCTCAGAATAACCATTTTTTTCCTGAATGCCAATAGACTTTTATGTATACTAAAAATTATGAATCCACAGAGTTTTTATTTTAATTTCATAAACAATTCAAAAGTTTCTATTTTTATTTTTTTTTACTTTTTGGATTTTTTACATATGCTTGGCATGTTTGGTAGCAATGTCCTTGAAAATTCTATGGAATTCTTGTCATAGGCATCTTCCTAGAGAATCAAAATGCATTATCACCAATGATGGTCCTTTATTCAAAACACCCTGCTAACGTATTCTATAGCCTGACTTAAGGCAAAAACATATGCACACAAAGCTAGCAGTTTCTTTACTTATTACCCAAGTGGAATACATAATACTGATGGGTCTCTTAAGGCCCATATTTAATTTAGTGAAGTTCTGTAGACAAGCATTGGAAGAGAGAGAAAAGCAATCTGCAACCTGGGATGTTCCAAGGAAATTCAATGTGCTTGACTTAAAATGCAAATACATATGTTTAACTTTTAAAGCCCCACTAGACTTCACCTCATTGCATATTGTTACCTCTCTTACATTCTGAAATATAACCACCTAGTCTTCTCACACAAAACATTGTCTGTGACATGCCCCATCTCTGTGCCTTGCAATGGTAGTATCCCATAGTTGAATGTACTCTCTCCTTTCCTCTATTTAAAGAAACCCTGCAGGAGAATGCTCAAACACCATCTTCTGCATTAAGCCATTTGATCTCCATTATTGGTACTCTTACTCCCAAACTATGTTGTATTTAGATTTTGCATTTATTAGCATTTCACTGACATTTCATATATTCATGTAGATATTGTTTCTTTTTCTTTTATTAAAAATGTAAGCTCATTATCGGTAGAGTTTTTTTGATTCCTGGTATTTGCAATTTTAGTGTCTAGCATAATGCTGACCCATGACAGATATTTAGTAGATATTTGTTAGTTGATCAATTGGCTAAGTTGGGAATTAGCATGCTATAGGGGATATAGCACTAGAGAATTGGAGTAGGAAAGGCCTAGCTTGGAATCCCACCTGCAGCTCTTCCTTTATTCATAGTTGCTTTATTTTGCTTATATATTGCTTTAGTTACTGTGACTCAATTTTCCCATCTATACAATGGAAATAACATCTGCCTCACAATGTTTTTTCCCCCTGAGGTCCAAAAGAGACAACACGTGTAAAGTATTTTGAAAATTTTAGAGTGATGTGTTAACATCATCATCATTATTATTATGTTATATGAAATGGGAACAAAAGCTGGTTAGGGACAATTAAATTGTATAATGAAGACTTGATCTAGGGTAATGACTACTAATGGAAAGAAAGGTCCAAACCTTTTTTGGCTTGTGTGATATGACACTTAAAAGATCTATTTTATTTTTAGAATCATTTGATCCAATTCAGGACACAGCACATGGACATATAACGAAATACAAAATAATATACAAATTAATAAGGAATTGACCTTGGGCCAGAAAAGCATAGCCTTTGTCAAGTACTGGCCAAATGATATATATGTCAGTTTAATGATGATTAGCCAAGCAAACCTTAGAGTAGCTCATCACCATATTGATTGATGAGTTTTTACCTATATGAATTCTTGAAAACTGTTCCCTAAGTCATTAGGAAGGAGTGCAGTCTGGGTGAGTGAAGAAAGAGTTCTAATTTCAGCAACATAATGGATATTTGAAGTAAAATATGGAATTATAGTGTCATTTAATTCCAGAGCAAGAATGTACCTCAAAGGTTGTATAGTTCAACCCATATCCCAAATACAAAAACTGTCAATAATATTCCTTCAAAATGTCTAGTTTCACAGAATTTGCTATTCCTCAAGGCAAATTATACACATTTGGACAGCTCTATTTGTTAACTTTTTGTGAAATCAAAGTCAACTTCTCTAAACTTTGTGCTCAGTGATCCTAATTTTGTCCCCTGGGACAAAATACAAAAAGTCTAACTCATTTTTCTTTATGAATTTAATTTAATTTAATTTCATAAAAATTTATTGTGCAATAAGTTTGAGCAGAGCACTATGCTAGGATAGAAACAAAGTTTAGAGAAAACTCATTCCAGCTACATGAAAATTGACCATGTTTTAAGGTCATAAAATCCTCACAATCAAATGCAGAAAAGAGGAAATATTAAATGCATCCATTTTTGGATTGTAATATAGTAATAATCACATGTAATAAAGGGCCATGGAATGATAGGCTAAAAACTAATTGGAAACTAAATAATCTACTTCTAAAGAATGAATGGATCAAACAACAAATCATAGTAACACAACTAATAATTTCATCAAAGAGAACAATGAGACAACATACCAAAACTTATGGAAGGTAGCCAAAACAATTCTTTTCTTTTTTTTTTTTTTAAGCTTTTTATTTGTATAACATATGTATGGGGAACTACCCATACATATGTTATACA
>JAJPUD010002785.1:104674-122235 GCA_023553655.1 Myrmecobius fasciatus
GCCGGTGGGGGCTAGGACTAAGTCCGAATTACTCCTTAAACAAGGCAAGTCTGCCAGAACACCTGTCCCCAATCAGGGCAGAGTGTCCCGAGTGCCTTAGATAAACTCCAGGTGTTTGGAATTTGGAGTTTGGAGTTTGGAATTTCTTCCACGATGAGCCGAGCTGAGTCCCACCCCAGCCAAAACAATTCTTAAGGAAAATTTTATTTCTTCAAATTCTCTAAATGCTTGCATGAGTAAGGTAGAGGAAGAGAAAGTCAATAAACTGGACATGCAACTAAAAAAGCTAGAAAAAGAACTTAAAAATCTCCAATTAAATACCAAATTAGAAATTCTGAAAAAATAAAGGAGGCATTAATATAATTCACAGTAAGAAACATATTGAACTAATAACTAAAGCTGAGTTGTTTTTATTAAAAACAATAAATTAGATAAACCTTTGGCTAATTTGTTTAAAAAAAGAAATATTGCCAGTATCAATAAAGAAAAGGGTAAATTCATCACCAATAAAGAGGAAATTAAAACAATAATTATGAGCTATTTTCCTCAATTTTATGCCACCACCCCTGAAAAAATAGGTGAAAATGGATGAATATTTAAAAAAATATATTTGCACAAAATTACAGAGGAGAACATAAAATACTTAGTCTCATTTTAGAAAAAGAAATTGAAAAAACTATCAATGAATTCCCTAAGAAAAAAAACTTTAGGGTCAGATGGATTTACAAGTGAAATCTACCAAAAATTTAAAGAAAAATTAATTCCAAAATTATGCAAACTATCTTAAAATAATAAGCAGAGTCCTACCAAATTCTTTTTATGATACAAATAATTTATGATACCTAAACCAGAAAGAACCAAATCAGAAAAAAACAGAGACCAATCTCCCTATTGAATATTGATGTGATAACATTTTAAATAAAATATTAGCAAAGAAATTACAGCAATTTATCACCAGAATAATATGCTATGATCAGATGGGATACATACCACAAATGTAGGACTCATTCAATATCAGGAAAACTATTGCTGTTATTAACTATACCAATAATAAAAGTAAAAAAAATAATATCTCAATAGATGCAAGAATAAGCTTTCGATAGAATACAGACCCTATTCCTCTTTAAAACACCAGAGAGAGTGGTGAATTAATGGAATAGATTAGATGCCCAAGACAGAATAATCAATGACTCTAGTAATCTATTGTTTGATCAAACCCAAAATTCCAGTTTATGGAATAAGAACTACCTATTCACAAAAAACTGCTAGAAAAACTGAAAAATAGTAGGATAGAAGACAGGCATAGTCTTTTCAGCTAGGTTTTAGACATAGGCCATTATCTTGCCTTCTAGAACAAGATAAGGTACATGATTTAGACAACAAAGGTTATATCATAAACAAATTAGGAAAGCCAAAAATAGTTTACCAGTCAGATCTATGGCGTAGGAAAGAATTTATAACCAAATAAGAACTAGAGAACATTATGAAAAGTCGAATAATTTTTCATTATATTACATTATATTAAACAAGTTTTTGTTCCACAAAGTCAATGCAACCAAAATTAAAAGGAAAGTAGAAATTTGGGAAACAGTTTTTACTGCCATTGTTTACAGCCTCAGTTCTAAAATTTTATAGAGAAATTCATCAAATTTGTAAGAATACAAGTCATTCCCCAGTTGGTAAATGGTCAAAGGAGAACAGGCAGTTTTCTGATGTGAAAATTAAAGATATCTATGTTATATAAAACAATGCCATAAATTACTGTTGATTAGAGAAATATGAATTAAAACACCTCTGAGGTATCACCTCATGCTTATCAGATTGGCTAATCTGATAGATAAGGAAAATGATGAATATTGAAGAAGATATGGTAAAATTGGAACACTAATGCATTGTTGGTGTAATTGTGAACTGATCAAACCATTCTGGAGAACATTTCAGAACTATACAATGTACACACTGTACACCCCTTTTGATCCAGAAATACCATTTCTAAGTCTGTATCCCAGAGAAATCATAAAAACAAAATGGAAAAGGACTCACATCTAGAAAAACATTTTGACATCTCTTTTTTTGGTGGCAAAGAATCAGAAATTGAGATGATGCCCATCAGTTGGAGAATGCCTAAAATTTGTGACATATGAATGTAATTGAATACTATTATGCTACAAGAAATGATAAGCAGATTTCAGAAAAAACCTGGAAATATTTCTATGAACTAATACTGAGTGAAGTGAGTAAAATAAAGAGAAGATTGCACACAGTAATAGTAACATTATGCAATGATAAACTTTGATAGACTTAACTCTCCTCATAGCACAGTAATAAAAGATAATTTCAAGAGTCTCATGATGGAAAATGCTATCTACATTCAAAGAAAGAATTATGGAGTCTGAATTCAAACTGAAATAGCATTTTCACTATTTAAAATTTTTTCTCTCTCATATTTTCTTTTCTCTTTTATTTGATTCTTCTCTCACTCCATGACTAATGTCTTCAGTAGAAGAAAAGGGAAAAGAAGGAGGAAAACAGATTTGCTCAAAATCTTATAGAAGTGAATGTTGAAAAAATATATATTTACAAATATAGTTATATATATAATTATCAGAATACTATATAAATGGTATTCTGATATTTTTGTTTTGTTTTGTTTTGTTTTTTACAAAGACACATTCTTCATTCACTTTACAGACTAATGGAGGGATATGACCCATAAACAATGCAAAATAACACTTGAGAAGAATAGAATCATGGTGCAATCCAAATGATTTATGAGTATCAAAGGAGAAAATTTAATTACTGACTGAAATATCAGATATTCATAGGGGAGGAGGCATTTGAACTAAGTTTTAAAAATGTTTAGGATTACAACAAGCAGAAATTTTTTTTTGAAGGTGGGGGTGGGGAGAAATACTTTAGATGTGGGAAACTTGTAAATGAAATAACAAGTAGCTTAATTTATCATAAAATGAATAGAAGAGTATGAGTTAAGACTAAAACATCAGCATGGCACTAATTTGAGGCAAGCCTAAAATGTTAGATTACAAATTTTGAAAGTTACCTCCTAGGAAAAATTCTAGGGAATCATTTGAGTAAAGAGATGACATGCTGATACTTATACTAGTCAATCTGTATCAACTGTTCAGACTCAGCTGTTACTAGTAGAAAAGAAATGTTCTCAAAAGTTCAAACTTTAAGGGTTAAAGGAATCCTAATAATTATCTTGATATTAAGTACATTATGTAGGGAAACACTATAATCATATGAATTCAAATTCATTTCATCACTTGGTTTCTTCACCACAACAATATTATTATTTAACATTTATTTGTTTTTCCCTTTGAATCTTTTATTTTTTTCATTGATGTCCCACATTCATTGACTTTTTCCTGGCTTTATCCTTCTGGTCCTATGCCTGTTTATTGGCTACTGATGTAGCCTTTAGTTCTACTTGATTCTGTCTATGTAGTATAAGAACATTTTTTTTTCTGTACGTGACTACTCCAAAATAGGATCCATTGTTAGCATCACAATTTGTTTCATATTAGAATCTTGCCTCAAAGCCCTGGTGAGTCTTGCCTTTAAATCTATCACCAAATGAGAATGGGAAGAGATAGCACAAGATGTGTAAAAGTTTTACTTAAAAAGGAAGTAAGAAAAAATAAGCAAACATTTATCAAACTTAAAATAAATAATGATGGGGGGACAGAGCCATAATGGCAGAGAAGAGACATGTCTTTCTCTGAGCTCTCCCCATGTCCCTCAAATTAACAGCAAATCCAGTCTCTGAATTAGTATTGGATTGACAGAACCCACAAATATTTGGATTGTAACAAATTTCCAGCAGAAGATAATTGGGAAGATCTCCAGAAAAGTTCTGTTTCAATTGGACATGGAGGAAGGTGGGTTGAGTGCAAGGAGGCAAAGCACAGGCAGTGCAGAGACCTAGGGCGGTGTGAGCTCTGGTGCCACTGGAAGGAATACACAGCAGTAGATACTCTGTGCAGATTGTAAGCCAGTAGATCAGGAATTAGCCATAAGACACAACACAAATATAAAAAGCAAATAGTGAGCCTCTAAACCCCAGAATTTCACAGGACCTGGCCATGCCCACCCAGCACCAAAAGTTAGTCAACACTGAACCAGCACCAGTTGCTTGTAGAGGAAGCCCCTTTGCCCTAAAAGCAGACCTCAACATTTAAAAAAATGACCAAAAAAACTAAAAAGAACTTTGACTATAAATAGTTTTATGGAGAAAGATAAGAATAGATTTCAAATTCTGAGGACACTAAATTCAGATTGTCTCCAGATGAAGCCCCAAAAGGTGATATGAATTGGTTCCTATCTTACAAGGCTCTCTTGGAAGAATTCAAAAAGAATCTTAAAAGAGTTAAAAGAAAAATGGGGAAAAGAAATTAGAACTTTGCAAGAAGGTTTGGAAAAGGAAACACAAAAATTACATGAAGAAAACTTACAAAATAGATTTAGTGAAATGGAAAAAGCATATAACTCCTTACAAAATAGATTTAACAAAAGGGAAAAAAATCCTAACTCCTTAAAAAACAGAATTTGTGAAATGGAAAAAAATGCAATGAACAAAACACATTATAAAAGTTCATTTGGTCAAATGCAAAAGGAGATAAAAAAGCTAATTGAAGAAACATAATTCACTAAAAATTAGAATTGAACAAATGGAAGTGAATGAATCAATGAGACTTCTAAAAAAGTACTAAAAACAATTCACAACTTCAGCCGAGTTGCAGGATATAAAATAAATCCACATAAATCAGCAGCATTTTTACATACTACCAACAAAGTCCAGCAACAAGAGATACAAAGAGAAATTGCATTAAAAAATTGTCAATAGTATAAAATATTTGGGAGTCTATCTGCCAAGGGAAATTCAGGAATTATATGAAACTACAAAACACTTTCTACACAAATAAAGTCAGATCTAATCAACTAGAAAAATATCAAGTGCTCTTGGGTCACTGAGCAAATATAATAAAAATGACAAAAAATGACAATACTACCCAAACTAATTTACTTATTTAGTGTCATACCAATTAAACTCCCAAGAAATTATTTTACAGATCTAGAAAAAATAATAACAAAGTTCATCTGGAAGAACAAAAGATCAAGAATTTCAAGGGAATTAATGAAAACCAATGCCAATAAAGGTGGCATTGCTGTGCCAGACCTAAAAGTATATTATAAAGCAGCTGTCATCAAAACCATTTGGTACTGGCTAAGAAAAAGAATAGTCAATCAGTAGAACAGGTTAAGTTTATAGAACAAATAAGTCAATAACTATAGCAATCTTGTGTTTCACAAACATAAAGACCATAGTTTTAGGATAAGAATCCACTATTTGACAAAACTGTTAGGAAAATTGGAAACTAGTGTGGCAGAAACCAGGAATTGACCCACATGTAACAATATATATATACCCAGATAAGGTCCAAATGGGTTCATAATTTAGCCATAAAGAGTGATATTATAAATCAATTAGTAGAACATAGGATAGTTTATTTCTCAGATATGTGGAGAAGGAAGGAATTTGTGACCAAAGAAGAACTGGAGCTCATTATTGAACCTCAAATAGATAATTCTGATCATATCAAGTTAGAAAGTTTTTGTACAAACAAATCTAATGCAGACAAGATTAGAAAGGAAGCAATAAGCTGGGAAAACATTTTTACATTCAAAGCTTCTGATAAAGATCTATCTCATTTCTAAAATATATAGAGAATTGACTCAAATTTGTAAGAATTCAAACAATTGTCTAATTGATAAATGATCAAAAGATATGAACATACAATTTTCAGATAAAAAATTAAAACTATTTCTAACCTATGAAAATGTGCTCTAAATCACCATTGATCAGAAAAATGCAAATTAAGACAACTTTGAGGTAAGTACACAACATAAAAAGAATTTGGTAGACTTACTTATGCTTTTCTGTTTCTTTTCCTCCTTCCCTCCTTTCCAGAATTTGCTTCTTATCACCACCTCCCTCAAAGAGCCCTTCCACTTTAGGGTCCTTCCCTCTTTCTTATATCTTTCCCCTACTACTTCCGTTTTCCCTTCTATTAGCTATTTTCCCTTCTATTAGTTTTCCCCTTTCTTTTCCCCTTTCCCCTTCCACTTTCTTATAAACTGAGAAATGTTTCTCTGTGAAGATAAATATGTCTGATATTCCCTTTTTGAGCCAAAAATCTGATGAGGATAAGATGCTAGATGCTAAGATGCTAAGATAAGATGCACAATGCTAAAATGACAGGAAAGGACAATGATGAATGTTGGAGGAGATTTGGGAAAACTGGGACAGTAATAAATTGTTGGTGGATATGTGAACTAATCCAACCATTTTTGAGAGCATTTTGGATCTATGCTCAAAAGGTTATCAAACTGTGCATATTGAATCAGCTGTATTTCTACTGGGCTTATATCTCAAAGAGATCTTAAGGGAGGGAAAGGGAACCACATGTGCAAAAAATGTTTGTGGAAGCCCTTTTTGTAGTGGCAAGAAACTGAAACTGAATGGATGCCCATCAGTTGGAGTGTGACTGAATAAATTATGGTATCTGAATGTTACAGAATATTATTTTTCTATAAGAAATGATCAGCAGGATGATTTTAGAGAGGCCTGGAGAGACTTACATGAACTGATGCTAAGTAAAATGAGGAGAACCAGGAGATCATTGTGCACAGCAACAGCAAGATTATACAATGATCAATGCTGATGGATGTGGCTCTTCTCAACAATGAGACAATTCAGGCCACTTCCAATGATCTTGTGATGATGAGAACCATCTATACCCAGAGAGAGGGCTGTGGGAACTGAGTATGGATCACAACATAGCATTTTCACTTCTTTTGTTATTTGCTTGAATTTTATTTTCTTTCTCCCTTTGTACTTTTTTTTTTCCTTTTTTCTTTTGCAGCAAGATAATTGTATAAAGATGTATGTCTATATTGGATTTACATATATATTCATATATATGTATATATTTAGCATGTTTAACATATATTGGATTACTTGCCATCTAGGGGAAGGGATAAGGGGAAGGGGTAGAGAAATTGGAAGGCAAGCTTTTGCAAAAGTCAATGCTGAAAAATTATTCTTGCATATTTTGAAAATAAAAAGCTACAATAAAAATAAAAAAGAAAGAACAGCTAAGGCTCCCTTCCAATAAAAGTATGACCAGGAAGAAGGGAATTGTCCAAGTCTACTTGGTACAAAGAAAAGTCATCTTCCCTATGTATTACAATTATATAAGACTGACCAATCTGATAGATCATTGGCCAGGACTACATATGTGAACAGCACTGCAAATCTCTGAGGAAAATATGCCAAGAAGACATCCTACCACTTTATTGTTCCCCAATTAAATTTTGAGGTAGGTTTTTTTGTTTGTGGTTTTTTTGTTTGTTTGTTTGTTTTTGTTTTTTGCTTTCTTATCATTTGATAATTCTTGGTTTTAGTTTCCTCATCTGCAAAACAATCCAATGATCTTCAAGTTTTCCAGTTCTAATGGTTGTGAATTTTTTAACTTCTCAGAGGAAATTCTTCTATTAGTGGCTTTATAGAATCATTTACCCACTTTATTTGTTACTTTATTGGTTTACTATTTTTATTTAAATGCTACTAAATTTAATTACTTTGTGTGTATTTGTATTTATTTGTCTTACATTTATATATATGTATATATATATATATATATATATTGTTAAATGTATTTATTGCTTCTTCCATTGGAATGCAATCTCATTGTAAATAAAGATTGTTCCATTCTTTAAAAAAGAAGTGATGAGAGTTTGGCTTAGGGTAGTAGCCCTGTGAATAACACTAAGACCATGAATATGAGAGAGATTTGCTAAAATAGAAGTAATAGTTTCATAGAATTATAAATGTAGAACTGGAACAGACCTCAGATGCTGTCTGTTTTAAACTTCTCATTTTATATACGAAGAAAATGAGGCCCAAAGAAATTGAGGGTCTAGTATGAATGAACTCACACAGATAGCAAAAATATGAAATAGATTTTCAATCTATTTTTTTTCTGATTCCAAAAGCCAGGGCTCTTCCTACTGTGACATACTTTCCCTCTACCCATAAAAGAATCTCTACCATGTAATGAAACTTTCATAAGGAAGACTACTATTTAGGTTTGTGTACTCCTAACAGAAATTGCAGTAATAGAGAATCATGAAAAAAAGACCTTATTTTGAAAGATATCTAGACTAATTAATTATTCAGAAACAAAGAAGTTTCCATGCCATCCAGATTTTGGATCATTCTCAGAAAAAAAAAAGAATTGTTATCAGAAGTATTAATCTAATGTAAATTTCTAGCATTAAAAATGTGTTCATTTCTACCATGGGAGAGAAGTAGAAATTTAAAAGTAAACAGAAAAGAAATTTAGTAAATTTTAAATTGCCTATTGTGTTGTGGCCAATATGATTTCTTAGTTGGGATGATTGAGAATATCAAAGTCCTGTTAGTCTAAAAAAATCTAATTAACAAGTGTATCAAATCCAGAAACTTCATTCTTTATCCACTTCTACCACTGCTAATCCCATCCAAATTATTCATTTTTTTCTGTTTCTATGCCAAAGTATTCTTTTCTGATATAGTCTTCATTAACAAAGTTTACTCCTCTATTATGTGCTATAGTTGTTATAGGAGCAACAAGATAGTGCTCTTTTAAAGATTATATTTAGAGCAGAGTGATGGATAAAAGTATTGACTACTTACCATGAGCTCATTTAACTAAAGTAGGATATATATCGTAGTGGAAAGAAAATTGGATAAGGAGTCAAAAGGCCTTTTTCAGCTCTGACACTAACTAGGTTGGTGACCTTGTTGTGTCACCAAGTTTTCTGGGCATTAGTTTCCTTATGGAAAATAATAACATTTGTTAAGTAAATTATCTTTGTGGTATATTCTAGGGCTATACATCCAAAAGAAAAAAATATTTTATAATAAAAGCAGATTATTTTGATGCTTTTGAAATTTTATTCACAAGAGCAGTCTTATTTGTTCTGTTTCTCTCAAAATGAAAATAATAGTTCTAAGAGTATTAAAGAACTGCAACTTCCCCCCCCCCCCCATGTAAATAGTAAAAAAGGAAGCTTTAATAACATTGTTATGCATAAGGGGACATGAATACCTATGGAAACATATAGCCCATATTGTATACATATTTATGCTTAATATACATTCAACTTATTATAGATTCTATTTTAATAGAATTTTTAAAAACATAGCTTAACAATTTAGAGGATAAATGGCTATTTCCTTAGTTTAAAATGTTTTCTTTCAATTTAATAACTTGATTTCAATGTATTCAAATTCTAAATATGTATTTATATTATCTATATCATTTTGTAATAATAAGATTGGAGTAAATTTGAATGGACATTGATTAAATATTTAGAATCCTTTCCCCCTAGATTTATGCATTTATGTTGTTATCCTAATGATCAATAATAGTCTTAATTGCTTAATTTTCTAACAGAAAACATTAGCATTTACATGACTGTTAACTAATTCTAATCAATCTCAATTACGTCTTCTAGATTACTCTGAATTCCTTGGAAGAATTTTTGTATTATCTAGAAAATGATCTTCAAGTCAGAGATTTCATTTACTCACCCTCCCATCTAGATGAAATAGACCAGCAATCCTCTAATATACCTTAAACTTTCCTACTTCTATGAATTTTCTCATGCAATTTCCTCAATGTGAAATGCTCTTCACATCTATTTTGTCATGCTTTTGCTCACAATATTTTCTCAATGTAGCATACTTTTCCCTTCTACCATTCTCTCTCATCTTCATTAGTTCACTTCCTACCTAAAGAGAGAGGTGGAGTTCAACTGCCTTATCCTCCAGGAAATCTTCCTTCACCCTCTTTTTTGAAAGTACCCCCACTGCTCTTCTGCTTGGACAAAAGTTGTATGGGACAGGCAAATATGGATGAGCCAGTCTTCATTGTTAGAGGAATCTTTCAAATCAATGAAATAACAGATCCATTTAAGGATTTCAATATGACTATGTAAATCTCTAATGTGTTCTTTAAAGTTGTTAAAATAAATTCTTTATCTGGATGGATGAAATTTGGTTTAGAAGGTGTTATAAACAACTATTGAATTGAAATGATTTGAATTGGGAAGGAAAAAATAGCATGTAGGAAGATCAAAAAGATTTAATAAAAACCTTGTGTTTTACAGATCCCACTAGGTTTGATAAACTATGATTGAAGAATATGAAGAAATCAGGGGCCCTTAAAACTGTGAGGATATGAGAATGAACAGCAATTGGTGACAGGCTTTGCTAAAGATCTGCTCCATTTCTTACAAATGGCTTCTGAGTACCTAGTTTCACTTGTTCAGTTTAATCAAAATATGGGGATAGAAATGGTTATATAAGTTTCTAGCCAACATATTTTCATGTGTTCACAGTCCTTCTAACCCTATTCTCAATCGAGTGAAGAGCTGTTTGTACATTCCAAATAAGTGTAAACTAATTTACTTGAGGGAGAATCTAGCAACTGAGGGACTCAGAAAGAGAAGTCCCCAAGAGAAGGTCATGTTTGAATTGAACTTCGGAAGAAATTTGGATTTCTGAAAGTCAGTGGTGAGTAGGCAACATATTTCAGGCATGAGGTACTACCAATGCAAAGACAGAGAAATAGGGAACAGTGGGAAGCAATGTCACATGTGAGGAAAAACAAGAAAGTTAGTTTAGCCGAACCATGGAGTTTGAAAAGGGTAGTAATATGTAATAAAATTGAAAAGATATATATGAGATAAGTTATAAAGAACTTTAACTTCCAAATATTTGATTCTAAAAATACAATGGAGTCACTAGAATTTTTATGAGTAAAAAATGGCATGAAGAGATTTGTAACATAAATATCACTTTGCAAAATGGTATGGAAGATTTATGAGAAAGGAGAAATATTTGAAATAAGGAAACCAATTAATGGGTTGTTGCAATAGTCCAGGCAAAAGGTAGTTGGAATCTGAATTGAACAGTAGCTGTACAAGTAGAAAGGAAACAAAGTGGGGAGATGTGATAGTGTAATTATTAAGATTGCAGCTGATTGAGAAAATTAGGCCAGAATGACTCTTAGACTGAGAGCTTTGGTGACAAGAAGGAGGTTGGTATCCAAGACAGAAATACCATAAATCAGAAATAGGGCTGCATTTAGGGGAAAAAGATAAAAATTCTGTTTTGAATATATTGTGTTTAAGATGCTTATAGGATATCAATTATTGATGTAGAATTGGAAATAAGAAAAAAATCAGATTGATAATAGAGTCATCTTCTGGGAGTCATCTTCATGGAGATGATATTGAAAGTAATGGGAGTTGTTGAAAACATTAAATAAGAGATTGTAATGAGGAAAGGGAAAAAGGACCAAGACAGATTTTTAGTTATACCAGTTATTAGGTATATAATGGGGTATATGATAAAGATCAAACAAGAAATCAAGAAGAATTGAATGTAAATATGCTAAGGGGTAGAATCAAAGACATACAGTTGATGAGGCAATATGGTATGACAGAAAACTTGCTAGATTTGGTGTCTGTGCACAAATGCTGACTCTTCTTATTTTGTAATGTTTGGCAAGTTACTCAACCTTTCTGAGCCACTGTTCTTCATCTGTAAAATTAAACCGTTATATTGGATGACTCATAAAACCTTTCCTCTTTTCCAACATATCTCCTTCCTTCCTTCTATCTACACAGGATATTATACCCTTAACTACAGATGCTCTTAAAAACATTTTTTTTTCTCGTTTGTACCTCTGAATGCCTTGGGGTTTATTGTGTATATTTCTTTCTTAAAGATCAGGTCTTAAACTAAGCCAATCTGATTCTAATTGGTGACCAATGTTGTTGTTGTTTGTTCTTCCTTCTTGAAGAGAATCATAATATCAGGGAAGTAATACCATAGCATTCAAGGGAATTGGATTTGAATGAGGGAGGGCTGTAGGTCCTGGGGTAAACCCCATTTGGTCATTGTTCTGGTCCTGATTGGCTCAGATTAAATGCAAAGAGCAGTCATTTAATGCATATAGCAATCATTTCTTCTTTGGCCAGAAACCTAATCTACTTATTTATTTAGAGGTATGGTTTTATTTTGTTTTGTTTTTGAACTAGATGAAAGAGATATTTGCCTCAGTTGCTACCTCCCCTTAATCACTGAATGGGTGGGATCTCAGGAAAACTGAGACCTGTTGAAGACCTTAGATTCAAAAGACCCAGGTCCCCACTGCATCCAGGACCAACTTCAGTCATCTTGATCTATATGTGGTCACTGGACCCAGATAGCTCTGGAGGGGAAAGTAAGGCAGGTGATCTTGCACAACCCTCCCTTGCTCTTGCACAACCCTCCCTCAATGAAATCCAATTCACTAGTACCTGCCTGATGTCATGGTCCTCTTTGAGAATGAGGGACAAACAACAAGCGCTCTTTTATTTATGTATCAATTCATTCATTAATTAATTTAAAAATGTTTATTAAGTGTTACTAGGTACCAAGTACAGGCTACTTGTGTGCAAAAAACACAACTCTGAAGAGATGACCACTTGCTCAAATGCCAAATATACATTTGTTAAAAGACCATTTTTAAAAAGAACTCAACCAAGGCAAACACTTACATAGTGATCGGAAGAAGTGAAACAAAGACATATTCAAACTCTCTTTATGAAATTTGAAACCATTGCATAACATGAAGACACTGGCAAAGAATTGCCTACCATGGTATTTCTGCATCAAAGAACTCACTGCTCTCTATGAGCCAAACAGAATTGTAGTAGCACAAAAGAAATGTAGAATATTCAAATTTAAAGAATCTGCACTCCAAATGTGCATACAGCCTATTTCTGCCCAGCCTGTAGAAGAGCCTAAGTTAGTACTGGTATGACTACCATCCACAATCAGACAACTCTCAGAACTGAATTCTAGACCTTGACTCCACCATAATTATATCACGTTGGACAATAAGCATCCAAGAACCAACTAGGTTACAGATACTGAAAATACAAAGAAATCTAAAACCAGTCCCTGTTCTTAAGAAGCTTACATACTAATGAACAGATGGTAGATATCTATGATACTATGATCTGGTAATGGAAAATTTGCTAGGTACCAATACAACCAATTTTAATTTTAAATAGTTCTAATTGCTTTTTCCAACTTCTGCCATTGCTACAAATGCAGGTTGTTGTTGTTGTTGTTGTTATTGTTGTTTTGTTTTGTTCTTGTTTTTGTTTTGTGAAGCAGAACAGATATATGCTTTATACTACTGGAGTATTTTTCCCTCCACTGGTGGTGATTGCTATTCCTTTATATTTTTACATCTTTTATTTTACAGATTTATTCATATATTCTGTGATTCATGTAGAAGTGAGTATTCATGGCTTTTTTGTTTTTTGTTTTGGATTTTTGCCATCTTATGGGCCATAATTTAGCAATTGGGCTGTGGTCCATTAATATCACTACATGAATAACTCCATTTTTATTTTCATTTTTTCCTTTAAAAATTATTTATTTATTTATTTAAAACTTAAATACAAAGTAGAAAAATTAGGGGAAAAGAGTAAAAGCTGTCTTCTTTTCCTACCCCACATGTTCTTAATCATGTTTTATATGCCACTTTCTGATCATACATCCCTGGAAATATGACAGCATATTTATATCAACTAAACATCTTTCTATTGCTCTTCAGATAATCTACAATTTAGATTCTTCTGAAGCCATGATATTCCATACTTTGATGTTATACAGAACCATTTTAAAATATAGCTAGACTTCAACTAGTGAGAATAATGAATTCCCTGAAGTGACCATATTATTTGAATTTGGACCACATATTTCTATTGCTCTGAAACAAAATTACATATTTTAAATAATTGTAACATTTAAAAATTTGATTTTCAATACATATTACCACTTTAGGGGGTTCATTATTCATACCACATGAAATCTAACTGTACTTCAATATTACTTCTAGGAGTTAATTTAGATTTGGCATTTTTGAGCTGAAAAAGAGCCTTGGGATCTAGTTGGACCCCAAATATTATGTTCCAGATGAAAATTCTAACCAATGCTACATCATTAAATGATATGCCCAGGTGTTAAATTTGTTATTTTTCTAGTCTTAGCTTAGAAGCAAAATCTCCTGGCTCCCCAACTAGTGCCTTTATTATGATTTCACAATGCTACTCATTTAAAGGTGACATGTATATTAATACTATCAATTCCCATCATTTTATTTTTACTGAACAACACTAAGAAGTTTGTTGTCTCTCTGGACATGTATTCATTCAATCTACTTCTGTGAGTTCATTAAGGGAGAATGAATACTTTACAAATTAATTGAATTCTAAGCAAAACTGTAGAAATCCATTCGATATTAGAATTTTAAGGTGATGTGATTGATACATCATTAAAGGCATTAAGTTTGAGGTTAAATTAGTTATCGAGCTACCTTGAGGCTGATACCATCTATTGCGTGTGGGCGGGACTGGACAGTAAGACTAGCAGTTGAATAAATCATGTAATCACACCAGGATTGGTTCAATACTTCAAGCATTTAGAGACTGTTATCCGTGAAGACAGATTAGAGAGCTTCCAGGAAGAAATGTTCATTTAAAAGTTACAAATAAATTAATCTCAACTGCAAAAGAATTGTTTTAGTTACTTAACCAAAAAGAAGGCTTAAATAGCTAAAAATCTTGAAGACAAGGTGGCCCCTACTAAAGGCTTCTGCTTATATTTTATGAAAGTTTCTAGGGACAGCATACTGTCATTATTTCAATGTTGACTAACAGTAATTATTCTGTGATTGTCATTTTGAGCATGGGAGGAAGTGAATGGGACATTTTAAGGAAGCATTTAATTTTGTATTTAAAATAAATATCTTAGAACAAAGTAATTCCTATTATAATGGTGAAACATTCTAAGAATTGCTTTTACAATTTTCGGGGGCGGAGCCAAGATGGTGGAGTGAAAAGGTGACTCTCTGCGTCCTCCTCCGAACTTCTCTCAAATCAACAATAAAATAAGCCTCTGAACTGATCTTCAAGTCAAGGAATCAGGAAATATTTGGATACTGCTTGCAGATATCTCTGAAAAACTTCACATCAGGTTTGTCTAGCTCGGACAGAGGGATAAACAGAGGACTCCGGTGTCAGAGAACTCTGGTGGAGGCCAGAAGTGAGGGTGGGACTCAGCTCAGCTCAGCTCAGACTGGCAAAAAACTCCAAACTCCAAACTCCAAATTCCAAACACCTGGAGTTTATCTGAGGCACTCTGGACACTCTGCCCTGATTGGGGGCAGGTATTCTGGAGAACTTGCCTTGTTTAAGGAGTAATTCGGACTTAGTCCTAGCCCCCACCGGCCCAGCACCTTAAATTAATTCGTCAAAGCGCCTCAGGGCAAAATCTTCAGCCAGCCGTTTCAGCCGCCGTTGTTTTTTTTCCCCCTACCTTAAAGAGATATTCACGCTGTCTAAAAAAAAAAAAAAAAAAAAAATGAAGAGGCAAAAGAGAGCTCTCACCATAGACAGCTTTTACAAAGAGAAAGAGGAGAAGACTCCAGATCCAGAGGTTCCTTTAGACATAACTCCAGAGGGAATCAGCAAGGACCATCACTGGTCCCCATTTCAAAAGGCCTTTCTGGAAAATTGCTTAAAGAACTTAATAAAAGAACTGGAGGATAAATGGGAAAATAAATTGAAATTAGTGCAAGAAGGATACAGTATCTTGCAAGAAGGATATAATGCCCTGCAAAAGAGATATGAAAAAAGACACCAATCTATTGAAAAATAAAATTAGTGAAGTGGAAAAAGAGTGCAATGAACAAAAAAATTCAATTGGCCAGTTACAAATGGAGCTTAAAAAGGTAACTGAAGAAAACAACACTTTAAAAATAAGAATTGAACAAATGCAAGTGAATGACTCAATAAGACTTCAAGAATCAGTCAAATAAAAACAAAAAAATGAAAAACTAGAAGAAAATATGAAATATCTCCTAGGAAAAACAACTGACTTGGAAAATAGATCTAGGAGAGATAATCTAAGGATTATTGGACTTCCTGAAAGCCATGATGAAAAAAAGCATCTAAACACTATCTTTCAGGAAATCCTGAAAGAAAACTGCCCTGAGATTGTAGAATCAGAAGGCAAAATCACCATTGAAAGAATTCACCGATCACCTCCTGAAAGAGACCCCAAAATTAAAACCCCAAGGAATATCGTGGCTAAATTTCAGGACTATAGCACCAAGGAAAAGATTCTGCTAGCAGCTAGAAAGAAACAATTCAAATACCGAGGATCAATAATTAGAATCACACAGGATCTGTCAGCCTCCACATTGAAGGATCGAAGGGCCTGGAAACAGATATTCCAAAGGGCAAAGGAACTTGGATTACAGCCAAGAATATCCTATCCAGGTAGAATGAGCATTATCCCCCGGGGAAGAAGATGGTCATTCAATGATATAGGTGAATTTCACCTATTTCTAATGAAAAGACCAGATCTGAACAAGAAATTCGACATCCAAACACAGAACTCAAGAAATGCATAAAAAGGTAAAAAGGAAAGGACTCTTGAGAACTTTATTTCTACTAGGGGGATGCTTAAAGTTTGGGGGTATAATTAACTAGATATTACTTTGATAATATGAAAAAGAGAACTAGAGGGGGAAAGGTTGTCATACTGGGGAAAAGAGGGGAAAAGTGGTAAAAATAAGACATAAAAAAAGGAGGTAAAAACAAGGTAAAATCTCTTGAAGAGGCAAAGTAAACCTAATATAATTGAGAGAGAGAGGGGAGGGAGTTGAGCATTGTGTAAATCTTACTCTCATCAGGTTGGGCTCTAAAAGTGTATATCAGACACTTGATTTCACATAGAAACTTGTCTGTTGCTAGCGGGAAGGGGGAGGGAAAGGAGGAAAAGAAAGGGATAAACTAATAGAAGGGAAAATAGAAGAATCAGGGGAAAGGAGTAAAAACAGGGGGAAGGGATCTAAAGGGTGGAGTATTGTTTGGGGGAGAGGGTCATCAAAAGCAAAGTACTGAGGTGGGGGGGAAGGGAGAAAGGGGAAAGGAAAGGGGAAAACATAACTTGGGTAAATAAGATGGCAGGAAATAAAGAATTAGTTATTCTATCTGTGAATGTGAATGGGATGAACTCTCCCATAAAGCGGAAGTGGATAGCAGACTGGATTAAAAACCAGAATCCCACAATATGTTGTCTACAAGAAAAACATCTAAAACATAATGACACATATAGGATGAAGGCAAAAGGCTGGAGCAGGACCTATTATGCTTCAGGTGAACAAAAAAAAAGCAGGGGTAGCAATCCTTATCTCAGATCAAGTAAAAGCCAAGATAGATCTAATCAAAAGAGATAAGGAAGGAAACTATATTTTATTAAAGGGTACCATAGATAATGTAGCAATATCTATACTAAATATATATGCACCAAGTGCAATAGCACACAAATTCCTAGGGGAGAAATTAAGAGAGATGCAAGA
>JAJPUD010002785.1:127235-165769 GCA_023553655.1 Myrmecobius fasciatus
AAAATCAAATGCAGAAAGGCAGAAATAGTAAATGCATCCTTTTCAGATCATGATGCAATAAAAATCACATGCAATATAAGGCCAGGAGAAAATAAACCAAAAGTTAATTGGAAATTAAATAATCTAATCCTGAAGAATGAATGGGTGAAAGAGCAAATCATAGACACAATCAATAATTTCATCCAGGAGAATGACAATAAGGAGACAACATACCAAAATTTGTGGGATACGGCCAAAGCTGTTATAAGGGGTAATTTTATATCTCTAGATGCTTACTTGCATAAAATAGAGAAAGAAAAGATCAATGAATTGGGCTTATTATTAAAAAAACTAGAAAAAGAACAAATTAAAAACCCTCAATTAAATACCAAATTGGAAATTCTAAAAGTAAAAGGAGAAATTAATAAAATTGAAAGTAAGAAAACTATTGAGTTAATAAATAAAACTAAGAGTTGGTTCTATGAAAAAACCAACAAAATAGATAATCCTTTAGTTAATTTGATAAGAAAAAGGAAAGAAGAAAATCAAATTGTTAGTCTCAAGAATGATAAGGGAGAACTTTCCTCCAATGAAGAGGAAATCAGAGCAATAATTAGGAGTTACTTTGCCCAACTTTATGCCAGTAAGTTTGATAATCTAAATGAAATGGAGGAATATCTACAAAAATATAGATTGCCCAGGTTAACAGAAGAGGATATAAATTATTTAAATAGCCCCATATCAGAAAAAGAAATAGAACAAGCTATTAACCAACTCCCTAAGAAAAAATCTCCAGGGCCAGATGGAATTGCTTTTACAATGCAACTCTTCATAGTAGAGAACAGAATATAAAATTTATGATCATAAAATAATAGGTATAGACCTGGATGTGATTTCAGAGGAAAAATAGTCCTATTCTCTCATATGAACAGTTTATAGCTAACAATTTGTTAGTGCTTTACATGTGCCAAACTCTGTTAAGCATTTAAAAATTATTATCTATTTTGATCCTCAAACAATTCTGTCAAGTGAAGTTATAATTATATTCATTTTATGTATGAGGAAAATGAAGCAAACAGAACAAATTAATTGATTTGACTAAGGTCATACAGCTAGACTCAGAAGGGGTCATGAAAAATATAGGACAATAGGATGATTTCAACTTAGGTGTTCTAATTCCAAATACCTTACTGTTTCTATTATAACATTAATTTCAATATGACTAATAATTCTATTATACCATTAAATCAATAAAATAATAGCTTTAGGCAGACGTGAATAATGTAAGAATGGCATTCTCTACAATCATACATATTCTGTGACAAATAAAAGAAAAAACTCTTATTTGAGTAAAAATGTTATTTAAGCAAGTGCTTTTTCTTGAAACCTTAAATAAACAAATTTAAATAGAATGAGAATCATGGCATATCCATTGATAATTGAAATCTCATTTAGCTTTACATCCATAACAGTTAGGAAGATATCTGTAATGAGATATAGTGGCAAGAACACTTAGTCATAAAATCAAAAGATCTTTTATATTTCCTTTTTATTTTTTGTTTCTATTTTTCTGCTTCCAGCTTCTATGGGAGGAAGTTTTAGGAGAAGGAGCGGGAGAAAAGAGCAAGACAAGTTAATTGCAAAATATAAGAAAATTCTCAAAATGGCTTAAAGAGTTTGTAACTTATGAAGAAAGAGTTTGCATTTGGAGAAGAAAAATTTAAAAGGAATTTTGAAGAACAACTTCCAACTTCTATTTCTGATTGGTGTTAGAGAAAGTTTGAGGAAGAAGAGAGAAAAGGATTTATTTAAACTAAATAAATAGAAAGGAATTTGAAGATGGTTTTTAGGGGTTTGAAATTATGGAGAAGGCCAGAGAAAGAATAAAAGGGAAGAAAAACTTAGGAAAACATAATGATAAACTGAAATTTTAACTTAAAGGAAATCTAAAGGAAAACACAATCTAAAGAAAGAAAAGGAGTATGTGGCAAAAACCTGAAAAAAGACTCAAGAAGATAAAAAGGCAAAAGTAGTTGTCAAGGTAAGGCAAGTAAGAAAAAGCAGGTAAACTGGTAAAATAAATAGCCAACTTCAGTCAATTGATGAAGCTGATTAATTTGGTGGAAAAAAAAGAAGGGAAATAGGATTTGACTATAAAACTACTACTGAAACAGACAAAACAGTTGAAAATAGCTGTCAAGTTGTTAAGTGATGAAGGTTTAAGTGGTCTCTACCTGGTACTTTGGAGATCAGGTATAAATAACCACAAGTTATTAAGAAAAAGCCTTGAGAATATCAATCAGCATAGAGAGCAGAGTAAATTCTGCAATTAATTTTATTGAGCATGCAATATTTATAGTTCTATGAAGGCCAAATGAGTGCTAGTTTGTCCATGTGTAGGCTGGATAAACTTTTAGAATGTAATAAGAAGGGACTTTGGAATACCTCTTTACATTTCAAATTACAAGAAATCACTCTGCTCCTAAAAATACACAATTAAAATAAGGCATATGGATTCAAGTAGAACTTCAATGAGACAAAACAGCAGTTCTGAAGTTTTAACAAAGTGATTCTTGTTATATGATTGGATGCTGGAAGAATTGTTCTTAGCAAAGGAAGGAAAGAGAAATCTAATTACACTTGAAGCAAAAAAATCGGTTAATTCTGAAGAAGAACCATAGAAACACTCAGTTGAAAGATCAAATTGTAAGCATGAAAGAAGAGACAAATTGTGGTGGCAGGTAACTCTCTGCTAAAGGGTACTGGAGCAACTCTTTATTGACCTGATAATAATAGAGACATCTGTTGTCTTCCCAGGGCATGTAGTCAAGGCATAATAGAGAACCTAACATGACTTGTCAAAACAGATGACTACTATTCACCCCTGGAGAGTCATATGGACGCCAATGATCCTGCCAGAAGGAAGGTGGGAAGCATTGCTAAAGTTATGAAATGTTGAACAAGAAACAAAAGAACATAGGGACAGAGTTGATATTTCTCTTATTACTGCTTATTAAAGAAAAGGATGCAAACAATATTTGATAACAAAACAACTGGCTAGGAAGATGGTGTCTGAGACTGTGATTTAGATTTCTGGATCACAGCTTTAAGTTTAGTAATGAAAAACTCCTGAAGGATCAGGTACTATGAATTTTTAAAGTTGATAAAAAAATGAATATGCCATTGGAAAAAAATAAATGAAGTTGGAAAGAGTTAATAGTTGAGGGATGGAAGGACATGCTAATTAATACACTGTCATTATAAATGAGAATTCAGATTGCTATGAATTAACCAAAATATTCTAGAAACTAATTTGGAATATATACTAAGAATGTGATTAAGATGCCCATCCCATCTGGCCCAGGGATCCTAATATTAAACATATATACCCAAAAGGTCAAAGCTAGGAAGAAATATTTCATATACAATATTTTGTAAGAGAAGTAAAATATGGAAACACAAAAGGTGTTAATGGAGAACAGCTTAAGAAATTGTGTGATGTGAATTTTTGAGATTTGAGATTGAGATTTTTTTGCACCATAAAAGTGATGATTATCAAGAACGAAGACATCTAAACAGCTGCAATGTGAAATAAGCAGAACCATGAAAATAATACATACAAAGAGAATTTCAATTTAAAGAGCAAAACTACTACCAAAAAAATGAAGCTGAACATTTTAACTGTAATGACTGATGTAGACCTTTTACATGAAATGTGAGAAGGCATCTCTTCCTTCTTTACAAAGATGGAAAACTTTGGATATGAGAAAGCATATAATCTTGGATTTGATTGATATGTTGCTTAGTTTTCTAAACTCTAAATCCTTCTCTTTCTTGTTAGAGAAGAAACAAAGAATATATTGCAAAATAAAGTTGATATGTAGACAAAGATATTTTTGTGCATATATGTATATATGAATCTATTTTAAAACAATGTGTATAGTCTAGGGTTTTAGAGACAATATCAAAGTGAATTTCATTTTCAAAGAATGGGAAAAGGAGTCTGTCTATGTATCTCTCTCAGTTTAGATACCATAGAAAGTTGCTCCAATAAAAGAAGAGTAGTGATTAGAACTTACAGCTGACAAAAAACAAGAAAAAAGGTAGCTGCAAAACCTATGACTTAAAATATTTATACATAAATGAAGAAAAGTTTAGTTAACAAGCAAAAAGAAATGATGATACAAGAAGTAAATTTGATTTGATTGATATTATTGAGACATAATGGAATGAAATCCATGAAAGGATTACATTACTCAAAAGAAACAGGACTAGCAAAATGCATAGCATAGTATATTTAAAGATATACCTATGGTACTGCCATTACTGGGTCTATATCCCAAGGAAATTATAAAGGAGGGAAAAAGACCCACATATGCAGAAATGTTTGTAGCAACTCTTTTTGGTTGCTTTGGTTTGGTAGCAAAGAATTGGGAAAGGTCCGTTCATCAATTGGGGAATGGCTGAATAAGTTGTGGTATATAAAGATAATGGAATATTATTATTGTATAAAAATGATGAACAAGGAAAAGGCCTGGAATGATTTAAATGAACTGATGTTGAGCAAAACAAGCAGAACCAGTAGTACATTGTACACAATAATAGCAAGAATGTGCAATGATCAACTATGAAAGGCTTTGTTCTTTTCAGTGGTTCAGTGATACAAAGCAATCCCAATAGACTATGGACAGAAAAACAACTAAGGTGGTTGAATGATTTACATTCAATATAATTGAATTACATTGAAATTATATCAACACAAGTTGTGTTCACTTTTTTTCTGTTTTTTTTTCTCTCCCATGTTTTTCCCTTTTGCTCTGATTTTTCTTTCCCAACATGATTCATAAAGCAATGTATATTGAAAATAAATAAATTTAAAAAATAAAAATTAAACATAAAACCAGTATTTTACTAGTGTGGGGAACTTTACCTCTATCAGAATCAGATAGATGTAGCCATAAAAGAAAAAAGAAAAATAATTAAGGAGATGAATTGAATTTTGGAAAATTTAGACAGAATATACTTCTAAAAAAATCAAATGGGAACAGAAAGAAATATGCCTATTGTTCGGATATGCATAACAGCTTCACACAATTTGCCATATATTACAGTAGTAAAACTCAGAAACTAATGCGGAAAAGTAGAAATATGGTTTTTTGGACCATAATAAAAATTAAATTAATATTCAATAAGGAACCTTGGGGGCAGCTACATGGCATAGTGGACAGAGCACTAGCCCTGAAGTCAGGAGGACCTGAGTTCAAATGTGGTCTCAGACACTTAACACTTCCTAGCTGTGTGACCCTGGACAAGTCACTTAACCTTAATTGACTCAGAAAAAAAAGCCTTAGAAGCATAAAAAAAAGATACACCTATGTGAGAAGATCAAGGAACCACAGGGAAGGAAGTACAATGGACAATATATAGATGAAATCATTACAGAAGAAATAAAAATAATTTTGTCTTCTGATAATATTGCATATTACTTGGGTAGAAAGGGGAAATACATGTAGAGTTTTAGAAACTGATTGCAAACCTGGCACAGAAGCATGACATAACAATGTTGGAGAACTTCAGTTATCCACATATCTGTTGGAACTCTGCCAAAATCAAAACATTTAATTATTTCTTAACTTAGCTTAATGGTAATTTATTTTTCAAACAGTAGAAGTACTAACAAGCAGAAAATGTATTCTCTATCTCATCATTAATAATGAGAATCACTAATAAGGATGATCTGAGTAGACATGATGGGAACACTTTAAGAAAGTAATCACTCCTTGAGCAATTTGGAACTATGCTCAAAAAGTTATCTAACTGTGCATATCCTTTGACCCAGCAGTGTTTCTACTGGGCTTCTTTCTTTCTACTGCCAAAGAGATCTTAAAAGAGGGAAAGGGCCCCACATGCACAAAAATGTTTGTGGCAGCTCTTTTTGTAGTGACTAGAAACTGGAAACTGAATGGATGCCCATAAATTGGAGAATGGCTAAATAAATTATGGTATATGAATGTCATGGAATATTATTTTCCTGTAAGAAACGACCAACAAGATGATTTCAGCGAGACCTGGAGAGACTTATATTAACTAATGCTAAGTGGAATGAGCAGAAACAGAGCTCATTATACATGGCAATGAAAAGATTATATGATGATCAATTCTGATGGACATAGCTCTCTTCAACAATGAGATGATTCAAACCAGTTCCAATTGTTCAATGATAAAGAGAGCCATCTAAAGCCAGAGAGAGCCCTATGGGAACTGAGTGTGGACCACAACATAGCATTTTCATGCTTTTTGTTGATGCTTGCTTGCATTTTTTTCTTTCTTAGTTTTTTTTTTTTGTTTGTTTCATTCAAGATCCGATTTTTCTTGTGCAGCAAGATAATTGTATAAATTTGTATACATGTATTGGATTTATCACACATTTTTTAATTTTTTTCTTTATTAAAGCTTTTTTTTTTGCAAAACATATGTATGGGTAATTTTTCAACACTGACCTTTACAAAGCTTTCCATTACAAATTTTTCCCCCCTAATCCCCACCCCTCCCCTAGATGGCAGGAAGTCCACTACATGTTAATTATGTTAAAATACTTGACAAATCGAATATATGTATACATATTTCCACACTTATCTTGTTGTGCAAGAAAAATCATATATACAAGAAAAAAAATCCGAGAAAGGAAACACAATGCAAGCAAACATTAATAGAGAGCATGAAAATGTTATGTTGTGGTCCACATTTCATATCCTCTCTCTGGGTGTATATGGTTTTCTTTACTGAACAATTGGCACTGGTTTGAAATATTTCATTGTTGAAGAGAGCGATATCATACATTTTAACATATTTAACACGTATTGGACTACCTGCCATCTAGGGGGTGGGGGGAAGGAGGGAAAAATTTGGAACAGAAAGTTTTGCAAAGGTTATTTTTTTTCCTGAGGCATTTGGGGTTAAGTGACTTGCCTAGGGTTACACAGCTAGGGAATGTTAAGTGTCTGAGAACAGATTTGAACTCAGGTCCTCCCGACTTCAGGGCTGGGGCTTTATCCACTGTGCCACATAACTGCCCCCTGTAATGGTCAATGTTGAAAAATTACCCATACATATGTATTATAAATAAAAAGCTTTAATTAAAAAAAATCATTCCTTGGTACTGTCTGTGATAGAGAGGGAAAGAAAATGTAGATATAATTTAATAAGAACTATAACTTTTGAGGAATTTGATTTCAAAAGGTATAGAGAAATGAAAAGGAAAAATCCCTGATATAAAACTCTAGAGAGGAACTCAGCCCAGGAGGGAACAGATAAATTCAAGAATGAAATTCTAAACATAAAAAGAGAAACAGTGAAGAAAATGGGATATATCTGAAGAGTCCATGTGGGCTAGCAGGAAATCCATCAAACAGCTTATATTTTTTAAATGTATAGAAAAACGGAAACAAGGATGGGTAATAGCAGATGAATATGAATGTGGAATGGCCCTGTTAAAATAGAACTAGAAGTGTTGAAGCTCATAATACTGAAAGGCACAAGAACTATGAGACAGTTGAACGAAGTTAAATACAATAAAATATTTTAAACTATATTGGGACAAAATGAAATCTCAAGAAAAAATTTGTTCAGACTTAGTGGGATAATAGTAACTGGCAATAGAAAGAAGATAGAACTGTTCAGTTCTTATTTTGTTTCTATTTTTTCTGCCAAGAAAAATGACTTCTTCACTAGAAATGATAGAATAAAAATGACAAGCATTGGGATGTTTGTCTTCTGGCCAGGATGAGCTACAATTTTTTGTTATTGAAAGAAAGGGTAGATGGGATTGTTGATCCACTGTCAATTGTGTTTAAAGATTGTAGAAAATAAAAAGGTATCACAGAACTGGAGAATAAATATTACACTGATTTTTCCTAGAGAGAGACAGGCAGACAGACAGACAGACAGAGACAGACAGACAGAGAGAGACAGAGAGGGAGAGAGGGGGGAGGGAAGAGAAAGGAGGAAGAGAAAAAAAAATTTTTGTTGAGTTGTTTCAGTTGTATCCATCTTTTTGTGACTCCATTTTAGGATTTTGTTGGCAAAGATAATGGAGTGCTTTGTCATTTTTTTCTCCAGCTAACTTTAAAGAGGAGGAAACTGAAGCAATCAGGGTTAAGTGACTTGCCCAGGGTTACACAGTTACTAAGTGTCTGAGCCAGTATTTGAACTCAGTTCTTCTGATTTCATTGGCATTTTACTCACTGGGCCACCTAGCTACCTTCTGTAGACTATAGGCCATTGAGTTTTATGGCAAATAAAACAAAGCTGGAAGGAATAGATAATACACTGAAACACAGAGTCAGAGTCCATAAAGATCCTGATAGAGTAAAACAAGGATGTTAATCCTGGGGTCCAAGAAGTTTTACCAATGTCTTGCTAAGTATATTTCAATATAATTTAATAACTTATAATTCTATTTATTTGGGGGTTTTTTGCTTTTAAAATTTCTGAAAAAGGTTTTCACCACACTTCCAAGAGGATATATAACACACCAAAAAGTTTAAGAATTCTTAGATCAAAGCATTTGTTTGAAGCTAATACAATCAAGATCAATAGGAATAAGAAATTCTTAAATACACATACAGATAGAATCAACTATATATGTATAAAATTTTATATTTGTGGATATACATTATTAATTCTGGGGAAAAAATTCTGAAGGCTTTAGTAGAGTACAAGTTCAAAATTAGTCAGAAAATGATAATGTAACATTTAACTGCGACTTGCAATAAATAAGAGGATGATAGTATCACTAAAAATTGTCCTCATCAGATCTCATCAAGTATACCATGTTCAGTTCTTTCTTTAGTGTTTAAAAAAGAAATTGATGAGCTGAGTACCCAGAGAAATGTGAAGGTGAAGGGCCTTGATTACTTGTCATATGAGAACTACTTGAAGGAACAAATATATTTAGCTTGGAGTAGAAGAGATACAGGAGGGACATTATAACTATCTTTGGGTATTTTGAGAGGCTTTAGACATACTCAAGTATCTGAGGGTAAAACTAATCATAATGGGTTGAAAACTCAGAGGCAAATTTCTCCTCAATGTTGCGGGAAATCACATTTTAATAATATCTGTCCAAAAGGAAAAAGGACTTGGTGGAGTGTTCCATTACTTTATGGCCTATAAAAAGAGATTGGCTAACCACTTGTCACATATATTAAGATAGATGGATATATTGAACAAAATGGTCATTGAGGTCCCTTCCAATTATCAATTTTTGTGATTTTATAACTCTCTAAGTCTGTAAAATTCTTGTAATTGTGCTACCCTAAGGGCATGGTTTCTGGTTTAGGGTAAAAGGAAGCTTCTAGAGAGGCTGTCAAAAAATGACTAGGGATACCATTTGGTTCACACATGTGAAGCTCTGAGATTATGCCTTTTCCTATAGTGCCTTACATAATTTCCTTATCTCCTTTAACAATGTCATATTTTATATCTGTCTTATCTAGGGTAAAATTATTACCATAGACAAGAGAGATATTTTGAATTCATCTAATGAATAAGTTCTGATGTGTAATTCATTTTAATTGTATGAATATTTGTATTAAATGTTTCCTATTATTGTTGTTTAGTCATTTTTAAGTCATGTTCATCTTTCCATCACTTCATTTTGAGTTTTCTTGGCAAAAATATAATTTTGCTTCTCCAGTTTCTTTTATAGATGAGGAAACTGAGGCAACCACAGTTAAGTGGTTTGCCCAGATTCACACAGCAAATAAGTATCTAAGGCCAGATTTGAACTCAGGAAGATAAGTCTCCCTGCCTCCAGCACCAGAACATTATCTAATCTAAAGAATATATTGTTGGATTACACTTTCTAATCCACAGTGCTGATTTTTTATGATTAAATTCATTCTATTCATATTCACTGTTAAGAATCTTAATTTTTTCATTCTTTCTCCCATCATGTTCTTTTTTTATTAAAGCTTTTTATTTGCAAAACATATGCATAGGTAATTTTTCAACATTGAACGTTGCAAAGCTTTCTGTTACAAATTTTTCCCTCCTTCCCCCACCCCCTCCCTTAGATGGCAGGATGTCTAATACATGTTAATTATGTTAAAATATTTGACAGATCAAATATGTGTATATATATTTATACAGTTATCTTGCTGTACAGGAAAGAAAAAAAAACCTGAGAAGGAAAACATAATGTAAGCAAACAACAATAGAGAGTATGAAAATGCTATGTTGTGTTCTAGACTCATATCTCACAGGTCTCTCCCTGGGTGTATATGGCTTTCTTCATCATTAAACAACTGGAACTGGTTTTAAACATCTCATTGTTGAAGAGAACCATGTCCATCAGAACTGATCATCATATAGTCTTGTGTTGCCATGTATATTGATCTCCTGCTTCTGCTGATTTCACTCAGCATCAGTTCATGCAAGTCTTTCCAGGCCTCTGAAATCATCCTGCTAGTCATTTCTTACAGAACAATAATATTCCATGACATTCATATACCATATTTTATTCAGCCATTCTCCAATTGCTGGGCATACATTCATTTTCCAGTTTCTTGCCACTATAAAAAGAGTTGCCACAAACATTTTTGCACATGTTGGTCCCTTTCCCTTTTTTAAAGATCTCTTTGGGATACAGGTCCAATAAAAGCACTGCTGGGTCAAAGGGTATGCACAGTTTGATAACTTTTTGAGCATAGCTCCAAATTGCTCTCCAGAATGGTTGGATCTGTTCACAGTTCCACCAACAATGTATCAGTGTCCCAGTTTTCCCACATCCCCTCCAACATTCATCATTTTCTTTTCCTGTCATCTTAGCCAATTTGACAGGTGTGTAATGATATCTCAGAGTTGTCTTAATTTTCATTTCTCTGATCAATAGCGATTTGGAGCACCTTTTCATACGACTAGAAATGGTTTTAATTTCTTCATCTGAAAATTGTCTGTTTATATCTTTTGACCATTTATAGATTGGAGAGTGGCTTGAATTCTTACGAATATGAGACAATTCTGTATATGTTTTAGAAATGAGTCCTTTATCAGAACCCTTAAATGTAAAGATGCTTTCCCAATTTATTGCTTTCCTCCTAATCTTGTCTGCATTAGTTTTGTTTGTACAAAAACTTTTTTAACAATATAATCAAAATTATCTATCTGGTGTTCAATTAAGAGTCCAAAAAAGACTTTGGACACAAATTCCTTCCTTCTCTACAGGTCTGAGAGGTAAACTATCCTACGTTCCTCTAATTTATTTATAATATCACTCTTTATATCTAAATCATGAACCCATTTAGATCTTGTCTTGGTATGTGGTGTTAGGTGTGGATCAAGCCCTAATTTCTTCCATACTAATCTCCAATTTTCCCAGCAGCTTTTGTTGAATAGTGAGCACTTAACCCAAAAGCTGGGGTATTTGGGTTTATCAACCACTAGACTGCTCTAATTATTGCCTGGTTTGTCCTGTGATCCTATCATGTTCCATTGATCAACTGTTCTATTTTTTAGCCAGTACCAAATGGTTTTGATGACCGCTGCTTTATAATATTATTTTAGATCTGGCACAGCAAGGCCACCCTCATCAGCCTTTTTTTTTTCATTAATTCCCTTGAGATTCTTGATCTTTTGTTCTTCCAAATAAATTTTGCTACTATTTTTTCTAGATCTGTAAAATAATTTCTTAGGAGTTTGATTGGTATGGCACTAAATAAGTAAATTAGTTTGGATAGTATTGTCATTTTTATTATATTCGCTCGGCCTACAGTTGAGCACTTGATGTTTTTCCAACTGATTAGATCTGACTTTATTTGTGTGGAAAGTGTTTTGTAGTTTAGTGCATATAGTTCATAATTGTTCCTTGGCAGATAGACTCCCAAATATTTTATGCTATTGACAGTTATTTTGAAAGGAGTTTCTTCTTGTATCTCTTGCTGCTGAACTTTGTTGGTAATATATAAAAATGCTGATGATTTATGTGGATTTATTTTGTATCCTGCAACTTTGCTAAAGTTGTGAATTGTTTCTAGCAGTTTTTTAGTTGAGTCTTTAGGATTTTCTAAGAATACCAATATGTTATCTGCAAAGAATAATATTTTGGTTTCCTCAGTACATACTGTAATTCCTTTAATCACTTTTTCTTCTCTTACTGTCAAAGCTAGTCAAAATACAATATTAAATAGTAATGATGACAGTGGGCAGCCTTGTTTCACTCATCTTACTAGGAATGGGTCTAGTTTGTCCCCATTACATATGATGCTTGCTGATGGTTTTAAATAGATGCTACTGATCATTTTAAGGAAAAGCCCATTTATTCCTATACTCTCTAGTGTTTTTAATAGCAAAAAGTCTTGGATTTTATCAAATGCTTTTTCTGCATCTATTGAGATAATCATATGGTTTTTGTTAGTTAGGTTATTAGTATAATTGATTATGCTGATAGTTTTCCTAATATTGAACAAGCCCTGCATTCCTGGTATAAATCCTACTTGGTTATAGTGTATTATCCTGGAGATGACTTTCTGTAATCTTATTGCCAATATTTTAAGATTTTTGCATCAATATTCATTAGGGAAATTGGTCTATAGTTTCCTTTCTCTGTTTTCACCCTACCTAGTTTAGCTGTTAGCACTATATCCGTATCATAAAAGGAATTTGGTAGTACACCTTCTTTCCCTATTTTTTCAATTAGTTTATATAGTATTGGAATTAATTGTTTTTTGAATGTTTAGTAGAATTCACATGTAAATCATCTGGCCCTGAAGATTTTTTCTTAGGGAGTTGATTAATAACTTGTTGTATTTCTTTTTCTAAAATGGGGCTATTTAAATAATTTATTTCCTCTTCTGTTAACCTAAGCAATCTATATTTTTTGTAGATATTTTTCCATTTCATTTAGGTTATCAAATTTGTTGGCATAAAGTTGGGCAAAGTAACTTCTAATTATTGCTCTAATTTCCTCTTCATTGGTGGAAACTTTTCCCTTATCATTTTTGATACTTTTTCTAATCAAATTAACTAAAGGTTTATCTATATTTTTGGTTTTTTTTTTTTCATAAAACCAACTCAGTTTTATTTATTTATTTATTAGTTTTCTTATTTTCAATTTTATTAATCTCCCCTTTTATTTTCAGAATTTCCCATTTGTTATTTAATTGAGGGTTTTAAATATGTTCTTTTTCTAGCTTTTTAAAATATAAGCCCAATTCATTGATCTTCTCTTTCTCTATTTTATGCAAGTAAGCATCTAGAGATATAAAATTACCCCTTATAGCCACTTTGACCGTGTCCCACAAATTTTGGTATATTGTCTCATTATTGTCATTCTCCTCGATGAAATTATTGATTGTATCTGTGATTTGCTCTTTCACCCATTCTTTCTTTAGAATTAGATTATTTAATTTCCAATTAACTTTTGTTTTATTTTCTCCTGGCCTTATATTGCACATGATTTTTATTTCATCATGATCTGAAAAAGATGCATTTACTATTTCTGCCTTCCTGCATTTGATTTTGAAGTTTTTAATGCCCTTACATATGGTAAATTTTTGTATAAATTCCGGGAACTACAGAGAAAAAAGTAAATTTCCTTTAATTTTCTCCAAAGATCTATCATACCTAACTTTTCTAATATTTTGTTTACTTCCCTAACTTGTTTCTTATTTATTTTGTGGTTTGATTTATCTAATTCAGAGAGAGCAAGGTTGAGATCCCCCACTAGTATAGTTTTGCTGTCTATTTCTTCTTGTATCTCTCTTAACTTCTCATCTAGGAATTTGGATGCCATACCACTTGGTGCATATGTATTTATTATTGATGTATATATATATAAATATATATGTTATTGATATTGCTACATTATTTATGGTACCCTTTAGTAAAATATAGTTTCCTTCCTTATCTCTTTTAATTAGATCTATCTTTTCTTTTACTTTATCTGAGATCAGGATTACTATCCCTGCTTTTTTTTTTTTTTTTTTTTTTTGTTCTCGTGAGACATAATAGATTCTGCTCCAGTCCTTTACCTTCACTCTGTATGTATCTCCATGTTTTAGATGTGTTTCTTGTAAACATCATATTGTTGGATTCTGGCTTTTAATCCAGTCTGTTATCTGCTTCTGTTTTATGGGAGAGTTTATCCTATTCACATTAACAGTTAAAATAACTAACGCTGTATTTCCTGCCATCTTATTTACCCAAGACTATGTTTTCCTCTTTTTTTTTCTTCTTTCTCCCTTCCCCCCTCCCCAGTATTTTGCTTTTGATGACCACCTCCCTCAAACACTCCTCCCCCCTTTAGAGCCCCTCCCCTTTGTCACATCTTTTCCCTAATTCTATTTTCCCTTATTAGTCTATCCCTTTCTTTTCCTCCTTTCCTTCCCACTTCCCTATAAGGAGGGACAAGTTACTCTGTGAAACCAAATGTGTCTGATATACATTTTTAGAGCCCAATCTGATGAGAGTAAGATTTACATAATGCTCATCTCCCTCCCTTCTTTCCCTCAATTATATTAGGTTTTCTTTGCCTCTTCATGAGATTTTAACTTATTTTTACCTTTTTTATTTTAACCTTATTTTACCCCCTTTTCCCTCTTTTCCCCAGTATGATAGCCTTGCCCCCCCTACTTTTCTTTTTCATATTATTGAAGTAATATCAAATTATACCCCCAATCTTTAAGTATCCCCATAGTAGAAATAAAGTTCTCAAGAGTTCTTCCCTTTTTACCTTTTTATGCTTCTCTTGAGTTCTGGGTTTAGAGGTCAATTTTTTTTGTCCATATCTGGTCTTTTCATTAGAAATAGTTGAAATGCACCTCTATCATTAAATGTCCATCTTCTTCCCTGGAAGATAATGCTCATTATAGCTGGATAGCTTATTCTTGCCTGTAATCCAAGTTCCTTTGCCTTTTGGAATATCTGGTTCCAGGCCTTTCGATCCTTCAATGTGTAGGCTGACAGATCTTGTATGATTCTAATTAAAGTTCCATGGTATTTGAATTGTTTCTTTCTAGCTGCTAGCAATATATTTTCTTTGGTGCTATAGTCCTGAAATTTAGCCATGATATTCCTTGGGGTTTTAATTTTGGGGTCTCTTTCAGGAGGTGATTGGTATATTCTTTGAATGGTGGTTTTGCCTTCTGATTCTAAAACATCAGGTCAGATTTCTTTCATGGTTTCCTGGAAGATAGTGTCTAGGTTCTTTTTTTTTTCATTATGGCTTTCAAGAATCCAATAATCCTTAGATTGTCTCTCCTAGATTTATTTTCCAGGTCAGTTGTTTTTCCTAGGAGATATTTCATATTTTCTTCTATTTTTTCATCTTTTTGTTTTTGTTTGACTAATTCTTGATGTATTATTGAGTCATTCATTTCCATTTGTTCAATTCTAATTTTTAGTGTATTATTTTCTTCAGTTACCTTTTTTAGCTCCTTTTGTAATTGGCCAATTTGTTCATTGCATAGCTTTTCCATTTCACCAATTTTGTTTTTCAGTGAATTGGTGTCTTTTTCATATTTCTTTTTTAGAGCATTATATGCTTTTTCCATTCATTCTTGAAATGATCTCATTTCATTTCCCTATTTTTCATCTAACTCTCTTTTGACATTCTTTATGCAGTCTTCCAGGAAAGCCTTGTGAAATGGGGAACAGGTCATGTCTCCCTTTTTGGCTTCCTCTGGAGTTGCTTTACCTTTATGAACCTCAGGATCTTGGTCTGCCCTTCTTTCTCTCCATCAAAGCTGTCTAGGGTGAGAGTTCTTTTCTGTTTTTTACTCATTTTTTTTAAAAGAGCTTGAGGTCTGTTTAAGGAAGAGAAGCAGCAGCTGCAGTAATTGGTCCTGGGGCAATTTGGCTGATTGACTTCCAGTGTTGGGCCACCCAGACTAGGTCCTCCTTTGAAGTGGGTTACAATTGACCTTTCACAAAAGGCAGATCTGCCAAAGCACCTGCCTGCAATCAGGGCAGAGTGTCCCAAGGGTCTTGCAGGGACTTCTTAGCTGCTTAGAACCTGCCATGCTGAGTCCTGCCTGCCTTTCTGCCCTGTCTCTTGGAGCTGCGCCCTAGCTCGACAAACTGCCCAACACCCTGCCCATCTAAAATAACCTGTTCCGAAGCTCCTCCAAGGTAACTTCTGCTAGAAATGGGTTGTAGTCCAAATATTTGGGGGTGCTTTGACTCCAGAACCAGTTCAGAGGCTTAATCTGCTGTTGGTTTGAGAGAAGGTCAGAGGAGGACCCAGAGTTGTGTCTTCACTCAGGCATCTTGGCTCCGTCCCACTTATACTCCATCATGTTCTTTATAAAAAGTTTTTTTAAAGGAAATATAATATTTTAGTATTTCCTACTTCCCCTGTAATTCCTTTCCTATTTTACTCTATTCCTTCCCTTACTTCTAGACATATTCTCATCAGTTTCTCTAGCATGACCAATACCTTGCCTCTGTGTTTACCTGAGCTGACACTGACTTATTCCACTTCTTTATGGTAACTTATTTTTTTACATTTACATGGTAGAAGGCAAAGTCCATGTGAGTCTTTTTATATATTTTTTCATCATGGCTATTTCTGAGGTCATTTTTAGATATTTCCTGAGGTTGCTATGAAACATTTAGGTTTCTTTATGACTTTTCACTCTCCATCTTAACTGTATGTTGTCTATACTACTTTCCAAACATCTGAGTGTTTGAACCAAATAAAATTTACTTTTCTATTAATTTTATTAAGTTATACTTTGGTTTTCAGGATTTCTAATTCAGTTTTGATTGAAAATTATGCATTTGTTAATTTTCTAATTTTGTTTGTTTTGTTTTTTAGTTGCATACTCAATTCATTAATCTGTTTTTTTTCTGTTTTATTGAGGTAAATATTTAGAGATATCATTTCCCCCCTAAGTACTTCTTTAGCTTCATCCTATCAATTTTAGCATGTTATCTCATTATTGTTATACCCTGTAATGAAATTAATGTTTCTGCATTTTATTCTTGGACTTGCTCTTTTTTTAGGATTAGATTATTTCATTCCCAATTATTTTTAATCTGTTTCCACAGCCATTTTAATGAAACTTTTATTGTCTTGTGATCTGAAAAAGATGAATTTAATATTTGCTTCTCTGCTCTTGATTTTGACATTTTTATGTCCTGATATATAATCTATTTTTGTGTTGGTCCATGTACATCTGAGAAGGGAAATGTATCTTCCTTTTTATTCCCATTTAATTTTCTTGTGAGGGCTATCATATTTAACTTGATTAAAATTGTATTCATCTCCTTAGCTTCTTGCTTTTTTTTTTTTGGTTATATGTATGTAGTTCTAAAAGGGGGAAATTGAGCCTCTCCACTTGTTTTGTTTCATTATCTATTACTTTCTGTTGCTCATTTAGTTTTTCCTTTAAGAATTTGGATGTTATATTATTTGATGCATATCTGTACATTTACTGATATTACAATAACCACAATAATGACTCTACCTCCATCATATTTTTCCCATTTATCTTTTTCAGTCTTCCTTTTTTAACACTGTCAAAAGTGTTTTGTTTCTGAAGACCACAACCTCACAATCCACTCTTTCTTTTGTCAACTTCTCCCTCATCTCTAATACCTTTCAGGGGAATTCCTTGTAGGATGAGGTACATGTCTATGTCAAATGAGTACTTGTATTATCCCCTCTTTGAGCCAATTTTAATGAGAGTAAAGTCAGAACATTGTATACCTATCTTTATTTTTGCATCCAGTATAAAAGGTCTTTTATGACTTTTTTAATTTGAAGTAATTTGTCCCATTCTATCTCTTCCTTCCTCTTTATCCCATCATAGTCAACTCATATCCCATGCCTTCTATCTATACATACTTGCTAATAAAGAAAAAATTCTTGAGAGTTATAAGTATCACCTTCCCACATAGGAATGAAAACAGCTTGGCCTTATTGAGTCCCTCATGATTTCTCTTTCATATTTACCTTTCAATTCATCTCTTTAGTATTGTGTTTGACAGTTAAATTTTCTCTTTAATTGATCTTTTCATCAAGAATGCTTGAAAGTATCCAATTTCATTAACTATCCATTTTTTTCTTGAAGGGTTATGATCATATTTGTTTGTGTATTTGTTTGTTTTTTTTGCAGATATTGTCCACTTCTCTTCCCACCCTGGCCTGTTTCTGCCTTGCCAGTCCTGGTCTTAGCTAGCCTGTTTTCTACCATCACTTAGTCCTTTTGTTGATTCTGTCATTTTAGATTTCATTTGCAGGCATTATTTTAACATTGTTTGCAGGAAACTTGGAGAGGTAAGGTAAGTCCCAGCTTTACTGCACTATTTTGCCTCTGCCATCACCATGACTTTTATTAAAAAAAAAAAGAAAAGGTAATTTTGTTAACCTTTGTGTTCATTGCTAGTCTCTTGTTCTTTGTTTTAATATTACTTTAAATTAGTTAGACACATTGTAGATCTCTTCTGATAGAATGTAAGCTCCTTGAGAGATAGCCTAACTCATTCTTATTTTTGTATCCCCAGCACCTGACATAGTGCCTTGCACATAGTAGGCATGTTGTGAGTGTTTACAGAGTTGGTGTTCAATATAGTATTCTTGACACTGATATAACTAAATGTAAAGGGGTTCAAGAAAACCATAATTTAACTACTTAATAAGGAATTCTTTGACCACAGTAACAAGTAAAACAAACAAAATATCATGTGCCTTCTATTTCTGCATTTATAGTCACAAAATGGCAGACTAAAATGTAGTAGTTTCTAAGAATCATGTGGTTTTTAGATCAACTTTAATCATAGGAGCTGTTATTCATACATTTGAAATTCACCTAGTAAGCAAGTTAATCTAACATTAGTAAAACTGAATAATATCAGTTTTGATATTCTTTCTATAAAAGAAAACAGAAGTAGATAATTCAGTACAGGTTCTCCTTTGAAAAGCAAATAAATTGGAATTGCTTAGACTGTATATCCAAGGCAACCAAAAAATATAGTTTCATGAGGTACTTGTTCATCTCATATTGCAATGCTCATGACAAGTATTTCCAAAAAGACAAACATAAAATAATTGAAACTTATGCATAACCATCTGTTACAAAATATGAGGAGCAAAAATTATATAAAAAAGAAAAGACCCTTCAAATCAAGTCAACATTCTTTTTGATACTTGGTGTTGTCAGTACAAAGGAAGTAATGGGTTAATGTGGTTACAAATAAATCGATACTAGGGGACAAATATAATGGGTAGGGTGAGACTGTTATTGGAGTGTTCTAAGTTGAGGAAGGTTGAACCAATTTTTATATCCACACTAAGTTAAGCATTAATAAAATAAATTTCAAGTATTGGGGGGAAAGGGAACAAACTGCATTAACAGAAGTGAAACCGATCAGGTTACCAAAAAAAATCAAAGCTTCTGTGACAATCAATGGTGATGTCAGGCCTATGAATGGAAGCTACATTTCCCACCATGGTGATATGGAAAAAAAATGCCTCAAAGAAGATAGAATATATAACAAAAGAGAAAGAAATGAGAGAATTCAAAATATTTAGACTACGTAGAAGGTAGTAAATTAATGCAAATCACTACTATTTCCTGAAGAAAAGAATGTGACAGCATGAAATAACATTAAAAATAAAATTTTTCTAAAAGTTGTAACTAACATTGTTGATTTGGGAATCATTCTTAAGTCACTTCAATATGTATTTGTATTTAAATCATCAACTTGTTAGAACAAAGATAAAATTAATATATAATTAGAAGAAAAAATTAAAAAGCTAATAAGGTTGACACATAATAAAAACAGCCTAACCAGGTCAATTTAAATGATCTATTAATGCATGAAATTGTTATATGAATGGAGGCATGGGATTTTGACCCAAATTATAATGTCTCTATAAAAAATTATGTCACTGTAAACTGGGTCCAAATACAATAAATAATGATGTTTGTAAACTGACTCAACCAGGAAACACTGCAGAGAGATATGGAAAATTATGGACAATGTGAGTTTGGAAAACAAATTCATTTGTAAGATCTTAAAGGAAAGAAATGGTAGAGTAGAAGAAAGATTATCATTGGCAACATCTTATAAAATCAAGAGGGATCAGCAAGTTAAAATTTTAAAATATCTTGGAATAGACCAAATTATGCAATATTATTCCTAAAGTAATTAGGATTAAACTAGAAGGAAGGCTTGTTGTTGTTATTGTTGTTGTTGTTGCATAGGTTTGTTAATTGGTAATCACTTCAGTAACTTGAATCCACAAATATAAGCACTATACAATCAGAAAATTACAAGCAAATACAGATTACACATTCAAATTTCTGTTCATAAAGGTCACAAGTTCAGGTACATTAATTAGAAGTGTGCTTCTGGGATTATGACCAAATTGTGTGATATTTCTTATAACAAATTATTCTCCTCCTTATAGATAGTGGAACCAAAATAAATTGATTCTAGCTTCTGAACATCAAATATGATGAGAAAGAAATAACTTCAAAGTAAACAAGAATGGGAAGAAAAGTTATATTGGACCAAATATATACAGAATATTTTTTAAAGTTGTAGGATTTTGAGGGCATTGAAATATCAATTCTTAGAGTATATAAAAGATGAGAAGATACTAAAATTTTGAAAAAATTCTTAGATAGTGTTACCAGAAAGAATAAGAGAAAGTAGATAACATCATATGATTCCCTTTCTAATTAAAAAAAATTGCATTGGGAATATCTATATGTACAAAATGAAGACTTCTTTGATGAGGTCAAAGGAAATTAACAGACAGCTTTTAGCAAATGATATTCCATAGTATGTCACATATTTGCAAATGGATAATTGATTGAAAGATATCAAGATACAAAATTCTATGGCATTGATTACTTTTTAATTTTTTTTTATTTGGAAAGACAAAATCTTCAAATAAAGTGGGTTTTTTTGTGAAATATAGAGATTTATGCTGAGTTCATTTGTTAGAAAACTCCTGGATGAAAATACTCTTTTCCTCAATATAGTAGGCTTGTTTTCTTTAACTCAGTCATAAAATTGCCTAGAGCACTTAGTAGTTGTCACTAGTCCAGGATCATACGACTAGTATTCGTTAGAGGCAGGACTTGAAATTAGACTTTTCTGGCTTCAAAGTTAAGTTTCTATGCTGTCACCCATGTATTGCTGAAATAAATGGAAAATATACTAGATTCCTTGAAAGATATAAAAATAGATGTAGCTTTATAATTTTTTCTGGGTTTGTTTTTTATTTGTATCTTTATTTTATTTTTTTCTCAATTACATGTAAATAAAAAGTTGTCGTCATTGTTGTGCTTTGTTTTTTTTTTAATTTTATCTTCCAAATTCTCTTTCTCTCTCTCTTCCCTCCCTTTTCCTTGGAAAGGCAAGTGATTAGTTATAGATTATATATGTATACTGATGCAAAACATTTCCAAATTATGTTGTAAAATAAAAAAAATTATACACTTAGGCCAAAGGAATAATGAAGAAAGATTTTTGGTTTTTTTTAAGCATTCTTCAATTGCATTCTAACTTCATCAGTTCAATGGGTAGCATTTTTCATTATAAGTTTTTTGGAATTATTTTGGATTGTTGTATTGCTAAAAATAACCAAACCATTCATAGTTGATCATCATACATTATTATTATTCCTTTGTACAATGTTTTTCAGTTAATATGTCTTCACAATATTTTTTTCCTCTGAAAACGGCTTGTTCATTATTTCTTATAGCACAATAGCATTCCATAGTAATCATATACCACATTTGTCAATAATTCACCAATTAAGGGACATCCCCTCAATTTCTAATTCTTTGCCACTGCATAAAGAGCTATTATAAATGCTTTTATACAGATAAGTCATTTTCCTTTTACTTTGATCTCTTTGGGATATAGACACAGTAGAGGTATTGATGGTTCAAAAGGTATGTATAGTTTTATAGCATTTTGGGCACTTCCATTAAATCAGTTCATAATTCTACCAACAATGCATTTATTTCCTAGTTTTCCCATATCCCCTCCAACATCTAGCACTTTTTTTGTCATATTATCCACCCTAAGAGGTATGAGGTGGTACCTCAGAATTGTTTTAATTTGTATGTATCTGATTGATAGTGATTTAGAGCAATTTTTTCATATGAGTATAGGCAGCTTTGATTTCTTCTTCTGAAAGCTGCCTGTTCTTATTCTTTGATTAATTATCAATTATGAAATGACTTATATTTTTTTATAAATTTGGCTCAGTTCTTTTTATTTTTGAGAAAGGATGCAACTCTTTGATTACTTATAACATAACAACATAGTGCCTTGAATACAGCATGCAATTAAATGATTTATTACTTTAATTATTAATATAAAATGATGTCTACAACAAGGAAATGCATACTCAGCAAAGGGATTCTTCCCTGTCATAAAAGAACATCAAGAGAGTGCAAGTCTAACAGTGATTATAGAGATAATGATGACATGCAAATGTTTTTCTAACATTTATACAAATATATACAATTTTTTTCTGTTTGTATATAGGATTATTCTAATTGGATTAAATGTAAAATATTGCAGACCTTCCTAAGTAAGATCTATAATCACTGTAAAAATAAAATGGATAAAAAATCCTTATATATTTAGATCAAAAGTTTGAGGGTCCATTATTTTTTTAAAATTAAAACATATTTTGAAAATTGTTATAATAAATCTGTTCTTTTGTAATACATAGGATTATTATGTTTGTTTATTTAAATATATTATTCTGAGAAATTTACATAGGCCTCAATGATACATCTAACATGTCCATGTCATGCACATAAAAAAAGTTAGAAGAAAGTACTTGTACCCTATTTTATGTCTCTATTTCCAGGTTTTATCTCTTTTTCATTTATATGTATATAATTTTTTATCTCTATTCTATCTCTATATCTACCTACATGTCTATATCTTGGTGGTACAGAAAATTGATAATACATTAGCCTAAGAATTGAATAGCATTGGAGGCGAGACTGGATTGTATTTAGGAAATCACAAAGTTCTTTTAATAATGACTGACTTTTTTCTGAAATAACTACCTATTGTTTTAAACATCAATGTTCTTCCAGAGATATTTTGTTTTTATAGGTAATGGTATAAATGTTTGCAGAACTAAAGGAGAAAATTACCCAAAAGACAGTAGAGAGAAGGTAGCTTGGGTTTTAGTAAACTGAAACACATTAAAAAGGAGAAATTACAAAATAGAAGTAGTGTAAAAATACCAGAAACAAGTAGGTGATAAAGTGTACAGAGAACTGGATCTGGAGTCAAGAAAATCTGAGTTCAAATTCAGCCTTAGACTTTGTAACCTAAGCAAATTACATACTCTCTCTTTATCTGAGTTTTCTTTTCTTTAAAATGGAGCACCTACCTTCCGAAGGTTTTATGAGGATAGAATGAAATATCCATGCAAATTCAAGAAATCATGAGGATTTTTGGTTGCAGTTTTATTGGGAAATCATTACAGACTTGTCATACATACTTATTATATGTATTCTTACCATGAGTTTCCTTAACTGTGAAATAGCCATATTTGTATCCCCTACTTCATAAAACAATTGTTAGAATAGTAATCTGTAAACTTGAAAAGATTCATTTAAATGTGAATTGCAATTATTAATATTAAGAAATTCAAAGAACCTGAAAGAGGCCTTCAGCAAGTTCAATGAAACTTCAATGAAAACTTTGAAAATGAAACTTTGGAAAGAATAGAAGTATGAATTTTATAGCATGGAGGGACTACAATCCAGAGGATGGAGTATTCACACTTGTGAGATTAAAAAAAAAAAGTTTAAAAATGTAAGGATGACAGCATTCTAAAAAACATTTTCTTTTCAAATTTCTCTAAATTTCTAAGTGAGAATGGCTGAGGTTAATTATTTAATGGGGTGCGAGCTGAAGCAAAAGTTTCATGTTTATAATTCTTGGAACATTACATCATTTCTAGACAATTGGAGTTTGTTTGTTTCACACCTAAATCAAAGAAAAAATGTTTTCCCTCAGTGACAAATTATCAGTTGTCATACTATTATTGCTAAAAGAATATTCATTCTATTATTTGTGAAACTTATTTAGTTTTTTTTTTAGTTCTTGATATGGCTTCTTCTCCAATCAATACAAATTCAGTTTTAGTTTGGATTTTGTACATACAAAAGTATGTCAATATATAAGGTGCCCAACTCTCTCTGATATGCCCTACAGAATATTCTAAGACATATGTTTCAGAAACAAAATGTAATTTTGAGGTTTCTACTGATTTAAGAAATAAGCCTGGAGACAAAAAATGCTAAATAATTCTGCTTCCAGGAAGAATCTAGGACTGGTGACATTGTCATCTATTCCTGTAAAATGTAGGATGAAAATGCAATTTCTCAAATATAAACTCAGATGATTCACTTCAAACATAGACTTTAAAATATTGTAAAGATGGGAGTGGGGGGAGAATGCAGTAGTGTCACTGGCAGCCAATTCTGGTTGATCTAGTTGTGACTAGAATCAGGGTTAGTTATAAATAGTAGTTTCCTGAATTTTATACAATGGCACTATTTTATCAGAAGCAGGTATATTGAAGTCTTTTCTTGTCAGGAGCACTTTTAAAAATGGACAGCTAAGCACATCAGAATGACATTTTATAATGCAGAGAATGGGTGTCCTTATTCTTAGGGAAGACATTGTGAGATCTTATTATGTAATGAGATACTGTTGTTTTCAATAGTCTAGGATGGAACAGATGCTTGGCTTAATGTCCTGCAGAACACAGTGAGTATAATTATATATCCAATATCCAGTGCAAGGTGTCTCAGAGGAAAGTTGTTTTATTATCTGGCCTGAAAAAATGGGACTCTAGTTCACTCAAAGGAGTGTGTCTATTCTGATGATTTTCCACTGACAGACTTTGGGGCAAAGAACAATAGATAAAACATTAGTTTTCATTGAAACTGAAAAGTACCCATCTCCATTTGAGGTGCCTGATACTTAGAAATCCTTATTCAACTTCCATTCTTATAGTTTCTGGTACAACAAATCCAGTATTTTCCAATTTTCTTCACCCCTCCAAAAAATAGTTCCTTCTTTGATTGTAGTAAATCAAATTCCTTCTTTTTATTATTGTTCTACTATGTATTATCTTCAAGAAAATTGTGACTGTTTTTCATGTGATAAGTGAGAATGACTTTCCAAGCCAAAGTGATTTTTTTTTTCATTTTTGTTAAGGACAAGGTTTTATTGCTGAGGCCCAATGATAATACCAGTTAATGAAACATAAATACATATGTTAGTGAGTGGGACAAAGGAATAAAGGAAAAGATCATACTATTTGAATGTTAAACTGTGCATTATCCATGACTTTGTTCCATAGAACCACAAACTGGTGTGCTATTTATTTTTCCGATGTTTTAGGAAACAATGTGTAGTAATGAAGAGATAGATAATCAAATCTTTGTATTTCAGGGAATATGTGTTATGGCACTAGATCTACCTTCATTTGTTGTAGGATCTGTCTTTTGACATTTTACTTTCTTATTCTTTCTTTATCTGTCTCTGTCTCTGTCTCAGTCTCTCTGTCTGTCTCTCTCTGTGTATCTCTTTCTTTCTATCTCTCTGTTTCTGTTTATTTCTCTGTCCCTCTGTCTCTTTGTCTCTCTATCTCTGTCTTCCTATCTCTCCTATTTTGTTTTAAACTAGATAATTTCCTACCTCTGAAATATACCTCTGTATTCTACATTTCTACATTTGCTCACACTATCCCTTGTGTTTTTAAATCTTCAGTTGTTCAGTCGTTTTTCACTTCTATCCAACTTTTTTGTGATGATAACTGGGTTTTTCTTCACAAATATATGGAGTAACTTCCTCTTTCCTTATCCAACTCTTTACAGATGAGAAGACTGAGGCAAAAAGGATAAAATAACTTGACTACGGTCACACAGCTAATGTAATCAGATATGAACTCAGAAAGATGAGTGTTCTTGACGTTAAACCTTGTATTTTATCCATTGTACCCCCTAGTTGCGCTTCCTAATTCTTATGTCTTTTTCTTACATATCCAACTCTGATGTGACCTCCTACATAAAATTTTTCTGATCTCCTCCCATCTCTATCACCACCATCCTTTCCCTCTCTGATCTAATATAGTCTTTCATATGAGTGATACATATATGCAATATCATTCAAATATAGTTATATATATATTATTTTCTCCCTCAACATCTAGCTTAGGGCTGAACACATAATAAGCAATCAAGAAGCAATCCATGTTTATTACTATATACCAGTATCATTGCCTTAATGTCTCTTTTAATGTATGAAAAAAAGAATGAAATGGGAATATTACAACCTATCATGTTTTTTTTTTCCATAGGATTGTCAGTAAAGACTGAATAACATTTTGCACATGAGAAGCCTTTAAGGAGCAGAAAATGGTATACAATTCAAGAGCATCTTGAATTTCAGAGTTGAACCAGATTAAAGCTCTCATTCATTCATTCTTCATTGGCCAACTTGTGTGTTCTGCAGCCAGCCAGCCTGTCATTTCTCAGGTAGGGATTAGAGTAGCTTGATACTGGAACAGCAAGTTGTGGGACATGTTTTTACCTCTATTTTCAAGGCTAATGGAGACAGAAGGAATATAGAAAAAAACTTATTAAATATTTATGCATTAGCTTTTAAAAGTACGTGACACCATTCAGTAAAGTATGCAGAATGAGACTCCACCTCATTCCTAATTAATCTCTGTGTCCTATCCTTCTGTTTCCTTCTAATTATCATGCAAGAATATAGTTTCTATTTTCTTTGAACCAATAGGGTATAATGTGGTTGTAACAAGTATTTAATATTGAGTTGTTGTCTCATAACAAATCTTTCATTAATACATCCTTTGCTTACTTGACCCTTGGATAAAGTGCTCAAGATCTATGAAGTAGCAAAAAAAAGAAGAAGAAAGGAGAAAAACAGATAGAGACATCAAGAGACAGTTAGAAAAAGAAAGAAAGAAAGAAAAGGAAAAATAGGAGAAGAAAGGAAGAAAGGGAGGAAAGAAAGCAGGAAGGGAAGGAGTGAGGAAGGAAGAAAGGAAGGAAGGGAGAAAGGGAAGAAAGGCACTTGAAAATTTTGCACTAACAAAGCAAAATCTCTGATTAATATAGAATATGCAGACAAATTTAACTTCTTACAAATTGAGCTTTGTCTTCCTAAAAGACTTCACTCTGTAATTAAGTATTATGCATATATGCTTTTTTTTTCAAATTGTAACTATATACTTTAAGTGCTAAATTTGTCATAGAAACAACAGCAACTTCACATGATTGGACCAGTTAGCTGTGGGGTTCCTTCCAACTCTACTCCTAGCACATTGTCATCCAAGAATATATTGTGTCTTGGATATACTTTAACATATTCATGTGGTCTTTACCTTTGGAATGTTACCTCTGGGAGGATGAGAACTATTCCAATTTTGCCTTTATAGCCTTAGTGCTTGGCCATTGCATGACATATAGTAAATTCTTTAATAAATTTTTGTTAATTGATTGATATTGATTCTATAACACTTTAAGATTTTATACAAAGCACTTGTCTAACAAAAATTTAGTGAGGTAGACGGGTGAAATAGTATTACTCCCATGCTATTTCCTTTTCAAATTGACTGAATCTGGAAAAATAAATTTAATAGGTATTTCCAAGACTTAAAAGTGACTGTGGAAAAAAAGTATAATTCAGGTATTTCTTAGAATAAAGTTTCCATTTTTTTAACCTTAAACTTCCTCCAGTGAATTTTACAAGTTTCAGAGAGAAGAGATCACCATTTCTACTTCATTTTGGAGTAGCAGCAGGTACTGAGTACTTTTTATGAATGATCTAATTGGCAATTGGAACTACTGGAGAATTAGTGGAAGGGTCACAGGCAGATGTGAAGTGTGGGGAACCCAAAAGAGACATTAAATAGCTGAAACCAAGGACAGAGTGGATCAGATTTAGTACTGCTGGTCTGCCCTGATCCAAAACAATTAAGGATAGAAGCTCGGCCTGATCTTCCAGTTCAAAATTATGCAAAGTCATTTAATTAATCTTCCCCTAGTTTTTAGTCTTATGATTCAAAAAAATGTAAATTATTGACAAATTCATCAACAAAGAATATTTATTATAGATATGTAAGCATACAATTTGATTCTAATGATATATGAGAAAGCCAACTTAAAATGATCTTGCTTTGGATGTTGCACTCTAGTGGAATCAACCTGATCTCAAAGACTTTGGGGACGAGGAGAATTGAGCATTGAAGGACAAGGAGTTCCACACAAATAGATAAGATATACTCTTTAGTGCAATATCCAATGCCCATTAAGACACAACTGGAACAGCCACCTTCTTTGATCATTATAATATTTTTCTAACTAGCAAACATCATGATTTTAGAACATAAAAACCAATTATATTAAAGGTAAACATGTCATTAAAGGTAGTTAAAACAAACAAAAAACCAAATGTAAGCTTTTTTTGGATTTTGAGAATTTTTTCCCTACATAATTCAAAATATTTGTGGATCAAAAATTTTTTACACACCATAAAAACAAAAATGCATTCTGTGGAAATACTGACAATATTAAGTGTTGGCTGCATCTGTGGTGTTCCCTGCATTTTATATTGGCTAGGAGGAGGTATAAGTGGAAAGTGAATCAAATCCACTGAAGGAAATTCTGCCACTGACTATTTTAAAGTTTTTTATAGCCATCTGTGCAATTATTTATACTTTCCATTCTGTGCTTCAAAAAAATTACAATAGCTAAAACCAAAATAAATACCCAAATCCTACTGATGAGGTTAGTTTTCAAGATTATGAGATTTCAGATGCAAAAAATAAAGGGCAGAAATTGAGAGAATTTCATGTTTGTAGCAATTTTAAGCATCTTTCTGGTCTTACCTCTGGACCTGCTACAAACTAAAGCCTAAAACAGCTATAAATTGAAACTGAGAACAACTACAGTACCAAGGGTGTCTAGAGACTTCATCTAATGGGAAAGAGGAGGAGATTATTCATGTGCAATCATTTCACCATTTGGTTATCAGTAAAAAGGAGACTACAACCAGTTTTTGGTGGCTCTTAAGCAGTATTACCTGTTGACCAAAACATATGATCCATCTGCAACAGAATAATTAGTTAATGAATTAATTGTGGCAGCCTATTGATCTTGTAGAGTTCTGAAAAAAAGGAGAATGAGCCAAATGTGGTTAGTTCTTGCTCTAGTAGTGCTACCATATATAAACCTAGAACTGATTACCCACACTATATCAAGTAAATATGACCCAGGACAAAATTATTTCTTTGAAGAATTAATTCAAGTGATGATGGGTGTCACAAAAAGGGTGAGGCAATTTATAGTAATATCAAGAAAAAAAGCAGCTGATCCAGAAGACTCAGAGTTCACATCTAGCCCTGACATTTACTATCTGTGTGATGCTGGGCAAGTCACTTAACCTTGTCTGCTTTAGTTTCCTCATGTGTAAAAATATATGAGAGAAAGAAATGGAAAAACCATACCAGTATCTCTGCCAAGAAATCTTCAAGTGGGGTCATGAAGTGTCAGTCATGACTGAGTAACAACAATAATAATAAATTGATGACAAATTTCCCAATAAGAACAAACTTCAAATAGGCATGTAAAAGATGAACCTCTGGACTACCTTAAGTCAAGTTATAGATACAATGTTGAAAGGAAGTAAGCTTTTTTTTTATCTAAACAGCTAAGTGGTACAGTCGGTATAGAAGCACTGGACCTGGAGTCAGAAAAATAGAATTCAAATCTAGCCTCAGATCCTTACTTGCTGTATGTCTAGGAAAGATTGAATTTCTGTTTCTGACCCTTACAAAGCTCTCCATTACAAGTTTTCCCCCCCCCCGTCCCCCCCCCCCCCCCCTATGGCAGGAAATCAACTACATATTAATTATGTTAAAATACTTGACAGATCAAATATATGTATACACATTTCAACACATCATTGTTGTGCAAGAAAAATCATATCTACAAGAAAAAAATCAGAGAAAGGCAACACAATGCAAGCAAACATCAATAGAGAGCATGAAAATGTTACGTTGTGGTCCATATTTCATATCCCTCTCTCTGGGTGAATATGACTTTCTTCACTGAACAATTGGAACTAGTTTGAAACATTTCATTGTTGAAGAGAGCCATGTCCATCATAATTGATCATAATATAGTATTGTTGTTGCTGTGTATAATGATCTCCTGGTTCTGCTCATTTCGCTTAGCATCAGTCCGTGCAAGTCTCTCCAGGCCTCACTGAAATCATCCTGCTGGTCGTTTCTTATAGAACAATAATATTCCATAACATTCTATACCATAATTTGTTCAGCCATTCTCCAATTGATGGGCATCCATTGTTTCCAGTTTCTAGCCACTACAAAAAGGGCTGCCACAAACATTCTTGCACATGTAGGGCCCTTTCCTTCCTCTAAGATCTCTTTGGGATATAGACCCAATAGAAACACTGCTGGGTCAAAAAGTATGCATAGTTTAATAACTTTTTGACAATAGTTCCAAATTGCTCTCCAGAATGGCTGGATACGTTCACAGTTCCACCAACAATGTATCAGTGTCCCAGTTTTCCCACATTCCCGCCAATATTCATCATTATCATTTCCTGTCATTTTAGCCAATCTGACAGGTGTGTAGTGGTACTTCAGAGTTATCTTAATTTGCATTTCTCTGACCAGTAGTGATTTGAAGCACCTTTTCATATGGCTAGAAAAAGTTTTAATTTCATCATCTGAAAATTGTCTGTTTGTATCCTTTGACCATTTATCGATTGGAGAATGGCTTGAATTCTTATAAATATGAGATAATTCTCTATATATTTTAGAAATGAGGTATTTATCAGAATGTTTAAATGTAAAGATGATTTCCCAATTTATTGCTTCCCTCCTAATCTTGTCTGCATTAGTGTTGTTTGTACAAAAACTTTTTAACTTAATATAATCAAAATTATCTATCTGGTGTTCAGTTAAGAGTTCAAGTTCTTCTTTGGGCATAAATTTATTCTATCTCCACAGGTCTGAGAGGTAAACTATACCACGTTCCTCTAATTTGCTTATAATATCACTCTTTATATCCAAATCATGAACCCATTTAGATCTTATCTTGGTATGTGGTGTTAGGTGTGGGTCAAGCCCTAATTTCTTCCACACTAGTTTCCAATTTTCCCAGCAGTTTTTGTCAAATAGTGAGTACTTATCCCAGAAACTGGGGTCTTTGTGTTTATCAAACACTAAATTGCTATAGTTATTTCCTAGTTTGTCCTATGATCCTATCCTATGCCACTGATCGACTACTCTATTTCTTAGCCAGTACCAAATGGTTTTGATGACCACTGCTTTATAATATAGTTTTAGATCTGGTACAGCAAGGCCACCTTCATCAGCCTTTTTTTTCATTAATTCCCTTGAAATCCTTGACCTTTTGTTCTTCCAAATGAACTTTGCTACAATTTTTTCTAGATCTGAAAAATAAATTTCTTAGGAGTTTGATTGGTATGGCACTAAATAAGTAGATTAGATTGGGTAGTATTGTCATTTTTATTATATTCACTCGGCCTACCCATGAGCACTTGATGTTTTTTTCCAATTGACTAGGTCTGACTTTATTCGTGTGGAAAGTGTTTTGTAGTTTTGTTCATATAGTTCCTGACTTTTACTTGGCAGACAGATTCCCAAATATTTTATACTATCAACAGTTATTTTGAATGGAATTTCTTTTTGCATCTCTTGCTGCTGAACTTTGTTGGTATTGTACAAAAATGCTGCTGATTTATGTGGATTTATTTTGTATCCTGCAACTTTGCTAAAGTTGTGAATTGTTTCTAGGAATTTTTAGTCGAGTGTCTAGGGTTCTCTAAGTATACCATCATGTCATCTGCAAAGAGTGATAATTTGGTTTTCTCATTACCTACTCTAATTCCTTTAATCTCTTTTTCTTCTCTTACTGCCAAATCTAACATTTCTAAGACAATATTGAATAATTATGGTGACAGTGGGCAGCCTTGTTTCACTCCTGATCTTATTGGGAATAGTTCTAGTTTGTCTCCATTACATATGATGCTTGCTGATGGTTTTAAGTAGATGCTACTAATCATTTTAAGGAAAAGCCCATTTATTCCTATACTGTCTAGTGTTTTTAATAGGAATGGGTGACTTAACAGTGTTCTTACAGGGCCTATATCCCAAAGAAATCTTAAAGGAGGGAAAGGGACCCACATGTGCAAAAATGTTTGTGGTAGCCCTTTTTTTAGTGGCAAGAAACCTGAATGGATTCCATCAATTGGAGAATGGCTGAATAAATTATGGCATATGAATATTATGTAATATTATTGTTCTGAAAGAAATGACCAACAATATGATTTCAGAGAGGCCTGGAGAGACCTACATGAACTCATGCTAAGTGAAGTGAGCAGAACCAGGAGATCATTATATACAGTAACAAGACTATATGATGATCAATTCTGATGGATGTGGCTCTCTTCAACAATGAGGTGATTCAAACCAGTTGTAGTTGTTCAGCAATGAAGAAAGTCATATACATCCAGAGAGAGGCCTGTGGGAACTGAGTGTGGACCACAACATACCATTTTAATACTTTCTGTGAATGTTTGCTTGCATTTTGTTTTTCTTCTTAGGTTGCTTTTTTGCTTTTTTTTTCTCTTTCTAATTCTTGTGCAGCAAGATAACTGTATATATATATATATATATACATATATTGGATTTATCATATATTTTAACATATTTAACATGTATTCGACTACTTGACATCTAGGGGAGGGAGTGGGGGGAAGAAGGGGAAAAATTTGGAACAAAAAAAATTTTCAAAGGTCAATGTAGAAAAATTACTCATATGTTCTATAAATAAAAAGCTTTAATAAAAAAATGACACTATATAAATGCTAGTGATGAGGCCAGGAGTTTTAACCAGTAAATTTATATATGTTTAGGTTTTTCTTTATTTATGAGAAAGAAACCCTGAATGCCATCCATGAATACAAATGACTGATAATCATTTGATAAGTCAAAGTACATCTTAGGACATTGAAATAATTTTAGGAGAATTGCAAAACAACTTTTGTTTGATATTTAGAAGTGGAGTAGCTTAAGCGAAACATGGAATACAAGATGTGAGAAAATGAGTCATTTTTCTTTTTTAAATGAAAGTAGCATTGCTTTGTTTTTAAATTATGCTGGTGAACTTTAGGATATATTATAAATGGAATCGTTTGGAAGCACTTAGAGAAAGAAGTATTTTTCAATGGACAGCTGGTCAAAGGATATGTTTTCAAAATAAAAATATAAATTATCACCAACTATATGAAAATAAATAAAAATTATAGCAACACAGATTTAATCTGACATATCAAACTGGAAAAAAAATCAAATGGTAAAAGAATTTTGGAAATATAGGCATACTCATATATTGTTGGTGGAGCTGTACTTTGGTCCAATGATGAAAAACAATTTGGATAAACTCAAGAAAATCATATGAATTGCTTATATCCTTTGGATACATCAGTACCCATATTAGGCGCATGCCCCTAAGGTATCAAGAACAGAATTAACATTTACATTTATAACAAAACATTTGTAGCAGTAGCTTTTGTATTAACAAAAACTAGAAGCAAAATCAGTGCCCATTGATTAACGCTAAGTTAACAAATTAGATCTATGATTGTAATAGAATACTATTGCATTGTAAGAAATGACAATTGTAAAGATTTATGGAGAGAGCAGACTCAAGGCAGCAATATAGTTGAAAAATATGTAAGATTTCAAATAAAAACAGCACTTAATAACACCAGAATGCAGATTAAATTCAATGGCCTGTTGTGATTAGAGGAACAATGGTGAAACAGATTTTTCTCTTCTCAATAGATGAAAGCTAAAATATTGATGAGGAATATTATACAGATGCAGTTCCTATGATTTTTTTTTTGCTTAGATGGTTTTCTTCACAATTAGAGAGAGCTCTGTAAGTGGAGTTAATTATGTTCATTCTGCCCTAGCATAGATCCAGTAGTCATGCCAGATTAACCTCACTCCATTTTTTTTTGATAGGGTTACTTGACTGGTTCATCTACAGATACATTGCCTAGCCCATTGTTCTGCACAATAAAATTGTTTTAATATTACATTGCATGGCATTATATCATATTTTGTTATATTATCTGATATTGTTTGGTATTATAACATACTGTATTGTGTTATCTTTAATTATATTATATTGTACTGTAGTAAATATAATACACTATGCTATGTTGTACCTGAATTTTATTGCTCTTATGACCTCTTAAGGATGACAAAATTTGGTCTGGATAATAGAAAATTTACATATAATTGCAATTGTACCTTATTAAAGACTTGAAAATAAAGAAGAATGAGGAAGTGAACCTCTATCCTTGGTCATGTGCCATTCAATACCTTTATACATGAGTTGAAGGAAAGGAAAGATGAAAAATATGAAAACAAGGAGATAATTTCACCACATTGGCTAACAGAATCATAATTTGAAGTGATCTCAACAGACTATAATGAAAATATAAATCAAATGATATAAAATATAATAAAGATAAAAGTAAAATCCTGCACTTGGATATTTTTAAACAATAACTATCATAAAATATCTCCTCAAAAAAGATACAACTATCTCTCAGTCAACCATAAACTAAGTATGAATCTACACTAAAAGGAAAATTAAAAGAAAAAAAAAAGAAATTTTATGATATCTGACACAATTAAGATAAACAAGATGAGATTTTTCCACTGTTTTATTTTTAAATACTATTTTATTTTTTCCCAGTTACATGCAAAGATAATTTTAAATATTTTTAATTGAGTTTCAAGTTTTTCTTCCTTCCTTTCTTCCTTCTTTCCTTCCTTCCTTCTTTCCTTCTTTCCTTCTTTCCTTCCTTTTTTTCCCATCTTTCCTTCCCCATTCCCTGAAACAGCAAAGCAATTTGATATAGTTCATATATGTACAATCATATAAAACATTTCCATGTTAATTATTTGATAAAAAAAGAAATTGACCAAAAGGAAAAAAAAAACTACACAAGAAAAATTATGAAAACAAAAATAGTATGCTTCAATCTGCATTCAGACTCTAGCAGTTCTTTCTCTGGATGTGGATAGCATTTCCTGTCAATAGACCTTTGGAATTGTCTTTGATCACTCTATTGCTGAGAAGAGCTAAGTCACTCTCATAGTTGATCTTCCCACAGTGTTGCTGTTATTGTGTACTATGTTCTCCTGGTTCCTCTCATTTCACTTTACATCATTAGTTTATGTAAATCTTTCTGGGTTTTTCTGAAGTTCCTCTGCTCATCATTTCTTATAGCATAATAGTATTCCATTGAATATATATTACAACTTGTTCAGTCATTCCCCAAATGATAGGCATCCCCTACATTTCCAATTTTTACCACCAAAAAGAGTTTCTATGAATTTTTTTTGTAATTATAGATTGTGGGAAATCGTCTTTACATTTAGGGGTTCTGATAAAGGTCTCATCTCTAAGATATATAGAGAATTGTCTCACATTTATAAAAATTCAAGCCATTCTCCAATTGATAAATGGTCAAAGGATATGAACAGACAATTTTCAGATGAAATTAAAAACTATTTATAATCATATGAAAAGGTGCTCCAAATCACTATTGATCAGAGAAATGCAAATTAAGACAACTCTGAGGTACCACTACACACCTGTCAGATTGGCTAAAATGACAGGAAAAGATAACGATGAATGTTGGAGGGGATGTGGGAAGACTGGGACACTGATGCATTGTTGGTGGAGCTGTGAATGGATCCAACCATTCTGGAGAGCAATTTGGAGCTATGCTCAAAAAGTTATCAAACTGTGCATACCCTTTGACCCAGCAGTGTTTCTATTGGGCTTATATCCCAAAGAAATCATAAAAGAAGGAAAGGGCCCCACATGTGCAAGAATGTTTGTGGCAGCTCTTTTTGTGGTGGCTAGAAACTGGAAACTGAGTAGATGCCCATCAATTGGAGAGTGGCTGAATAAATTATGGTATATGAATGTTATGGAATATTATTGCTCTGTAAGAAACGACCAACAGGACGATTTCAGAGAGGCCTGGAGAGACTTGCATGAACTGATGCTGAGTGAGATGAGCAGAACCAGGAGATCGTTGTACACGGCAACAACAGTACTATATGAGGATCAGTTCTAATGGACATGACTCTCTTCAACAATGAAATGCTTCAAGCCAATTACAATTGTTCAGTGAAGAAGGCCATATACAGAGTGAGGGATGTGAAATGTGGACCACAACATAACATTTTCATGTTCTCTCTTGATGTTTGCTTGCATTGTATTTCCTTTATCGGATTATTCTCTCTTATAGATACGATTTCTCCTGAACAAAAAAATGATGTGTGACAATAACTATACATATATTTGACTTAAGTATTCTAACATAATTGTCATGTAGTGGATATCCTGCTATCTAGGGGAGGGGTGGGGAGTAGGGGGGAAAAATTTGTAACAGAAAGCTTTGTAAGGGTTAATGTTTAGTAATTACCCATACATATGTTTTGCAAATAAAAAGTATTAATAATAAAAAAGAAAGAAAAATGCTAAAAAAACAAAAATAATGTAATTATAGATTGTTTTCTTTTTTTATATTCTCTTTGAGAAACAGATCAAGTAGTGTTATAGGAATAGTTTGATTATTCTTTGGGCATATTTTTTTAATTTCTCAATAGAATGATTGGATCAATTTATAATTCTACTAACAGTGCATTAATTCAGATCATATTTGGATTATCGCCTCCAATTCTAGATGTCCCATTATAAGAAGGACAAGTTTTAGGTAATAACCACAGGTATTACATCTTGGAAAAGGTGATCATGTTTGTAGTTGAGTAGAAATTATTTTATGAGATAATCAGCTGGAAAAATTGGGGCTCTTAACTTTGAAAAGAGAAGTTGGGCAAAACATGATTGTTGCCATCAATCTATAAAGATTTCTATGTGGGAAAGGTATTATATATAATTTTCTTCAGAGGCAAAAAATAGGAGCAATGGAAGGAAGCTTTAGAAGATAGGACATTTTAGAGAGAGTTCTTCCTCAGGTAAGAGGAAGAATAAGTTAGTTCTGAAATTTTTTTCCACACTGAACTTCTTTGATTATATATTTTCCTTTGAATTCACAAGGTATTATAATGTAGATATCTTTTTAAAGAGTGCCTAACATTTCTGACCATAAATCCTCTCCTTCAGTCATATTTATCAGTGTACACAGTAACAACAGGTAGAGGCAGATTTCTCTCTCCATCTCCACCACCTGCAGATTTGCTATTCATATCTTAAATTTTTTTGAAAGTCATACAAACATCTGTGATCTTCAGGAAAAAGGGGACCTTGATATTCTTTTATTTTATTTCCTTTGATTCTATTGTTATGATGGTGTAATATTTATTTCTCTGATGTGTATTTGTTTTCAACATTAAATAGAAAAACATACAGGGAAAAATTCCCTAAATATGTTCTTTTTTATCCATTCTTGAATGAATCATAGAGAAATAACTTTCTTGCCCATTTTTGAAGAATAATAAATGGAATGGGTTCAGATCTCTAAAGCATTAATGTAATCACATAAGATCACATAATCCCAGTCCTATTTAAAACATGAATCTTCACCACAATAATTGGAATATTTGAGTTTTATGTAGCACAAAAAAATCTTAATTTATAACACCTTCAAAAGTGCCTTAAGACAAATTCAAAAACATTTTTAAATGCTTCAAAGGCATGGAGAAAGTTCAAAAATAACAGAAATTACTGGACTAATATACTGAACAGTGCTGCAATTGTAGTCCTAGTACCTGAATTTAAATTTTGGCTCTGTTACTACATGAACATTGGCAAGTCACTTAATGCTACTGAAGCCCTTGAGATGTCATTTCTAGTCTTCAATTTCACAACTCAACATATCCAAGCAGTTTTCAAATATTGTGATTTCGGCGGAGCCAAGATGGCGGAGTGAAAAGGTGACTTTCTGCCTCTCCTCCGATCTTCTCTCAAGTCAACAATAAAATAAGCCTCTGAACTGATCTTCAAGTCAACGAACTCAGAAATATTTGGGCACGGCTCTCTGGAGAACTTCATATCAGGTTAGTCGGACTCGGACAGGGAGATAAATAGACTACAACTGTGCAGGCCGGAAGTGAGGGTGGGACTCAGCTCGGCTCATCGTGGAAGAAATTCCAAACTCCAAACTCCAAATTCCAAACACCTGGAGTTTATCTGAGGCACTCGGGACCCTCTGCCCTGATTGGGGACAGGTGTTCTGGCAGACTTGCCTTGTTTAAGGAGTAATTCGGACTTAGTCCTAGCCCCCACCCGCCCAGCACCTTAAATCAACTCGCCAAAGTGCCCCAGGGCAAAGCCTCTTCAGCCGAGGTTTTTTTTTTCCCCTACCTTAAAGAGATATCCACTCTGTCTAAAAAAAAAAAAAAAAAAAAAAAA
>JAJPUD010002785.1:170769-185129 GCA_023553655.1 Myrmecobius fasciatus
TCTTGTAGATAGGATTTTTCTTGCATAACTTCTCAAGCATTTCAACATAATTAACATGTAGTGGACTTCCTGCCATCTAGGGGAGGGGAGGGGACGGGGGGTAAAATTTGTATTGGAAAGCTTTGTAAAGATCAAGGTTGGGGAACTACCCATACATATGTTATACAAATAAAAAGCTTAAAAAAATATTGTGATTTCTACCTCTACAGTATCTCTCATATATTATCACTTCCCATTGTTCCTATAGCCATTATTGTACTTCAGGCCTTCATCCCTTCTTGCTTGGAGTATTACAAGAGACGCTTATTTGATGCCTTCACACTCCAATACAGCCTTTACAGAGTTCCCAAGGTGATTTTTTTAAGACTAGCTTTTACACACACTCCAAAATGCCCCAATCTCCAATTCCATAAACTCAAGCAGATTCCTATTATTTCTAAGGTCAAATATAAATTTCTCTGCTTGGTAACTAAAGCTCTGAACCCTTATTACCTTCCACATATACATACATATTTTTCCTCCATAAACTTTACAATCTATATTATATTACTTTGTATTGTATTGTATTACTTGCTGTTCTTCACACATGACACATATTTTTGTGCTTTTGCACTGACTGTTCCTTGTATTTGAAATGCTCTCTTCATCTTTGCCTCCTGGAATCACTAGTTCCCTTTAAAGCTCATATCAAGGCCATATATTTTGAGAGGCCTTTCTTGGCTCTTCCTTATACTTGCTAATTTCTTTTTTTTTTTTTTTTTGCTTTTTGCTGAGGCAACTGGGGTTAAGTGACTTCCCCAGGGTCACACAGCTAGGGGAATGTTAAGTGTCTAAGACCAGATTTGAACCCAGGTACTCCTGACTTCAGGGCTGGTGCTCTATCCACTGCGCCACCTAGCTGCCCCTACTTGCTAATTTCTTATCCTCTAAGTTAGGAAATAGAGAGACAGAGAAAAAGAGAGAGGGAGACATACACAGGCACAGACACAGAGACAAACAGAGAAATAGAGAGACAGAGAGACAAAAACAGAGAGGGAGACAGAGACAGAGGGAGACAGACAGAGACAGAGAGAGACAGAACCAGACCCAAACATAGAGACAGAAACAGAGACAGAGATAAACAGAGAGACAGAGACAGAGAGACAGACAGAGGCAGAGCCTGACAAAAAAAAGAGACAAAGAGAAAGAGACACACACACAGAGAGAGACAGAGAGACAGACTCAGAGACATAGTTAATCTCTATGCATAGAGATTTATTAAATTAGAATAGAAAATCAATTTCTATTGATATCTCTATATATGAGTACTACCTCTCCAATAAAGTATAAGCTGCTTGAAAATAGGACCTGTTTTCCTCTTAGTTTTGTGTTTTTGATACTTCAGGATTTATTATAGCATCTGATACACAGCTGGCGGTTAATAAATGCTTGCCAGTTATTGATCAACTTGAGGTGAAGAAACATATTTGAATTCTAGCTTGGATAGTTAACCATCTGTTGGACTTTGGGCAAGTCATTTCACCTCAGTTTCCTTGAATTAGATAATCTATAATGTCCCTTCTAGTTCTAGGAATCTATAACTCTTTATGTAGGAGTTTCTACTAAGTTTTTTGTCACTTGCATACATGATGATAGGAGGCATATATTTAAAATCTATAATAAATTTATTTATTATTCCCAGGATTCTATCAGGGCCAGTAAACTATATCCAAAGCTCTTCTCTAACTCTAATCTACCCCCCCAAATTGAGAACTAATTGTAACAAATTGTCATAGTAAAGAAAAAGTAATTTCCACATTGACCATGTCTAATAATATAATTTCATTTGTAGTTTGATTATGTTGTCTTTTTTGTTTCAAGATGGGTAGCATCCTTTTCTTAATCAGCATTTTGGATTTGGTTGGTTGTTTTATTGGTCTTTTAAAGTTGCTTTTATTTATTTGATTCTTGTTAGTACATTATTTGTTTCCATTTAATTAAGTCTTTATCAGTTCATACAAGTCTTCCCAGTTTTCTCTAAAACCAACTTTTGCCATTTCATACAGGAAAATAATAGCATTCATATAACTTAAGTAGTATAGCTATTCCAAAAAATTCTTAGCTTCCAGTGCTTTGTCACCACAGAAAGAACTAATATTAATATATTTGCATCATAGGTTTCTTTCTTTTTCTTGGATTCCTTTGGAGTAGAGGACTAGTACCAAAATTGTTGGGTCAAGAAGTATATACAATTTTGTGACTTTTTTTTTAGGGAACAGTTCAGAAATTGCTTTCCAGAATGGTTGGACCAATATAGATCTTCTTGAAAGAGGTATTATTTCTTCTGTGTCTTGAAGAAAAGTAGGATTTTGACAACAAAATATGAGCAAAGGAAAAAGAACATTCAAATGAAAAAATGGTATGAGCAAAGGCACATAAAAAAGAAAGGCAAACATATAAGAGATGAAGAGAGTTAGTATAAGATGATTCTAGATAGTACTTAAAACTTATTATCCATAGTTATTATTTATTGTAATGCACAAAAGCTTAATTGTATATATTTTATAGTTACTTTTACTTGGAATATGTTATTTCTCAACTGCCCCAACTGAAATGTAAGCGCCTTAAATTGTACACAGTAATAACAAGATTATATGATGATCAACTGTGAAGGACTTAATTTTTCTCAACAATGTGGTGATTCAAGGCAATTCCAATAGGTTTGGGATGAAGACACCATCAGCATCCGAGAAAGAATTGTGGAGACTGAATGAATGTGGATTTGAGTAATATTTTCACCTTTTCATTTGTTTCTTTCTTTCTCATAGTTTTTTTTCCCTTTTGATCTGAGTTTTCTTACACAACATGACAAATTTGGAAATATGTTAAAAGAAATGCACAAAATTTCCAGGAAAACTGAAAAATTACGTGGCAGAAACTAGGTATTGACCAACATCTTATATCCTATACCAAGATAAGGTCAAAATGAGTTTATGGTTTAGACATAAAAGGTGATACTATAAGCAAATTAGGAGAATAAGACAGTCTGCCTCTCAGATATGTGAAGGAAGGAATGTATGACCAAAGAAGAACTAGAGAACATAATACAATGCACAATGTACTATTTTGATCACATCAAATTAAAATGATTTTATACAAAAACAAAACCAATGCAGTCAAAATTAGAAGGGAAGCAGAAATTTGGAGATAAAACATTACGCCCAATGTCTCTGATAAAGGTTTCATTTTTTATGTGTAGAGAGAATTGAAACAAATTTATAAGAATGCAAGCCATTCCCTTACTTGATAAATGGTCAAAGGATATGAACAGACAATTTTTAGATGATGAAATTAAAGCCATTTCTTGTCATATGAAAAAAAATGTTCTAAATCCCTATTGATAAGAGAAATGCAAATTAAAACAACTCTGAAATACCACTTCACATTTCTCAGTGACTGACAGGAAATGATAATTATAAATGCTGGAGGGGATGTGGGAAAACTGAAACACTAATGCATCACTGGTAGAGTTGTGAATTGATCCACAAATTCTGGAGAGCAATTTGAAACTATGCTAAAGGGCTATAAAACTGTGCATATACTTTGATCTAGCAGTGTCTCTATTGGGTCTGTATCTCATAAAGATCATAAAAAAGGGAAAAGGACCCACATGTGCAAAAAATATTTGTAGCAGATCTTTTTATAGTGTGACAAGGAACTGGAAATTGAGTGGATACTCATCAGTTGAGCAATGGCTGAATAAGTTATGGTATCTGAAGATAATGGAATATTAATGTTCTATAAGAAATGATGAGCAGTGATTTAGAAAACCCTGGAAACCATGAACTGATGCTAAATGAAGTTAGTAGAATGAAGAGAACATTGTACATGGCAACTTTTCAACAATGAGGTGATTCAAAAAAATTCAAATAGACTTGTGATGGAAAGAGCCATTCACATCCAGAGAGAGAGAGAGAGAGCTATGGAGACAATATGAATCAAGGCATAATATTTTCACCTAAGTTTGTTGTTGTTGTTGTTGATTGTTTATCTGTTTTTTTTCTTGCATTTTTTCACCCCTTGATATTATTTTTGTGTGCAGCATGATGAATTTGGAAATATTAGAAGAACTGCAAATGTTTAAACTATATTGGATTTCTTGCTGTTTATGGGAGGGAGTGTGGAGGGGGAGGAAAAATTGGATCACAAGGTTTTGCAAAGGTGAATATTGAAAACTATCTTTGTATGTATTAGTAAAATAAAAAAGCTATTAAAAAAGAATTGAACATATTTAATTTATATCATATTGCTTTCTGCCTTGGGGAGGAGGAGATAAAGAGGAAAGGAGAAACATTTAGAAGAAAGTCTTACAAAAATTAATGTTGAAAACTATCTTTACTTGTATTTGGAAAAAAAAATAAAATACTATAGAAAATTTTAAACAGGAGGAGTGAAAGTTCCTTGAGAAGAAGAACAATTTATTTTTTGGTTTTTTTAATCAGTATCACATAAAACTGTGACTATCATATAGTAAGCACCTCATAAATACCTGACAAATTCCTTTTCAATGTTTTTTAAATCAAAATTCCGACACTAGTATTCTTTAATTTGTTTTGACTTTTCTATCTTAATTTTTCTCTTAATTAAAGGATTTTTTATGTCTTGCCACAGTTCCCATATCTCAGTTCCCCCTCAATTGTTCTGTCTTGGTAGCAACTCCCTTCTGACCACTGAGATAATTGGGTTGCAGAACCTCCAGTTGGCCTATCTGAAATACCTAGACATACTCCTTAATCTTTATGGCCCCAGACTTAGTCTCCTAGCTTCTTTCCAAACTTATCAGAATTTATGATACTTCCTCCATACCCCCAACCTGTCAGAACTGAATTGATAGTTCTTTCCTTGAACTCCAATCCCCTCAGTGCCCTACCCCACCTTGAGCTGCCTTCATTTCCCTGAGTGCTGAAGTCTTATAAAATCCTTGATATTCCTCAATAGATCACTGAATACTTTGAGACAGTAGTCCTATTCAGTTAACTAGTCTTACCTCTCCATTAATATCAATAAAACATTAATAGTCTCTAATCTGTAGTACTGCCTAACTTTTTCCCCGACCATTATACTTAAATGTTATATCCAAGAATTTTGAAAAAAAACAATTATTTTTTCAAGAACTAATCTTCACCTGTTTGGGTTATTTTGTTTAGTTTCCTTAAAAAATAAATAACGAATAATATATTCTTCAGTGTTTTGGAAAAATATATCTAAATAACCAGCCTTACATATTACATTATCAGACATATAATTTATGATCTGGTTAGATCATCATCAAGCTACACATTTTGAAAGTTGTCGCTGTTTCTCATGCATAATTCTCAATCTTATTTAGCTAATTTCCTCTACTTTCATCAGTCCCCTTCTTTCACCTTCCTTATAGCTTTAGGTAAAATCTTTCAGGTCTTTGACTGCTAGAATTGTTCACAGTCCACTGAGGCTTTCTTTTCTTACATCTCCCGAACTGCTTCAGGCTTCCTGCTGTGATGCCCTAGCTCACCTTCACCATATCCATTAACTTAATGACAGCACTTAAACTCTCTTTCTAAGAATATGACTGTTCACACCTACAGGAGTTCTGCCTCTCTGTCTCTACTCTTCTGAAACTCTACCTTGAAATTTAAACCTGAAAGTCAGTAGAATACAAACTGTCCCTTATCTAATTTCTTAGAAGATTGTATCTTTTTCTAGGGTCCATGATTTTTTTTTAAATTGATAACTCTATCTCAAAATAATTAGTTCCTTTTGTGATCTTTTATATTTTATTTTATTTAAAATATTATTCTCAGAAGGAGTCTATACCCTTTGTTAGTCTGTCAGAGGGGTGCATGACACACACACACACAAAAGGCTAAAAACTCCTGCCTTATTGTTTCTAGCAATCAGAGATGACTTGGCACAAGATTGAAATGTGGAGTTCTCTCTTCTCACTCTCAGTTTTTAGCTAAATGACTTATTTGATATTTTCAGATCTTATTACTTCATATGATTAGTCTCCTCATTCTTCCTACCCTAGAAATAAGCATATTGTCAATAGGGTTTAAAGATTTGTTTTCTAATTCTTACTGTCTTTTAAAGGAAACATTTTCCAACATTCTCTGGTAGTATTCCCCAGAGCACTGAAAATAATAAGTTGATGAAGGATCCTTTAGAGTAGTGACTTGAAAATATTAATGCTTTATTTTGAAAGATGAATGTTGGAATGTTAATTTTATAACATCAGGTAGATGAGAGATAATGTGAAGAGGAGCTGCTTCCTCAAATATCAACTTCCTAGAACTAGAAACTATTCCTTGAATTTTGAAAGATATTGTTTAGAGAATATTTTTCCAGGATAGGCTCATTGATGTCACCTAAGATGTGTCATAAGGTAAAAACATAGAAATTCAGGAATGATTTAGTTGTTTGTTAACAAAGTCACATAATTGATTAAATGAGAGGTTTAATAATCTACTTTAGAACATATGTATAGAATAAAGAGTAACTTTCATTCCTACAGAAAATTCTATAATATCCTTGAGGAAGTAGAAGGAAGGAAATCCTTAAAGCTGGGAGGGGAGGCACTCCTGAGGTGGGGAAAAAAAGATGCCAGAACAATTTGGCTGACTGCCATGTGTAGTAAGTGAGAAAGGCTGAGTTCTTATTATTTTATTTTCTGATGGCTTTCAATTTAAACAAATTTGGTGGTTTGATATTAAGCAATGTAAATTCTATAATGTTGAGAAATCTGTAACTTCTATGTTGAGTATCCATGGTGGAGCTCTAATTATACTACCTTAGTTGTGTTCTGCCTATGCTGTTCTACAAGCCATCCTACACAGCCTGTGTCAGAGAGATGGCACCAATAGCATATTTTTTATGAGCGAAACAACTCACCAGAAAGTTATAAATCCTTTGTAGCAACAATTTGCTTAGCTTTTGCTAAGCTCTTCTTTTCATTCGCAGAAGTCCTAGATATAATCTGAAGTCCTTATATGCTGTTACTTCTGTACACATTATATGAAAAATTTATTTTTTCTTTCTTAGTGGATCTTTCTCAGTATTGAAATAGCACCTACTCCTCTTGGATAATGACAGGTTTAAATCTTAGTATTTTTCACAATGCAAATGAACAAAGTACCAATTTTCCTCAGCTGTATACAACATCAGCTGGACAATTAAGTATAATATTAGTTTCATAATTCTGATGCCACTGCATTGCAGGAGAGAAGGAATATTTCTGTTTTCTTATTGGCTAAATGTGATTTTAATTACTTAGAAGGTGACATTTTATTTGACTTTGTTAGAGCAGTAAAGACACCATTCATCAGCCGTGTTCCACACAGTCTGCATCTATAGATTTTTTATTTTCACTCAGAGATTTTTTTCACCCCACCCCCACTTTTAATCAATATTCTTGGTATCATATAATAAAGCAGTCACACTAGTTGGGGGGAGGCTAAAGGAGAAGAATGTGGGAAGAATAAGGATATGTTTTACAGAAGTAATGATTCAGAGCAGCAGGCAAGCTCCTTCTCTTCATAACACTCTTCAAAGGGTGAAAAATGAACTGCTGGCCCCATTACATTGTTATTTCTCCAGTGACACCTTCAGCTCCTTGTCTAGAATCATCATTAAAAGCAAAGCAACAGGGGCAGCTAGGCGGCACAGTGGTTAGAGCACCAGCCCTGAAGTCAGGAAGACCTGAGTTCAAATCTGGTCTCAGACACTTCCTAGCTGTGTGACCCTGGGCAAGTCACTTAACCCCAATTGCCTCAGCAAAAAGCAAAAAAAAAAAAAGAAAAAAAAAAGCAAAGCAACAGAATCTTTCCAAGTTGTAGAGCAGATGCAAATTGCTATTGTCATTCTTTGCAGTTCTGTACATGAAGGAAGTTATGTAAAGATATTATGTAGCTAACTATAAAAAGAACCAATGTATCCTCCCCATACTATAGTGATGAACTAGCTTTAAAACCTCTTTCCATCAGTATCCATCTGAAACTAAGGTTGTACAACTCAGGAATAGGGATAGGAAGAGGACCTGTGGTTTCATTAGAGTAGGGAGCTACCAATGATAAACTTTCTCTGTTAATGCAAATCAGTAGCTGCCCCGAAAACTATATTCTTGGAGAGTTCTCCAGAACACTAACTGATTTAGTAACATAACCATGGGCTACAGACCTATTATGCATTAGAAGTAGAACTTGAACCCATAGCTTCTTGACCTGAGGAAAGCTTTTTGTATCCTAAACCTTGCTTCTTCTCATGACTTGCACATAATAGGCATTTATTAAATGCATAAATTGAATTCATGAAGTAATCATAATATTCTACATTAGTGAATAAGAACTTTAAAAGCTTTATGGTAGCCTTAAATTATTTTCATTTAAAATATTTAAAGTTGTTTCCCTTGAAAATGGCAAAACTCCATTCTAATTTCAATAGAATAGTCAAGCAACAAGCATGCATTACATATCTAGTGTCAGTGACTGTGCTACATTTTGAAGATATAAAAACAGAAATGAAACAACCTTTGTCATTAAGTAGTTCACATTCTATAGAGAAAACAAGATTTTTTTGTAGAGATAAACAGGAAAACTTAGAAAGAAATTCAGTCTTCCTTGATGGGTTTCTCTTGAATCGATTATAACTGCTCATATATTTTCTCATTTATATTTAGTGCCTTAAATCATTTCTCATTAATTCATTCAATAAACATTTATTAAGCACCTAGAGTATAGAGCACACTGGTCAATTCTCAAAAATATTATACTCATTGAAAAGCATCCTTGACACATTAATTAGTATCTTAAAATTACAATCTTCAATTTTCAAGGCTTTCATTTCTATGCAGTGATCTTCCAAGAAAATCAATCTGTGTTTTTGTCAGATTGTATACACATTGCTGAATAAACTGGTGATTAGTTCAATAATGCCTTTAATTGATTGCTTCCTATTGTCTGTAACATGGAAAGAAAAGTGGTTTTCAACATAGAGTAATTTAAATAACATTGGAGCTGGAGTTCAAAGACTCAGGAGACCTGGGTCTGATTCTCAACTGGACCATTAACTAGTTATGTGACTGGAGATCTTAATTGACTCATTTGCTAAATGCACATGCTGTTCACTATTGATCTGTAAAGTCATTTCAAATTCTACATTTCTGATTTTATGAGTAATCCTAGTAGAGTGAATAGAGCCAATCTTAGAGTTAAGACAACTGTATTTAAGTCCTGGCTCCAAAAACATACTGGCTGAGTGACCTTAGGCAAGTCACTATAATTTGCAGGAAATGTGTTAATTTGCATTAGTCAAGGGGATCTCCTCCTAGGAACTCTTTTAATTAAATCAAAAGTACCATTCGCTTCCTCTGCTGAGATTCTTTCCCAAATAAAGAGATGTAATTTTATTTTAAAGTTAAAGTAAATAACAGAATGATAACATCTGGTGTAAAGAGAAAAATATCAATTACAGGACAAATTGCAAATAAGAATTTTATTAATTATCTTCTTTTATATAACTTGACATTGAAGTTCCTGCCCAATGATTGAGAAAACAGTCTAGCTTTTACCATGAAAAGTTAAGTAACCATTTCTTTAGTGAAGATAAAAAAAATCATTATTTCATAATGATGAACTGAGAAATTTTAAAATATGTGCTTAACCATTGACTATTTTAAAATACCATTAATTGAAAATAATCAACCAAAAACAGGTAAGAAGACATCAAAGGAAGATGAATATATGTGGGAGAAACTCAAAGTCAGGATAAAATGTTTGTTTTCCCTAAGAGAGTTCTTTTTCAAAGCTTTTTATTTGTATAACATATGTATGGGTAGTTCCCCAGCATTGATCTTTACAAAGCTCTCCATTACAACTTTTACCCCCATTCCCCTCCCCCCCCAGATGGCAGGAAGTCCACTACAAGTCAATATTATTGAAATACTTGACAAGTTGTGCAAGAAAAATCCTATCTACAAGAAAAAAAAGAAAATCAGACAAAAGGCAACACAATGCAAGCAAACATCAATAGAGAGCATGAAAATGTTACGTTGTGGTCCATATTTCAATCCCTCTCTCTGGGTGTATATGGTTTTCTTCAGTGAACAATTGGAACTGGTTTGAGACAATTCTTTGTTGCAGAGAGCCATGTCCATCAGAATTGATCATCATGTAATATTGTTGTTACTGTGTATAATGATTTCCTGGTTCTGCTCATTTCACTCAGCATCAGTTATGCAAGTCTCTCCAGGCCTCTCCGAAATCATCCTGCTGCTAATTTCTTACAGAACAATAATATTCCATAACATTCATATACCATAATTTATTCAGCCATTCTCCAATTGATGGGCATCCATTCAGTTTTCAGTTTCTAGCCACTACAAAAAGGGCTGCCACAAACATTCTTGCACATGTGGGTCCCTTTCCTCCTCTAAGATCTCTTTGGGATATAGGCCCAGTAGAAACACTGCTGGGTCAAAGGGTATGCACAGTTTGATAACTTTTTGAGCATAGCTCCAAACTGCTCTCCAGAATGGTTGGATCCATTCACAGTTCCACCAACAATGTATCAGAGTCCCAGTTTTCCCACATCCCCTCCAACATTAATCATTATCTTTTCCTGTCATTTTAGCCAAACTGACAGGTGTGTAATGATATCTCAGAGTTGTCTTAATTTGCATTTCTCTGATCAATAGTGATTTGGAGCAACTTTTCATATGACTAGAGATGGTTTTAATTTCATCATCTGAAAATTGTCTGTTCATATCCCTTGACCACTTATCTATTGAAGAGTAGTTTGAATTCTTATATATATGAGACAATTCTCTATATATTTTAGAAATGAGGCCTTTATCAGAACCATTAAATGTAAAGATGATTTCCCAATTTGATGCTTCCCTCCTAATCTTGTCTGCATTTGTTTTGTTTGTACAGAAACTTTTTAACTTAATATAATCAAAATTATCCATCTGGTGTTCAATTAGGAGTTCCAGGTCTTCTTTGGACATAAATGTATTCCATCTCCACAGGTCTGAGAGATAAACTATATTACGTTCCTCTAACTTGCTTACAAAGTTCCTCTTTATATCTAGATCATGAACCCATTTAGATCTTATCTTGGTATGTGGTGTTAGGTATGGGTCAAGCTCTAATTTCTTCCATGCTAGTTTCCAATTTTCCCAGCAGTTTTTGCCAAATAGTGAGTACTTATCTCAAAAGCTGGGGTCTTTGGGTTTATCAAACACTAAATTGTTAAGGATTTTGCCTAGATTGTCCTGATAACCTATCCTGTGCCACTGATCGACTGCTCTATTTCTTAGCCAGTACCAAATGGTTATGATGACCGCTGCTTTATAATATAGTTTTAGATCTGGTACAGCAAGGCCACCTTCATCTGCCTTTTTTTTTTCATTAATCCCCTTGAAATCCTTGACCTTTTGTTCTTCCAAATGAACTGTGCTACTATTTTTTCTAGATCTGTAAAATAATTTCTTGGGAATTGGATTGGTATGGCACTAAATAAGTAGATTAGTTTGGGTAGTATTGTCATTTTTATTATATTCACTCTGCCTACCCATGAGAACTTAATATTTTTCCAATTGATTAGATCTGATTTTATTTGTGGGGAAAGTGTTTTATAGTTTAGTTCTATAGTTTCTGACTTTTCCTTGGCAGATAAGATTCCCAAATATTTTATCCTATCATCTGTTATTTGGAATGGAATTTCTTTTTGTATCTCTTGCTGCTGAACTTTGTTGGTAATATATAAAAATGCTGATGATATATGTGGATTAATTTTGAATCCTGCCACTTTGCTAAAGTTGTGAATTGTTTCTAGTAGTTATTTAGTTGAGTCTCTAGGGTTCTCTAAGTACACCATCATGTCATCTGCAAAGAGTGATAATTTGGTTTCTTCATTACCTACTCTGATTCCGTTTATCTCTTGTTCTTCTCTTATTGCTAAAGCTAACATTTCTAATACAATATTAAATAGTAATGGTAACAGTGGGCAGCCTTGTTTCACTCCTGATCTTATTGGGAATGGTTTAATTTGTCTCCATTACATATGATGCTTGCTGATGGTTTTAAATAGATGCTACTGATCATTTTAAGGAAAAGCCCATTTATTCCTATACTCTCTAGTGTTTTTAATAGGAATGGGTGTTGGATTTTATCAAATGCTTTTTCTACATCTATTGAGATAATCATATGGTTTTTGTTAGTTTGATTATTAATATAATTAATTATGATGATAGTTTTCCTAGTATTGAAACAGCCCTGCATCCCTGGTATAAATCCTACTTGGTCATAGTGTACTATCCTTGGGGTGACTTTCTGTAATCTCGTTGCTAAAATCTTATTTAAAATTTTTGCATCAATATTCATTAGGGAAATGGGTCTATAGTTTTCTTTCTCTGTTTTCACCCTACCTGGTTTAGCTATCAGCACCATTTCAGTCTCATAGAAGGATTTTGGCAGTATGCCTTCTGTCGCTATTTTCTCAAATAGTTTGTGTAGTATTGGAATTAAATGTTCTTTGAATGTTTGGTAGAATTCACATGTAAATCCATCTGGCCCTGGAGATATTTTCTTAGGGAGTTGGTTAATAGCTTGTTCTATTTCTTTTTCTAATATGGGGCTATTTAAATAATTTATATCCTTTTCTGTTAACCTGGGAAATCTATATTTTTGTAGATATTCCTCCATTTCATTTAGATTATCAAATTTACTGGCATAAACTTGGGCAAAGTAACTCCTAATTATGCTCTAATTTGTTCTTCATTGGAGGAAAGTTCTCCCTTATCATTCTTGAGACTAACAATTTGATTTTCCTCTTTCCTTTTTCTTAACAAATTAACTAAAGGCTTATCTATTTTGTTGGTTTTTTCATAGAACCAACTCTTAGTTTTATTTATTAATTCAATAGTTTTCTTATTTTCAATTTTATTAATTTCTCCTTTTACTTTTAGAATTTCCAATTTGGTATGTAATTGAGGGTTTTTAATTTGTTCTTTTTCCAGTTTTTTTAATAATAAGCCTAATACATTGATCTTTTCTTTCTCTATTTTATGCAAGTAAGCATCTAGAGATATAAAATTGCCCCTTATAACCACTTTGGCCATATCCCAGAAATTTTGGTATGTTGTCTCCTTATTGTCATTCTCCTGGAAGAAATTATTGATTGTGTCTATGATTTGCTCTTTCACCCATTCATTCTTCAGGATTAGATTATTTAATTTCCAATTAACTTTTGGGTTATTTTCTCCTGGCCTTATATTGCATGTGATTTTTATGGCATCATGATCTGAAAAGGATGCATTTACTATTTCTGCCTTTCTGCATTTGATTTTGAAGTTTTTATGCCCTAACACATGGTCAAGTTTTGTATAGGTTCAATGCACTGCTGAGAAAAAAGTAAACTCCCAACTGTCTCCCTTCAACTTTCTCCATAGATCTATCATACCTAACTTTTCTAACAATTGGTTTATCTCCCTAGTTTCTTTCTTGTTTATTTTGTGATTTGATTTATGTAATTCTGAGAGAGCAAGGTTGAGATCCCCCATAAGTATAGTTTGGCTATCTATTTCTTCTTGCATTCCTCTTAATTTCTCCCCTAGGAATTTGGATGCTATTGCATTTGGTGCATATATATTTAGTATTGATATTGCTACATTATCTATGGTACCCTTTATATAATATATAGTTTCCTTCCTTATCTCTTTTGATTAGATCTATCTTGGCTTTTACTTGGTCTGAGATAAGGATTGCCATCTCTGCTTTTTTTTGTTCACCTGAAGCATAATAGGTTCTGCTCCAGCCTTTTACCTTCATCCTATATGTGTCACTATGTTTTAGATGTGTTTCTTGTAGACAAAATATTGTGGGATTCTGGTTTTTAATCCAGTCTGCTATCTGCTTCCGTTTTATGGGAGAGTTCATCCCATTCACTTTCACAGTTAGAATAACTAATTCTTTATTTCCTGCCATCTTATTTACCCAAGTTATGTTTTCCTCTTTCCTTTCCCCTTTCTCCCTTCCCCCCTCCTCAGTACTTTGCTTTAGATGACCCCCTCTCCGAAACAATCCACCACCTTTTAGATCCCCTACCCCTTTTTTAACTCCTTTCCCCTGATTCTTCTATTTTCCCTTCTAATAGTTTATCCCTTTCTTTTTCCTCCTTTCCCTCCCACTTCCCTGTAGCAACAGACAAGTTTCTATGTGAAATCAAGTGTCTGACATACACTTTTAGAACCCAACCTGATGAGAGTCAGATTTTCACAATGCTCATCTTTATTCCCTCTTTCTCTCAATTATATTAGGTTTTCTTTGCCTCTTCAAGAGATTTTA
>JAJPUD010002785.1:200129-259901 GCA_023553655.1 Myrmecobius fasciatus
ATTTCTTGGGAGTTTGATTGGAGTAGCACTAAATAAATAAATAAATAATAGTTTAGGTAGTATTGTCAAATTTATTGTATTTGCTCGACCTAAGAGGACTTGGTATTTTTTCAAATTGTTTACATCTGACTTTATTTGTGTGGAAAGTGTTTTGTAGTTTTGCTCATATAATTCTTGAATTTCCCTTGGCAGATAGATTCCCAAATATTTTACACTATCAACATTTATTTTAAATGAAATTTCTCTTTGTATCTCTGCTGTTGGGTTTTGTTAGTGATGCATAAAAATGCTGATGATTTATGTGGATTTATTTTGTATCTTGCAACTTTGATAAAGTTGTTGATTTTTTCTAATAGTTTTTACTTAATTCTCTAGGGTTCAATAAATTTGCAAAGAGTGATAATTTGGTTTCCTCATTATCTACTCTAATTCCTTTAATCTCTTTTTCTTCTCTTACTGCCAAAGCTAACATTTTTAATACAATATTAAATAGTAATGGTGACAGTGGCAGCCTTGTTTCACTCTTGATCTTATTGAGAATAGTTCTACTTTGTCTCCATTACATATGATACTTGGTGATGGTTTTAAGTAGATGGTACTAATCATTTTAAGGAAAAGCCCATTTATTCCTATACTCTCTAATATTTTTAATAGGAATGAGTGTTGGATTTTATCAAATGCTTTTTCTGCATCTATTGAGATAATCATATGATTTTTGTTAGTTTGGTTATTAATATAATTGATTATGCTGATAGTTTTCCTAATATTGAACCAGCCCTGCATCCCTGGTATAAATCCTACTTGGTCATAGTGTACTATCCTGGGGATGATTTTCTGTAATCTCATTGCTAATATCTTCTTTAAAATTTTTGCATCAATATTCATTAGGGAAATTGGTCTATAGTTTTCTTTCTCTGTTTTCACCCTACCTGGTTTAGCTATAAGCACCATCTCTGTATCTTACAAAGAATTTGGTAGTATACATTCTTTCCCTATTTTTTCAAATAGTTTATATAGTATTGGAATTAATTGTTCTTTGAATGTTTGGTAGAATTCACATGTAAATCCATCTGGCCCTGGAGATTTTTTCTTAGGGAGTTGATTAATAGCTTCTTCTATTTCTTTTTCTAAAATGGGACTACTTAACTAATTTATTCCTCTTCTGTTAATATGGGCAATCTATATTCTTGTAGGTATTCCTCCATTTTATTTAGGTTATACAATTTATCGGCATGAAGTTGGGCAAAATAACTCCCATTTATTGCGTTAATTTCCTGTTCATTGGTGGAAAGTTCTCCCCTTTCATTTTTGAGACTAACAATTTGATTTTATTCTTTGCTTTTTCTAATCAAATTAACTAGAGGTTTATCTATTTTGTGTTTTTTTCACAAAAGCAATTTTTGGTTTTATTTATTAATTCAATAGGTTTTTTTTTACTTTCAATTTTATTAATCTCTCCTTTTATTTTTAGAATTTGAAGTTTGTTATTTGATTGAGGTTTTTTTTAATTGTTCTTTTTCTAGATTTTTTAGTTGCAAGCCCAATGCATTGATTTCTCCTTTTCTATTTTATACAAATAAGTATCTAGAGATATAAAATTTCCCCTTATTATCACTTTGGCCATATCTCACAAATTTTGGCATGTTGTCTCATTATTGTCATTATCTTGGATGAAATTAGTAATTGTATCTATAAATTGCTGGTTCACCCATTCATTCTTTAGAATGAGATTATTTAGTTTCCAATTGCTTTTTGGTCTATTTTCTCCTGGCCTTATATTGCATGTGATTTTTATTGTATCATAATCTGAGAAAGATAATTTACTATTTCTGCCTTTCTGCATTTGATTTTGAGGTTTTTATCCCCTAACACATGGTCAATTTTTGTACAAGTTCCATGAACCACTGAGAAAAAAAGTAAACCCCTTTCTGTCTCCATTTAATTTTCTCCAAAGATCTATCATACCTAACTTTTCTAACATTTTGTTTACCTCCTTAATTTATTTTTTAATTTCTTTTGTGTCGATTTATCTAGTTCTGAGAGAGCAAGGTTGAGATCCCCCACTAGTATCATTTTGCTGTCTATTTCTTCTTGCATCTCTCTTAATTTCTGTTCAAGGAATTTCCATGCTATACCACTTAGTGCATATATGTTTAGTACTGATATTGCTTCATTATCTATGGTATCCTTTAGTAAGATATAGGTTCCTTCCTTACCTCTTTTAATTAAATCTATCTTTGCTTTTACTTGATCTGAGATCAGGATGGCTACCCCTACTTTTTTTTTCTTCACCTGAAGCATAATACATTCTGATCCAGCCCTTTACCATCACTCTGTATGTCACTATGCTTTGAAAGTGTTTCTTGAAAAGAACATATTGTAGGATTCTGGCTTTTAATCCAGTCTGCTACCCACTTCCTTTTTATGGGGGTGTTCATCCCATTCACATTCACAGTTAAAATAGCTAATTTTTTATTTCCTGCCATCTTATTTACCCTAGATTTTGCTTTTCTCTTTCCTATCTCCCTTCCCTCCTCCCTAGTATTTTGCTTTTGATGATCACCTCCCTCAAACAGTTCTTCCCCTTTAAAGCCCCTCCCCCTTTTTTACACCTTTCCTCTAATTCTTCTGTTTTCCCTTGCAAAGTCTTTCTTTTTCTTTTCCCCCTTTCCCTCCTACTTCCCTATAAGGTAAAACACATTTCTTTGTGATATCAAATATGCCTGTTTTTCTCTCTTAGAGCCAAATCTGATGAGTGTAAGATTCACACAATGCTCATCCCCCTCCATTTTTCCCCCTTAAGTATAATAGGTGTTCTGTGCCTCTTCGTGAGATGTAATTTCCTTCATTTTTTCTTCTTTTTCCTCTTCTTCCAATATAATCCCTTTTCTACCTCTAGTTTTTTTCATATTATCATAATAAAATCAAATTATACCCACATTCTTTAAGTATAGCTATAACAGAAATATAGTTATTAAGACCTTTTTCCTTTTTATCTTTTTATGCTTCTCTTGAGTTCTGTGTTTGGAGATAAAAAATTTTGTTCAGTTCTTGTCTTTTCATTAGAAATAAGTGAAATTCACCTATATCATTGAATGTCCATCTTCTTCCCTAAAAGATAATGCTCATTTTAGCTGAATAGCTTATTCCAGGATGATATTCCTTTGCTTTTCAGAATATCAGATTCCAGAACTATCAATCCTTTAAGGTGGAAGCTGCTAGGTTCTGGGTGATCCTAATTGTGACTCCTTGGTATTTAAATTGTTTTTTCCTGGCTGCTTGCAATATCTTTTCCTTGGTATGATTGTTCTGAAATTTAGCCATGATATTCCTTGGGGATTTAATTTTGGGGTCTCTTTCATGAAGTGATCAGTGGATTCTTTCGATGGCTATTTTATTTTCTGATTCTAAAATATCAGGGCAGTCTTCTTTTATGATTTCTTGTAAGATGGTATGTAGGTTCTGTTCTTTTTTTCATCATGGCTTTCAGGAAGCTCAATAATTCTTATATTCTCTCTCCTAGATCCATTTTTTAGGTCAGTTGTTTTTTCCTCAGAGATGTTTCAAATTTTCTTCTATTTTTCTTCATTCTTGAAGTCTTATTGAGTCATTTACTTCCATTTGTTCAATTCTAATTGTTAGTGTATTATTTTCTTCATTTATCGTTTTTGGCTCCTTTTGCAATTGGCCAATTAAATTTTTTTGTTCATTGCATTCTTTTCCATTTTTCCATTCTTTTTTGCAATGATCTTATTTCATGTCCCCATATTTCTTCTAACTGTCTTTTAAGATCCTTTTTGCCATCTTCAAAGAAAGCCTTGTGACATGGGGTCCAGTTTACATCTCTCTCTGGGGCTTTTTTCTGGAGTTGCTTTACGTTTAGGGACCTCAGGATTTGAGGTATGTTCTTCTCTCCATAGAAGCTGTCTATGGTGAGAGTTCTTTTTTGGTTTTTCATTCATTTTTTAAAGCTTGAAGTCTGTTCATGGCAAAGGAGGGATAGCTGCTTTAATTTGCCCTGGAGCAATTCTGCTGATTGATTGATTGATTTTCAATGCTGGGCAGTTCTACTAATTGATCTATTGCTTTAAATTGCTGGGTAATAACAACTAGATCTGGTATTCTTTGGGGGCTCAGTGGTTCACAATCTATCCCTCACAAAAGGCAGATCTGCCAAATCATCTGCTTAATATCAGGACAGATTGGCTCAAGAGTCCCACAGAAGATTCACAGGTGTATGGAAGCCAAAATGCTCCAATTCTCTGCTCCAGCTCCCTGCCCTGGTCTCCCTATACTGCTGTCTAAGTTTGTCAGACTGTCCCCTGCATGACTGAAACAGACATGTTCTGAAGTTCTTCCAGGGTATCTTCTTCTAGAAATGTATTGTACTCCAGATATTTTTGGATTCTTTGACTTCAAAACCAGTTTAGAGGCTTCATCTGCTCTTGGTTGGAGGGAAGATTAGTGGAGGTTACAGAGAGTCATGTCTGTTCTCCACCATCTTGACTCCACCCCTAGAAGTCCAGAAAAAAGCTTTTGACAAAGATTAGCACCTATACCTATTAAAATATTAGAGAGCATAGGGATAAAGAGAGCTTTCTTTAAAATACTATGGCATAGTGGGGTAGCTAGGTGGCGGAGTGGATAGAGCACGAGCCCTGAAGACAGGAGGACCTGAGTTCAAATCTTGCCTCAGACACTTAACATTTTCTAGGTGTGTCCCTGGGCAAGTCACTTAACCCCAATTGTCTCAGGGAAAAAAAATAAACAGTAGCTATCTAAAACCTACCTCTATTTGTAATGGAGAGACGCTGGACACATTCTCAATAAGATCAAGATTGAAACAAGGATGGCCTTTATCACCACTGTTATTCAACATTGTACTAGAAATGTTTGCTTTAGTAATAAAAAAGTAATTAAAGGAAGTAGAATAGGCAATGAGGAAAGAAAACTATTACTCTTTGCAGATGATATAATGATATACTTAGAGAATCCTAGAAAATAATACAAAAAAAAAACTTGGAAATTATTTACAGTATTAACAAAGTTACAGGATAAAAAATAAATCCATATAAATGATCAGCATTTCTAGATATTACTGGCATAGCCCACAAGCAAAGATAGAAAGAGAAATTTTATTTAAAATTACTGTAGTCAAAATAAAATACTTGGGTGTCTACCTGTCAAGACAAACTCAAGAACTATATGAATACAATTATAAAATACTTCTCACACAAATAAAGTCAGATCTAAACAATTGGAAAAATATCAATATCTCATGGGTAGGCTGATCTAATGTGAAAAAAATGACAATTCCACATAAATTATTCTACTTGTTCAGTGCTGTACCAATCAACCTGCCAAAGCATTATTTTATAGAATTAGAAAAAAATAATAAAATTCATCTGGAAGAACAAAAAGTCAAGAATATCAAGAGAATTAATGAAAAAAAAAATATACAAAGGATATTTAGCAGTACCAAATCCAAAACTATATTACAAAACAGCAGTTATCAATAGACTGGTGGATCATGTGCAAGAATGTTTGTGGCAGCTCTTTTTGTAGTGGCTAGAAACTGGAAACTGAATGGATGCCCATCAATTGGAGAATAGCTGAATAAATTATGGTATATGAATGTTATGGAATATTATTGTTCTGTAAGAAATGACCAGCAGGATGATTTCAGAGAGGCCTGGAGAGACTTGCATGAACTGATGCTGAGTGAAGTGAGCAGAACCAGGAGATCATTATACACAGAAACAACAAGACTATATGATGATCAATTCTGATGGACATGGCTTTCTTCAAAAATGAAATGTTTCAAACCACTTCCAATTGTTCAGTGAAGAAAGCCATATACACCCAGAGAGAGGGATATGAAATGTGGACCACAACATGACATTTTCATGCTCTCTATTGATGTTTGCTTGTATTGTGTTTCCTTTCTCAGATTTTTTTTTCTTATAGATCTGATTTTTCTTACAGAACAAGATAAGTGGGGAAATATGTATACATATATTCATTTGTCAAGTATTTTAACATAATTAACATGTAGTAGATTTCCTGCCCTCTAGGGAAAGGGGGGGAACTAGGGGGGGAAATTTGTAACAGAAAGCTTTGTAAGGATCAGTGTTGAAGAATTACCCATACATATGTTTTGCAAATAAAAAGCTTTAATAAAAAAAATAGACTGGTGAATCAGTAGAATAGATAAGATATATGCAGCACTATAATCAATGTCTAGAGCAATCTAGTATTTGATAAACTCCAAAATGCAGGTTCTGGGGAAACTGGAAAATAATATGTCAGAAACTCAGCATAAACCTACATCTCACACCTCATATCCAAGTAAGGACAAAATGGATAAATTATTTGGGCATAAAGTATGATGCTATAAAACAAATTAGGAGAGGAAGGGATATTTTTATCTATTATAACTTTGGAGAAGGGAGCAATTTATGACTAAAGAAAAACTAGAGAACATTATGAAAGGCAAATTGGACAATTTCGGTTAATTTAATTGCAAAGGTTTTGCATGAAAAAAAATACAACCAAAACAATATTAACAGGGAAATACAAAGCTTGGAAAAAATCTTGATAGCCAGTACTTATGAAAAAAGGTCTCATTTCTAAAATATATAAAGAACTTTGTCAAATTTCAATTGATAAATGGTCAAAAGATATGAACAGACAATTTTCAGATGACAAAATTAAAGCTATCTATAGTAATATGGAAAAAATTATCTAAATCACTATTGATAAAAGAAATGCAAATTAAAACTCTGAGGTACTTCCTCACATCTATCATATTGGCTAGGATGACAGGAAAAGATAACTGTTGGAAGGGACATGGGAAAACTGAGATACTAATGCATTGTTGGTGAAGTTGTGAAATGATACAACCATTCCGGAGAGCAATCTGGTATTATGCCCAAAGGGCTATAAAACTGTTCATGCCCTTTGACCAAGCAGTGCTGGGTTTATATCCCAAGGAAATCATAAAGAAGGAGAGAGGACCCACACGTGCAAAAATGTTTTTCCTTGAAAAATCCATATTTCCTATACATTCCTATATGAAGTGAAAAAGTGGACTAAATTTCAAATGTACAATGCATTGTGATATCTTATCAATAGAAATGTTGTTATAGTTAAATGTTTATTTATGCCTGTTCACTGCTAAAAAATTTTCTATCAGTCAATAGAAGAAGAGTTTATATCTGAAGTTAGAAGTATTGATGTCACTTAACTCAAATTAACTACTACTTTGCATCTCTTCTTTATTTCAAGGAATTTATGATAAAGTATTTTAAAACAAGGCCAAAGGAAAGAACTTATACATTCAACTTTGATGAGATATGAATTTCCTCTTTATTCTGTACACAGTTTTATCCTCTGTAACAAAATATAAACGGTGTCAAAAGTGTTTAGTATCATCAATAAATACCTTCTTTCACTGTTTGCCAATATTTAGTCATCTGAGTCATATAAGCAATTAAATAAAATTACTAGTCATCACATTCACACCATTGTCAATCTAGGAGCCCTATGAAATCTAATGTAATGAACAAGATTTGTGACCAGATTTCCTGGGTTTAAATTCTGCCTCTGCAACTTACTAGGAAAGCTACTTTGCGCAAACCTGAGCTTGTTTACTTATTTGAAAAATGATGACAGTACCTGTTCTCGCAATATCAAATGGTTGTCATAGAGACAAAAATGAGGTGATTGTGAAAGAATTTTGTGGATACTAGCTTCTTATACAAAATGTAAGGTGTTAATATTATTATTACAGATTTTGCAAAGCCTGAACCCATTATCTGTGCAAAAATGGTGAGTCACCAATTATCTAACCATGACCTGTACCATAATAGGAAATACAGAAGATACAAATTTTTTAAATACTCAGTAAGTCATATTTAATTTTAACAGAGTTAATATAAATTTATTCTATTAGAAAACACCATCTGCATCCAGAGAGGGAACTATGAAGATTGAATGTAAATCAATGCATACTATGTTCACTTTTGTTGTTGTTGTTGTTCTGTTTCTTTTTTTTTTTCTCATGGTTCTTTCCTTTTGTTCTGATTTTTCTCTCCCAACATGATTCATTTGGAAGTATGTTTTTAAAAATGAATGCACGTGTATTAACCAAAAAGATGTTGTTTTACATGTAACTGGGGAAACAAAAATACAAATAAATAAATTAATTAATTCCTTCAGGATAAGTAGCTTAGAACTGAATTTTGAAGAATAGTTGCCGGCAAAATAACTTAACTAATGTGCTCACTTTGTTGACTGTTTTCTTTAGAAAGAACTTTGTCTTCAATTACAAATGAACTGTTAGTAATTTCATATCTTAGCAAGATCCCCAAATAAACCTTGAATATGTTAATTTGAGACTCATTATAAATCTGTTGGAGAAACTAAAAAGTATGGTGGTTGGTTACCAGATGATGAAATTTGATTCAATTCAGTTCAATTCTATTCATCAAGTATCTCTAAAGCATTTACCATATGCCATAGGCTATATTATATGCTCATGATACAAAAAAATAAATGAAAAGTAATCCAAGTTCTCAAAAAGCTGACTTTGTATTGGCTACATATACCAAATGATACTACTTTTCTTATAAAATGTGTTGTTTCACTTTATAAGGAAAGTATTTTATTTATATCTACTGGGGTTCAGATTGCAAATCTACATTAAAGGCAGCATGTTATAGTGGATAAAATGTTGAAATTGAAATTAGGAACTACATTCAACTCATGTCTGAGGCACTTATTAGATGTATGATACTGGGCAAACCATCTACCCTCTCTTAGTCTTATTTTCCTTATCAGTTAAATGAGAATAATAATAATAATAATAATAATAATAATATTTAACTAACAAGATTGTTGTGGGAATCAAATGAGATATCAGTAAAGCACTTTGCAAAACTTAAAGTATTATGTAAACATTAGTCTTTTTATTGAAGATATTCAAAAATATTTATTTTGTATTTTATGTAAAGTACATGGTTATAATATAGCACTTTACAGTACTTTGCAACAATATAATATTCCTTATTTTGAAAAACAACTAAATTCAACTACTCATACTCATTGAGAAAAAGTGTTGAAAATAAGCCATCTCTCTCCCTCATTTTAGGTAATAGCATGTTTGACTTTGCAATAGTAATAAATTGAAAAATTGTGAGTTAACTTGACAAGGAATATAGTGATTTTTCCATACAGAACCACAAATTCAAATGCGCAGAACTTTGTAAATGAAACTGAGTCTTTTGGATAATCTAATCATCCTGATAATCCATCTGCCAAGGTTTTCCTTCATAAACTAAAGAAACATTAGCATCTATCCACCTGTGTCTGTGGTATCAGACCAACTCTCCTTGGCAACATACTGTTTTTTCTCAGCAACAATCCATCTGTCCATAATATCAATCCAGATTTGTTTTGTTTTTGTTTTTGAGGTTTTTTTTCTTAATAAAGGTCAAACCTTTCTAGATCTCATTAATATCAATACTTTATGAGACTAGCTGTCCATAATACCAGAACCTTTAGTATTCTATCCCACATTATGTTTTCACAATATGCTAAATGGTCAAATTTCTCATGTATCAAAGAGCATCCAAGCTGCAAAATGAAATTGCATATCCCTTTGGACAATTTAATTGATCATATTTTGAAGTAAAAAATGCCTTGTAAATAGTCTCTTTCCATAACTTTAAAATATGGGGTTATTTCCCTCATCTATTTGGAAAGAATTAAGAGAAATTTCATATTGAACTATAACATATGGTTCTGGCTGGATTCTGAAAATACCTATTGAAAATTTTCATCTGCAAAAATCTGTTATTGCCCCTTCCAAAGTGACTTCTACAAAAACATGTAATGTAATTCATGTTCACAACATTTCTCTTTTGGGAAACTTACATTCTAAATATAATTGTGTGGGATAATTATCTATTACTAAATAATAATATATTTATATAAGGTTTTAAGTTTTCAGAGTGCAATATCTTATTTAAGTCTTACAACATTCCTGTCAAGGATCTCTTATTAGTAGTCTGATCCATGATTTATGGATAAGAGAAGTAAGGCTCAGAGCTATTAAATGATATTGTCACATAAATAGTAAATAGTGAAAATGGGATTGCAACTCATGTATTTTTTGTGCATAGGTTCCATAAAGGCTGAGATTTAGTCTGAGCAAAATTTTTCTCTCTCCCTAATCTCCAGCTATGTACAAACTAGGGCATTGCAATCGTTTTCTAGTGAATAATTAATAAATTGAATTAAGATATGCAGAATTCTACATAAAATTAATTTCACCAAAAAAAAGGAAGTTTCATGTTACCAATGAAAAAAGGAAACAAGATGGAAAAAGATAGATTATGAAGAACTTATTTTAAAAAAATCCTTGCAATGGAGGAGAAAGAAAACAATGCCAATTAACTATATTATATTTATTTCTCTTCAATATGTAGTACAAAATAGATTATTCAAAAATGTTTGTTTACTGAATAATAGTTAATATATTAAAAATATGAAGGTACTAGTGCAGGTATGAAACTCATATTGGTCCAATCTTTCAGTGAAATGATCGCTATATTTTTTGATATATTATGGTTAATATAGTTACCACAGGTTAATAAACCGGAACTAACTGTGAATTTGTTTCTTATAAATTTCAGGTAGCCTTATTTGATTCATAACATTATTAACTATGTTATGCTTATTTTTACAAAAAAAGTATCCATATATTACCCTGATAGTAATGACCTTTTGAAATAAACTATTCCCCAAATGTCTCAGTCTTGACATTCATTTTGATGAGGAAAGAAAATAACCATTACAAATTATTTTATTTCCATTTTAAGCATTTTATTTAAAATTTTGAGTTCCAGAATATTGTTGTTCTATAAGAAATGACCAGCAGGATGATTTCAGAGAGGCCTGTAGACACTTGCTGAGTGAAATCAGCAGAAGCAGGAGATCATTATACACGGCAACAAGACTATATGATGATCAATTCTGCTGGACATGGCTCTCTTCAACAATGAAATGTTTCAAACCAATTCCAATTGTTCAGTGAAGAAAGCCATATACACCCAGAGAGAGGGATATGAAATGTGAACAACAACATAACATTTTCATGCTCTCTATTGTTGTTTGCTTGCATTGTTTTCCTTCTCAGATTTTTTTTCTTATAGATCTGACTTTTCTTGCACAGCAAGATAACTGTAAAAATATGTATACACATATTCGATTTGTCAAGTATTTTAACAAAATTAACATGCAGTAGACTTCCTGCCATCTAGGGGAAGGATGGGGGGGGGAATTTGTAACGGAAAGCGTAGTAAGAGTCAATGTTGAAAAATTACGCATACATATGTTTTGCAAATAAAAAGCTTTAATAAGAAAAATAAAACAAAAGTTTTGAGTTTCAAATTGTAATAATACTCATTTTGATCTTCTATCTTCTTCCTCCTTGTTCCCTACCATGATATAGTAAGCAATCAGATATAGGTTATACATGTGTAATTATGTAAACTTTTCTATCTTAGTAATTTTGTACAAGGCAACTTAAAAAAAATGAAAGGAAGAAAGTAAAAAATGGTATGCTTCTGTCTGTATTCAATCAGTATCAGTTCTTTCTCTGCAGGTGGATGGCATACTTCATCATCAGTCCTTTCGATTACCTTGGATTGTTGAGAATAGCTAAATCATTTGCAATTGCAAACAGTATTGCTATTAATATGTACAAGATTCTCCTGTTTCTATTCACTATGTATCAGTTCAGATAGATCTTTTCAGCATAATAACATTCCATTACAATCATATACTATAATTTTTAGGCACCACAAAAGGAGCTGCTATGGATATTTTTGTTTAAATAAATCTTTTCCCCTTTTTTAGATTTCTGTGGATTACAGACCTAGTAGTGGTATCGCTGGATCAAAGGCTATATACAATGTTTTATAGCAATTTGGGCATAATTCCAAATTGTTCTTTAGAATGGTTGTATCAGTTCACAGTTCCAAAAACAATGTATTAATATGTCCCTGTGTTTCCTGCATCTTCTCCAACATGTAACATTTCATTTTTTGTCATATTATTCACGCTGACAAGTATGAGATGATACCTCAGAATTGTTTTAATTTGCAATTCTCTGATCAATAGTGTTTTAGAACATTTTTATGTGACTATAACTTTGATTTCTTTGTTTGAAAACTGTTCAAATGTTTGAACACTTATCAAATGGGAAATGACTTACATTTTTTACAAATTTAACTCAGTTCTCTATGCATTTGAGAAATGTAGTCTTTATCAGAGATACTTACTGTATACATTTTCTCCAGTTTTCTGCTTTCCTTATAATTTTGGTTTCATTTGAGGTTTTTCTTAATTTTATGTAAACAAAATGACCTATTTTATATTTTGTATTGCTCTCTATACCTTCTTTGGGCCTACATTCTTCCCTTATTTATAAATCTGATAGATAAACTGTCCCTTGCTCTCTTAATTTGTTTATGATTGTCATCTTGTGACATTAGCTTACTTTGCTTATGATATGATGTGTAGATCTTGTACTCATTTTGACCTTATCTTGGTTATTGCGAGAAATGTTGATCTATATCTAATTTTGGCCATACTGCTTTCCAGCTTTTCCAAATTTTTGTCAAATAAATGAGTTTTTCCAATTTCAAGTTATTTGGGGATTTTAAATTTGTTCTTCTTTGAGTTTCTTTCTTAGTTGCATGTCAATTCATTGCTATGTTTTTTTCTCCATTTTATTGATGTAAGCAATTAGGCATCTAAAATTTCCCCTAAATACCACTTTGGCTGCATTCCATGAATTTTGGTATACTGCCTGCTTGTCATTTTCTTTAATGAAATTTCAACCGTTTCTATGATTTTCTGTGTAACCCCTTCCTTTTTTATAGGAACAAATTACTTAATTCCTAATTAATTTTAATCTCTTTTCATTGTCCATTATCAAATGCTATTTTTATTGCTTTATAATTTGAAAAGGATGCCTTTACCATTTCTGCTTTTCTGCATTTGATCGTAAGGTTTTTATGTTCTAATATATGATCATTTCATGTAGGTGCCATGTACTACTGAGAAAAAGATCTATGCCTTTCTATTCTCATTCAGTTTTTCCAGAACACTAGTATACTTCTTTTTCCCAGAATTGTATTTACCTCTTTAATTTTTTCTGGTAGATTTTTTTGGTGAAATAGATCTAATTATGAAAGGGGAAAGTTGAGAGATTCCTCTACTAGTACATTTTTGTTATCTATTTCCTCCTGTAACTTATTCATCTTCAAAAATTTAGATGCTATGTACCATTTGGTGCACACACACACACACACATACATATACATATATTAGTATTGATATGATTTCAATGTCCACGATATCTTTCAGCAAGATGTAATTTCATTATTTATTTCTGTTATTAAATCTATTTTTGTTTTTGTTTTGTCAGAGATCATGATTGTTCCTCCTTCTTTCTTTGTTTCAACTGAAACCTGAGATTTTGCTCTAGTGACTTATTTTTATCCTGTATATATTACTACTTCAAATTTGCTTCTTGTAAATGTGTAGGATTCTTGTTGTTATCTCCTTCCATTCTATTGGTAAGTTCATCCCACTCATATTAATAGTTATGACAATGTGTATTTCCCTGCATGCTATTTTCCACTTGTTAACCCCCCTCTAGTTCTGACCCAACACCCTTTTCTGTCTAACAAGTGCTTTACTTCTGATCACTGCCTTTTATTAACCCCAACCTTATAAGATAAGATAGATGTTTATATACAATTGAGTATGTGTATTTCTCTTTGAGCCAATTTTGATGGGAGTTAAAGTTTAAGCTTTGCTCCCCTACTACTCCCCCATTGCCATCCTCTGTCCCTGGTCTTGCCCTCCATTATAATAGCTCAATTATGCTTCTTTTATATGAGATAATTTATCCCATTCAATACCCTCCTCTTCTTCCAATGCAATTGTGTTTTTCACATTTTCATTAGGTTTTGGGGGATTTATCATCCTATATCAGTCATCTTACATACAAACCTTCTGTTTATTCTGTTTTTCTAATTGCTCTTAAAATATGAGTTCCAAAGATTATTTTGCTACATAGAAACAAAAAAAAGTTTAACCTTTCTGAATTTTTTGTGTTTTTTTTCCTGTTTCTTCTTTTTTTTTATATTTTTTTTAAACCTTTTTATGTTTCTCAAGTCTTGTGTTTGGAAATCGTTTTTTTTTTTAAATTCAGCTCTGGTCTTTTAATTGGAAATGCTTGAAAGTCATCTTTCATTAAATATCCATTCCCACCTTCCTCTGAAATATTATATTCAGTTTTCCTGGTTAGGTGATTTTTAGCTGTCATCTTAACTCCTAATTTCTTTGCCTTCTAGTATATTTTATTTCAAGTACTCCAGTTTTTTTTAATGTTAAAGCTGCCAAATCCAGTATAATCTTGATAATAACTCCATATTTTTGGATTGTTTCTTTTTTAGCTACTTAAAATACTTTTTCCTTGTCTATGAGAGCTGGAATTTGGCTATGATATTCCTGGGGGTTTTCATTTGGGGAATCTCTTTCAGGTGGTGATAGGTGAATTTATTTTCAATATCTATTTTGCCCTTTGGTTCTAATATATCAGGGCAGTTTTCTTTAATAATCTGTTGAAAGATGTTATCCAGATGTTTGTCTTCTTTTTTTCCCCTCATAGCTTTCAAGTAGTCAATTTTTTTTATATTACTTTTCCTGGATCTATTTTCTAGATGAATTATTTTTCCACTGGTCACTTTCACATTTTCTTCTATATTGTTTTTAATTTTTAATTTGTTTTCACTATATCTTAATTTCTCATGGAGTCATTACTTTCTACTTGTTCAATCTAATTTTATTTTATTTATTTTTTCTGGTAAATTTATATGTTTTTAATACACATTACTTTATGAATCATGTTGAGAGAGAAAAATCAGAGCAAAAAAGGAAAAACCATGGGAGAGATAAAAAAATAGGAAAAAAAAAGAAGTGAACATAGCATATGTTGATTTACATTCAGTCTCTTTAGTTCTTTCTCTGGTTGCAGATGACATTTTCTGTCCAAAGTCTATAAGGATTGCTTTGGATCACTAAATGACTGAGAAGAACCAAGCCTTTCATAGTTGATCATCTCACATTCTTATTGGTATTATGTACAATGTATTGCCATTTCTGCTTGTTTCACGCAGCATTGATTCATGTAAATATTTTCAGCTTTTCTAAAAATCAGCTTTTTCATCATTTTTCATAAAACAATAACATCCCATTTTCTTCATACATCACAACTTGTTCAACCATTCCCAAATTGATGGGCATCTACTTATTTTCCCATTCTTTCCCCCCAAAAAAAGAGTTGCTACAAATATTTTTTGCATATGATTTCCTTGGGACACAGAACCAGTAATGGTACTACTGGGTCAAAGGTTATGGCACAGTTTTATAACTTTTTGGGCATAGTTCTAGATTGCTCTCCAGAATGACTGGATCATTCCACAATATCACCAACAATGCATATTTTCTCAAACACTAATCACTATCTTTTCCTGTCATCTTAGCCAGTATGAGAGGTGTGAAATAGTACCCCAAGGTTGTTTGAATTTGCAATTTTCTAATCAATAGTGACTTGGAGCATTTTTTCATATGGCTATATATGGCCTTAATTTTGTCCTCTGAAATTTGTTCATATTCTTTGACCATTTATGAATAGAAGAATGACTTGTATTCTTATAAATTTGACACAGTTCTTTATAGATTTTAGAAATGAGAACTTTACAAGAAACACTGGCTGTAAACATTTATTCCTATCTTTATACTTACTTTTAATATTGTTTCTGTTGGTTTTGTTTGTGCAAAAACTTTTTAATTTAATGTAATTAAAGTTGTCCATTTTGTCTTTTGTAATGTTCTCTAGTTCTTCTTTGGTCATAAATTTCTCCCTTTTCAAAAGATCTGATAGATAAATTATCCCTTCCTCTCCTAATTTGCTTATGGTATCATCCTTGATGCCAAAATCATTTATCCATTTTGACCTTATTTGGATATGCTATGTGAGATGTAGGTCTATGCTGAGCTTCTGACATTTTTTTTCCAGTTTTCCCAGAAATTTTTGTCAAATAGTGAGTTCTTATTCCAGAAACTGGAGTTTGAAGATTTATCAAACATTAGATTATAATAGATCTTGATTATTTTGTCATGTGTATCTGATCTACTTCATTGATCTACCACTCTATTTCTGAGTCAGAACCAAATGGTTTTGATGATTGCTGTTTTATAATATAGTTTTAAGTGTGATACTGCTAAACCATCAACCTTTGTATTTTTTCATTAATTCCTTTTATATTCTTGACCTGAATATTCTTCCAGATGAATTTTGTTATTATTTTTTTCTAGTTGTATAAAATGATGTTTTGGAATTTTAATTGGTATGACACTGGAAAATAGATCAATTTAGGCAGAATTGTCATTTTTGTTATATTAGCTCACCCTATCCATGAATAATTGATATTTTTCCAATTGTTTTGATGTGACTTTATTTGTGTGAGAAGTGTTTTGTAATTGTGTTCATATACTTCTTAGGTTTGTCTTGGCAGGTAGACCCCCAAGTATTTTATTTTGTCTATAGTAATTTTAAATGAAATTTCTCTATCTCTTGCTGATGAATTTTGTCAGTAATACATATACACATACATATATGTATATGTATGTGTATATATATATATAGATATGTACATATCTATATCTATATCTCTCTCTCTCTCTCTATATATATATATATATGCTCATGATTTGTGTGGGCTTATTTTATATCCTACAACTTTACTAAAGCTGTGAAATATTTCCAATAGAATTTTGGAGGATTTTCTAGGATTCTCTAAGTATATCATCATGTCATCTGCAAAGAGTAATAGTTTTATTTACTCATTGCCTATTCTAATTCCTTTAATTTCTTTTTCTTTTCTTATTGCTAAAGCCAACATTTCTAGTACAATGTTGAATAACAGTGGTGATAATGGGCATCCTTTTTTCACCTTTGATCTTAATTGGTAATGTGTCTAGTTTCTCTGCATTCTTGCTGTTCCTTATTATTTAAAAGAAAGCTCCCTTTATCCCTATGCCTTCAGTGTTTTTAATAAAAATAGGTGCTATATTTTGCCACAAGCTTTTTCTCATCTATTGAGATTATCATATGATTTTTGTTGATTTTGATATTGATATGTTTGATTATGGAAATAGTTTGCTGATATAGAATCAGCCTTGTATTCCTGTTATAAATCCCACTTGGTAATAGTATATTAGTCTGCTGATAAGTTGCTATAATATCTTTGCTAATATTTTGTTTAAAATTTTTGCATCAATATTCATTATGGAGTTGGTCTGTAATTTTCTTTCTGTTTTGACTCTTCCTGGTTGAGGTTTCAGTGCTATATTTGTGTCATAGAAAGAATTTGGCAGGTATACTTTTTTAGCTATTTTCCCAAATAGTTTACACAATATTGGAGTTAATTGTTCTTTAAATGTTTGGTAGAACTCACTTGTGAATTGATCTGGACCTTGAGATTTTTTACTTAGAGAGTTCATTAATGATTTGCTCAATTTCTTTTTCTAAAATAGGACTATTTAAGTATTATTTCCTCTTCTGTTAACTTAGGCAATTCATATTTTTTGCAAATATTCATCCATTTCAATTCAATTGCCAGACTTGCTTCCATAGAATTAGGCACAATAGCTCTTCATTATTGCTTTAATTTCTTTTTCTTTGGTGCTAATTTCACCTATTTATCTTTGATGCTGGTGACTCCTTTTTTTCCTTTCCCTTTTCTGATGAAAATAACCAAAAGTTTATCTATTTTCTTGATTATTTCATAAAACCAACTCTTAATTTTATTCATTAGTTCAATACTTTTATTTGTTTCTATTTCATTAAACTCTCCTTTCAGTTTCAGAATTTCTAATTTTGTATTTAATTGGGTTCTTTTTTTCCCCTAGCTTTGTTAGATGCATTTCTAATTCAAGGATCTCCTCTTTCTCTATTTTATTCATGTAGCTATTTAGAGATATAAAATTTCCCCTAAAAGTGCCTTACCTATACCCCATATGTTTTGTTATGTTGTCCCATTATTACCATTTTCTTGAATGAAATTATGGATTGTTTTTGTGATTTGTTGTTTGACCCCCTCATTCTTTAGAATTGATCATTTAATTTCCAATTGATTTTTAGTCTATCTTTCCTTGACCCTTTATTGAATATAATTTTATTCCATTATAGTCTGAAAAGAAAGTATTTATTATTTCTGTCTTTCTGCATTTGATTGTGAAGTTTTTATGCTCTAATATATGGTCAATTTTGTGAAGGTTCATATACTGCAGAGAAAAAGTTATATTCCCTTCTGTCCCTATTCGGTTTTCTCTAGACATCTATCATATCTAAGTTTTCTAGGATCCTAAAAATCTCCCTAGTTTCTTTCTTCTTTTGCTGTGATATTTGTCTGATTTGGAGAAGGGAAGTTTGAGGTTCTCCAATAGAGTAGTTTTGCTGTCTATTTCTTCTTATAACTGGCTTAAGATCTTCCCTAGAAATTTGCCTTCTCTGCCATTTGGTGCAAACATTTCATATCATTACTATTTCATTCTTTATGGTATCCTTTTTCAAGAAGAACTTTTCCCTCCTTATCTTTTTTATTAAGATCTATTTTTACTTTCACTTTACTTGAGGTCAGAATTGCTACCCCTCCTTTTTGTTTTTACTTCGGCTGAAACAAAATAAATTCTGTTCCAGACTTTTACCTTTACTCTGCATGTGTCTCTATGTGTCAAAGGTGTTTCTTGTAAACAACATATTGTAGGATTCTGTTTTTTAATGAACTCTGCAATTTGCTTCAGTTTTATGGGAGAGTTCATCCCATTTACTTTAATAGTTGTGATTATCAGCTCTGTATTTCCCTCCATTCTAATTTTTCCCCTGTATATACTTTTGTTCTCTTTCCACACTTTCCTTGGAGGTATTTTTTTACCCCCATCATCCACTATCTTATCTTCTATTACTCCCCCTTCACTCATTAGTGATTTTTTTCCCACCCACCCACTACCTTATCTCCTATTACTTAGTATTGTTTTTAATCCACTCCAAGAGCTACCTTATCTTCTATCAACCCTTCCCCCCTTCTCTTATCTTTTCCCTTAGTGTTTGGGCCCTCCTTTTATCCTGTCCCTCCCTTTTCTTTTCCTTTTTCTCCTCTGACATTTTTATTGAGTTAGAAAATTTTTATACATAATTGAATGATTTAGTTATTCCCTTCTCAGAGCCCAAACTGATGATATGAAGCATCAGACAATGCTTATCCCCCTCCCTTCTTTCTGTCAATTTTAATAGGTCTTTTTACCTCTTCATGTGAACTAATTGTTTCAGTATGCCTTTCCTTTTCTCTTTTTATAATACAGATCCCCATTGTGTTTTTCTCTGATGTCATCACATCAATGTCCATTTACAACAACACTCTCTGCCCATGTGATGCCCCTTTCTATCTGCCCCAGTGACAGATACAGTTCTCAAAATTTCCATTTAAAGGATTCAAGAGAAACATAGAAGGGTAAATAGGGGAAATATTTATTATTTAAAGGTTAACATCCCTAGATGGGTAAACATATGGAACTCTTTGATGTGTCTTTGAGCTTGAGGCCTATTCATATAACTCTTTGAGATTTCTTCCCTGGATATTCTGACCTTGTCTGAGTTTGTCTTTTGGTCTCTCATGTCACCATAGTAGCTTTCAATAGGCAAGGTTCTTTTCCGGTTTTTTGCTCATTTTCTTTCATTTTCTTTTGGTATTTCATTTCTTTTTTTTTTTTTTTTTTTTTTTTTTACTTTTATGGTTGTGTTCTGCTCCTGGAATAAAGGGGTCAGTGACCTATGCTTCCTGTGCAGCTTCAAGCTTTGGCTTTCAGCACAGGGGCCCCTTGTGTTTGCAGAGAGTAGCTTTGAATACTTTTCAGGAAATAACCTGGTTTCCCAGAATTTACCTTCTGAGCTGGTACTGAAAGTTGCTTCACTGATTTATTCCTCTATTGAGCCAGGTCTAAAGATCTTCATTGCTGATTTACTGTGATTATGATCCTCTCACCAGCTTTCCTAAATTCTATCTGAGTTGACATAAACACCTTTTTGACCCCAGTGAGATTGACCATTCTTGAAGTTTTTCCAGTGTATCTTGAGCCAGAGAGTGGTTTCATTCTGTCAGCCTCTGTTCAGAAGCTTGGTTTCATGTGTTTTTTTTCTTATTAATTTTTTTTTATTTACAAAACATATGCATGGGTAATTTTTAAACTCTGACCCTTGCAAAACCATTCTATTTCAAATTTTCCCCTCCTTCCCCCCACTCCCTCCCCTAGATGGCAGGTAGTCCAATACATGTTAAATATGCTAAAATATAAGTTTAATTTGGTTTTAAAGGGAAACTTGAAGAGCTCTTTTTATTGCAGTAAGTTTATTTATTTTAATACATATTACTTTATGATTCATGTCGGAAGAGAAAAATGAGAGCAAAAAGGAACAACCATGGGAGAGATAAAAAAAAAAAAAAAAAAAAAAACAGAAAAAAAAATTAACATAGCATGAAACTTGGAGAGCTCTTGAAGCTTCCTGGCTTTACTCAGTCACCTTTGTCTACCCCCAGAAGTCTTCAATCTAATTTTAAGGGAATTATTTTTTTTCATTGAACTTTTGTACTTCATTTTCCATTTGGCCAATTCTATTTTTTAGAGAGCCATTTTTTCTCAGTCAAATTATATTTTTCCTCACATTAGTATTGTTGTCATTTCTTTTCCCAATTTTTCTTCTACTTCACTAATTTTCTTTTAGAATCACTTTTAAGCTCTTACAGGAATTCTTTTTCTGGTCTGAAACCAATTTACATTTTTCTTTGTGTCTTCACATATAACCATTTTGATACTATTGTCCTTTACTATGTTTATGCCCTGATCCTCCCTTATCATCGTAGTAACTTTCTTTAGACAAGTTCTGTCTCTGTCTCTGTCTCTGTCTCTGTCTCTCTCTCTCTTTCTCTCTCTCTCTTTCCCTCCCTCTCATCCTTTCCCTCTTCTAAGGTTTGCTTTGTTTCTAAATGTTACCTTTTTTTAATATGCTCTCCCTTTTATCCCCTCTCCATTTTTGATAAACTAGTTTGATTGGATGCCAGATTATAAGTGCTTGAGAAATGAGTAGAACATAATAAAGTAAAGCAGAGTTTATTTTTTATTAAGAATTTTATACTTTGTTATGACTAAAGAAGAGCTGGAAAACATTATGAAAGATAAAATGAAGAACTTTGATTACATTAAAAATGTTTTATACAAACAAAACCAACAGAAATAAGATTAAAAGGGAAGTACAAAGCTGGCAAAAAAAAAATTTTATAGCTATTATTTACTACTATATGTCCATCCAAAAATAGATTAGAAAAAACAAAAGGAAAAGATCTAACATGTACACAAAATATTTATAGCACTTCTTTTCTGATGGCGAAGAGTTGAAAATTGAGAGGATGCCCATCAATTAGGGAATGGTTGAAAAAAAATATGCTATGTGATTATGATAGAATAAAATTGTGCAATAGGAAATGATTAATAGCATGCTTTCAGAAAAAACTAGAAAGATTTACAAAAGTTGATGCAAGCTGGCATGTGCTATGTACAAAGTAACTGAAATATTATATAATGTTTGGCTGTGAATGACTCAGCTTTTCTCAGCAATACAATGAACCAACACAGGCACACAGATTCAAAAAAATTTTATACTTTAAAGTATTACCATTAAGCTTTTTCTTCCCTTAAGTTAAATTCACATTAATAGAAACACGTTGTTCTTATGAATAATCAGTTATATAATATTTAGAGTTTTGTGTCTGGATGAATGAACTAAGAGTTCATTTCTATTGTAGTTTTCTCTAGGAAACTATTTCCTTTTTAATTTTTTAACATTCATTTTTTTAAATTTTCAGTTCCAAATTCTCTTCCACCTGTCTGAACCTCTCCCATTCATTGATAAGGCAAAAAATATGACACCCCATATAAGTGTGAATTCATTTTAATATTTTCTATGTTGAAATTTTTTAAGTGCCATGAATTTAACTGAAGTTCATTGGAGAAAAAGAGCAATCTGAATTGGAAGTAAGTCTAAACTTAAGAGTGTAGATTTAGATTGAAGTATATTTTTCCTTTATTTTCTTGCTATTAATAAGAGATTCCAATTCTAATACTTCCAATTTCCCTCCTTTAAACCTTTGGAATAGATAGTTTATATCAAAAATTTAACACTTTGTCATATGCTACTTTATACAACTCAGTAATTTTACATTTAAATTTCATATACATATTTTCAAAAATAGTTCATATACTTTTATTGTGACTTTTTAAGTAGGTCATGATATATTTTGTTTTCCTCATAGTACAAATCAAAATATTATGCATATAGCAGGCACTCAGTTTGTATTTATTGGTTGATTACTGTGATCTATAAATGACTAGCTACTAAAGGTCATAAGATTTGGCTTGGAACAAAGACTGTGTTTTAAAAATATTTTTTAGTTAATGTTGGGAACAGCTTTTCTTCAAATATCCAAACAATCCATTAAGACTAGTTGAAAACAAATATTAAAAAAAAGAAAGAAGGAAAAGAAAAAGAACAGAGTACTAATGAAACTAAATAAAATTCAGTTTAGTGGTAACTGAATGCATTACACCACTTTTGTTTAAAGCACAATAATCTAAATCTACATACCATAGAAAGTTCTATAGGTAACCAAAATAAACAGCATTAGACAACAAAGATGAATAGACCTGAAAATCAGCAAATAAATTTCAATTTGAGATTGCTTAAATGGTAATGGAACAATAATTTCAGTTAATTTGTAGAGCAACCTAAAGCTAATAAGTTTCTGTTTCTTTATGTTTTGGTACAAATTAGCTTTATTTAGTTTAATCATCTTTTATAAAATAGTAATTTCCTTCAAACTGTTATAGATTCTTAGAATATTTCTTTTTATATGATAAACTTGAAGAGATAAGAAGGTTAGATATTTATTATTTGCATTTTGTAGATAAGGAAAAGAAGGGTCAGAGAGGCTAAGTGATTTGTTCTAAGGCACACAATTTATGATAGATCTCAAAATATGGCAGCACTTCTGAATTCAGTGTTCTTTCCAGTCTGCTCTGTGACCTCTTAACCTTCAGCTTGGTCCTATAATTCACTACAATACCATTATTATCTCATGGCAACTGTCTCTGGTTGTAGGCATAGTCTCAAGGGGAAAATTAATTCATTTTAAGAAGATTTGCTTAATCGATTTGACCATGTATTGTCACAACACAAACATCATAGCTAGTGATCTAGTTACCAAGGTAACTTGATGGATTCTGTCTAGAAAGGAGGACACAAGAAGAAATATGATCTTCATGGCTCAGTTAAATATGTGTGTGTGTGTGTGTGTGTGTGTGTGTGTGTGTGTTCAGCACCAAATAATGTGGTTGCAAGAACCAAAGTGATGTGGTTCTTCCAAAAGTTGGAGTTTGGTCAGGTGAAGAATTCCCAATGGCCATTCTCTCTGGCAAAAGGTAGATTTATTTAGGAGAGGGGTTAGACAATATGAAGGGATACATTAGACACCAGAAATGGTAAATATGAAATAGAGTTGGTGGAACATAGAAAGGAGTTTTAATAGCACCTCAAAAGAGTTAAGGAGGATAAGTGGGGTTGGGAAAAATAGAGGAGTTAGGGGAGAAGGGGAAGGGGAAAGGAACCATGAAGCAGAGTGCCATAGTTGACTGGCCCAAAGGAAAGCAACAGCTATGGGATGGCCCATAAGTACTTTTTATAGGGAGAATTTAACTTCAGAGACATGACTGAGATTTCTGACAGGTCATGGAAAGGTGAAACTGCTGGAGACCTCTACAAAGGATGAGTCTCAAAAGTTTGAAATATTTTGAATTTCAGACTGGAGGACCTCCTCCAAAGGATGGGACCATGGAGCTAAACTGATCTCGATCAGAACTTTCTCCCTGCTTACCTAAGGGATCAATTCCTCTACTAAGCACATTTTCATTGAAGACCTCATCAACATATATAGATATAATTAAGTTGAATTGTGTGCTCAGGTCATACTCTATACAACTTTTGTCTTCTTTCATCTCTTCCCAATGTCCTACTATGAATTTATTGCTTTATGATTCACCTTTTTCTAAAAAGAGAGATTGTTGTTTGCCTTTTGTCTTCAAAGAAGATTAATGACATCACAAATGAGTGATGTCTTGACTTTCCCCTGAATTAGATTTAAACGAGGAGGAGTTATGCAAATCATCCACCTTTCTCTCTTTTCCAGAGTCATTGAAGTTCAATGGCAAAACAAAACTCAAAATGACTGGTGGTGATTGGAATTCAGTGGATGCCCCTGGCAGCTTCAATGTCTTACCAAATTCTGCTCACTCCATGGGGCTTGCTTAATTTGCTATCATGGGCATTAAAACAAATTGTTCTGGTCCTCCCATTCCACTGAGAGAAGCCTTCATATGCTTGAGATGAGTGCCTGCCTAAGTCACAAATGAGTTTAAAGCTTGTCAGCTACCTTCAATAAAGTATTGCCACTGTACATGCTATAGCTTCTTAAAGTCACATGTGAGAGTTGAGTGACAAGAGGATGCCAAAGATACCTGAACAGTTCTGAAAAGCATTCAGCAAACATTTTCATCAGTGGTGCTAGTTTTCCCTGAATATCCCATAATACACCTCTACAAAAGATAGAACTTAAGGGAAAGCAATCCTGATTAAAAGAGTTGTGGTTATTTTGGTTCTAGATTTTGTAGCACTAACATCACCTTAACAAGCCAGATTTATACGAACTTTAGGGTTGTTTCTTATATTCTTAATAAAAGGGTAATATATAAGGACCTTTCATAGCCTGCCCATCACTATTCCCTTTAATCATTTTATGTCAGTTACTAATGTTATTTCCAAGGGAACCATTTTATAGCCATCACTTTTTAGTCTTATGAATCAAGTCGTGGAATATTCCCCTGTTTTTCATCCTATGATGAAAATGTACTTTGGATTAGGAAGTATGATTTGGTGCATCTTTGGTTTAAACATAGTTTAAGAAGCACTACCTTAATGGTAAAAAAAAATTCTAAAGAAAGCAATCTAAATGTTCTTTGTTCAGATAAAGTGTGACCACTTTTGGAGTGAGTGAATTCAAAAGCAAATCCTTTCTCAATATTCTAATTCCATCTCTGTGTGCATTCAGACACAAACATCTCAAGATGCTATTAATGAAAAACATTTACCTTCTAGTACTATATTGAAAATATAAAAAGTGACTGGGTACACTGTTTAACACGGTGCATCAACAATGAACAAAGTAGGTTTAGCTGGATTTATTTTTCAGTATCTAAACTGAGCTATTACAGTATAACACATTACAATCCACTAAGGTATAATGGCAATTGCTTTACTACCTGAAATAGCCTTTGAATTCCTCAACTCTAATAGAGAGTTGAGGAATATATATATATAGTAATATATATCCTAAACTAAATCTCAATTCAGTTTTTGAGTGCAAAATTCAAATGTGTTACTATTAATGTTCTCATTGGAAAAAAATATGTGAAATTTTAAAAGGAAATATTTTTGATTATCCAAATGATGAAAAAGTGATTTTAACTTTGAAAATGAGCAATGATAATATTGGATCAAAGATTAACTTAAATCTCTTTAAAAAATGTGACTATGCATTTAAAACATAACTTTTTAACAGAATTTAAGTTTTATTCTCAACGTGGGCTTTAATTATACACTCTAAATAAAATGAATGAATATGTTTCAACAAAGTAGAATAACCTGAAAAAATATTATCTATTAATTTCAGATAATATTTAAAATGTCTAATTTTGGAGTGTTTGAAACCTAGCTAGAAAATTGGATAAAGAAAAACCATCATGTTCTTCTTCAGAGAAAGATGTAGTCTTCCATATTGAATCATCTAAGTTTTCTTTTCTAGGCATATTTTGTAGGTATATTCATCTTTATATAACTACAAATAATATTTTAGCAGTTCATTGGTTTACCTTTCCTTGGTAAAGACATAATCATCAACTGTTTCCACTTTATTTTTTAGTTACTTTGGGGGCGGGGAAGGTGAGGAATGTGTAAAAATTTGCTGTGACCCTATTCAGATGCATATAGAAAAATGAGGCTCTATTTCCCAAAGATATCTTAAAGAAGGGAAAAGGACCCACATCTGCATAACTGTTTGTGGCAGCACTTTTTATAGTGTCTAGACACTGGAAACTGAATGGATGCCCATCAATTGGAGAATGGCTAAATAAATTATGGTATATGAATGTTATGGAATATTATTGTTCTGTAAGAAATGAGCAGCAGGAGTGAAACGAGCAGAACCAGATCATCATACACAGCAACAACAGTATTACATGATGATCAATTCTGATGGACATGGCTCTCTGCAACAAAGAACTGTCTCAAACCATTTCCAATTGTTCACTGAAGAAAACCATATACACCCAGAGAGAGGGAAATGAAATATGGACCACAATGTAACATTTTCATGATCTCTATTGACATTTGCTTGCATTGTGTTGCCTTTCTCTGATTCTTTTTTTTTTCTTGTAGATAGGATTTTTCTTGCATAATTTCTCAAGCATTTCAACATTATTAACATGTAGTGGACTTCCTGCCATCTATGGGAGGGGAGGGGACTGGAGGTAAAATTTGTAATGGAAAGCTTTGTAAAGATCAATGTTGGGGAACTACCCATATATATGTTATACAAATAAAAAGCTTTAATTAAAAAATATAAAAAGAAATGAGCAGCAGGATGATTTCAGAGAGGCCTGGAGAGACTTGCATGGACTGATGCTGAGCGAACTGAGCAGAACCAGGAGATCATTATACGGCAACAACAATACTATATGATGATCAGTTTTGATGGACATGGCTCTCTGCAACAATGAAATGTTTCAAATCAGTTCCGATTGTTCAGTGATAAAGAAAGCCATTTACACCCAGAGAGAGGCCTGTGGGATATGAGTGTGGACCACAATACAGCATCGTCATGCTTTTTGTTGATGTTTCTTGCATTTTGTTTTCCTTCTCAGGTTCTTTTTTCTTGTAGATCTGATTTTTCTTGTACAGAAAGATAACTGTATAAATATATATACATATATTGGCTATGTAATATATTTTAATATACTTAACATGTATTGGATTACTTGACATCTAGGGGAGGGGGTGAGGGGAAGGAGTGAAATTTTTGGAACAGAAGGCTTTGCAAAGGTCAATGGTGAAAAATTATCCATGCATATATTTTGCAAATAAAAAGCTTTAAAAAAAGAAAAAGAAAAATGAGGCTCTGGAACAGTGAGTCTTGTGACAAAGCTTAGGTAGCAGCTTTCTAACAGGGTCATACTCTATGACCCATTGCTATGACCCATCACTCTATTCAAAAGTGATTTTTCCCTTAAAATACATGCAACTCTATCCAGTTTACAATTTCATATAGTTCCTAAAACACAGAAGAGTTGTTTATTCCTACCTTTTAGAAGTGCTGGTGAAGCCTGACAATTTTTTAAGTAAATTACATAGAGATTCCTAAGCTCCAAAATGGGAAAGGAAAATCTCCAAAACATGTTCTGTGTTTTCACCTTCTTCATGGTCTTGCTGATGGATAGAGGCAGGCAGAATCTTGTCTTATTCCCGATGATGGACAGAATGACATATCTGTCTTTTTTCTATATCTTAGTTTTTGTTGTGTCTTGGGCAGAGGAGTTAATACTTATCTATGTTTCCTTCCCAAAGTAATGCTATTTTCAAATGTGGTGAAAAATGCAGGAATATTTGCAGTTTTGTGCCCTTAAGTAATTGTTCATTATCCCCAACTCCATAAATTAATTAATTAATCGTCTTGGTGAATGGACATTGGGAAAAAGAATGTGAGGTCACAAAAATAGAAAATGGTTGCTTCAGTTTGAAATCTAATTTCTTCTGTCTTCCAGTTCAATGTTCTTTCTACCACATTAGTTGAGTGAGATCAAAAGTAAGATCAAAAGAAAAGAAATGAAGAAAATAATAAATGGCAAGGAAAATAGATCAGGTAGATAGAAGTAAAGAGGTATATAGTCCACAAATACATATATGCATACATATGTATGTTTGTATATATATTTACTAACATTTATCAGTGAAAAGTTTTCATTTTCCCTGTATCTTTTGTCACTGAAAATTATTAGACAAAATGTAATATCAGTCACAACATTGCCTTTTGAGATATAAAGAAAATATAAAAGTCAAAACTTTTGTAATCTTGTTATAAAATCTTGGAAAAATTTAAGAACATCTTTATAAATAAAATAGAATTATCATTTAATATTTATAATTCATTCATATATATTCATGTATTCTGAAGACAATGGAAGAGACACAAAGATACAGAGAAGATGGTGGGATAATGTGGCAGAATAATATTGAGTGATTCACTACAACAAAGTAGAGGTTTATTTTACAAAATGGATTTATCCCAAGAAAAGTGAATGAGAAGTTTTTGATACTGTTAGGATTTACCTATCACCATTCTGCTTCTATCTAGAGATATTAACTTGTCCCTATATCTGTATCTTCAAAGCTACCAGTGATCAACAAAGGAATAAAGCCTGTCCCAACTAGAAGTAATATAAGAAACTCCTGGATGAACTTTGCCTTCAAATCAAGTACACCTGATAATATTCTGATTTTTGGTAGGTCCAGTCTGGTGCCTTATGGTACATTATGGTACAAAGGAAAGAGTACTGAATGTGGCATCAATGGACCTGAACTTGAATCTCATTTCTACCACTTTCTATACTTGTGTGACATTGGGCTAGATACTCTGGGACACAATTTCCTCATCTATAAAATGAGAGTTAAACTCAATAATCTCTAGGGTGCCTCCCAAGTGTAAATAGAGTATCTGAACCTATGTGCCCCATATTACAATTGTACTAACATTTTCCCATATTTTTCTTACCAGCTTAGATTATTATCCTGAGAATTATTGTAATTTCATGTGGCATTCTCTGGCTTGACTATCTTGATTCCAAGATAAGTCTTGATTCTAAAGGTTTTAAGAAATCATCTATTATAATTCTACAGAAAACAGGTTCAGAAAAATTAGGTGACTTATTCAAAGGCATTTGAACAGGGAGTTACAGTGCCTAGAATCAAAGTCAGGTACTTTGATTCCAAATCCATCACTTTCCATTGCACTATGCTACCCCTTCCTCACAACATCCACTTGACAGTTTCTTCTCTGTTACTAGGCTAGGTTATAAAATGATAATTATTGTCTATAATCAATTATTATTATTAGCAACTAATTTCTGTTCAGCTTAAAATCATTTCCTGAAAGGACTGAAAAAGAATATACCCTTTCTTTCCTAATCTGGTGGCACCTATCCATCGATTGTATAGACAGAAGAAAATATCATGTACACAAGGACAAGAGGAAATGGCATGCTCACTGTTCCTTTATACGATTTTTATTGAAAAGAGCCAGCACAGCACAGGGTTTTTCAAACCTGTCTGCTTTATGTTCCTTGGCACTAACTATTTGTCATCTAGAAAGGAATTTGGCTACCTCCAGGAACTCCAGAGGAAAAGGCAATAAGGGCCTGAACCTCTAGTCCTGATTAGCTGGCACTCATAAGTAACCCACATTACAAAATCAAGCTATCATTTGTCATTCGTGTGGAAAACTTTGCAGAATCCATTAATACATTATTTGTGGTCTAATATATTCTTTCTAAATCAGGCTACCTCAAAGACCAATAGGATTCCTTGAAATTTGAGTGTAATTTGTGGTCACATTATATAGATAACTAGGTTCTGCAAGGTATTTGACATTTCAGTAAAACATATTTTAAGGAAGGGGGAGGAAGAGGGAGACAAAAAGGAAGAAGAAGAAAGAGAGGGAGAAAGAGAGAGATTGAGATAGAGAAGGGAAGGGAAAGAAAAGGAAAGACAGGGAGACAGAAAGAGATAAAAAAGAGAGGGAAAAGGGAGGAAGGAAGAGAGAGGGAGGAAGGGAAAGAGAGAGAGAGAGATTCCATATGTATTATATATATGCATATATATATATATATGTAAATCTCTCTGTATATGTGTGTTAGGGTAGGATGGGAAAATGAAAGAAAAGTAGAGGAAAGGCATCTGCAAGTCTTCTTTAAGCTTTCATTGGTAATTGCCACCAGAGAAGCTTTTTTATTTTTATTTTTTACTTTCAAATGTTTCTTAAATAATAGGTTGTATTGTCTGAACTGCAGTTTATTACAATGAGCGTTACCTGTTGCAACTGCCTTTATCAAATTACTTTCTCTGTTCTCATAATTCTGGCACGTGAATGATTGTAACTCATACATATGGGTACAAACTACTCAGAAAATATTGGAGATATTGGCAATATTGGAAACTGTATCATTGTAGTCATCTGCTTTTTCCTAGCTGGCCTTTTTCATTATTTAATTTCCTTTTATTATGATTCCTAAGATTAGATATATTAATGTTCTTATGTTTCCTGTTCTTTCTGCTCTATTTAAAGAAAAAAAAAAACCTCAATCCTAATTCTTTTGAAGGAAAAATAATTATATTATAATTATATAAGTCTTTTAAGAGTTTTAATTCCCCAAAAGATGTTTCATTATTTCTTTTTCATTTTTTTCTATGTGTGTACTGTTCTCTATTTGCTCACTTAATGCGTTTTCCTACTTAACATGTTTAGCAAATGCTCAACTAAACAAAGTAGAGTTAAATGCAAGTATCTGAGAAAATTAGTAGGGTCTCTGTGAATGAGAAGTAAAAGGCTAGTCTAACTCAAGAATGATGTTACAATGAGGTACCCCAGAAGGGGAATCTCTAAGCATTAACTATAATAAATTATAATTCCACTTGATACCCAGAAGATATGGAAATGTATGATACTGTGCATGTTATGGAGTTATCCTTTTACCCCAAGGTTCTGTAGTGTTTGTGTTCCTTCTGGAGGAAGTCTACTAAGTAGCAAATGTGCTCTTCCCAGAATTAAATATGCCTTTAAATAATTCATATTAAGCATCTCACATTTAAGGAGTGCCACTAATTCCATCTTCTTCTTTTAAATTCCTTATCCTCTGGGGCAGAGCCAAGATGGTGAACTACAGACATCATTCTCTGTGAGCTCCTGAGACCTTCCCTCCGACCCAGACAAATTGAGTCTCTGAACTGGTTTTGGAGTGAGGGCTCCACCAAACACTTGGACTACAATGCACTTCTATCAAAAATCTACTTTGAAAGAACTTCAGAGAAGGTCAGTTTCACACGCACAGGGGATTGGCAGTTTACCATGATCAGACTCCAGCGCCCCTGGGGTGGAAGAAGCGGCTCGGACAGAGGCGGATTTTAGGCACCCACGAAGTCCCTGGGAGATGCTTGGGCCACTTTGCTGTGCTTGTGGGCAGGTGCTTTGGCAGATCTGCCTTTAGTAAAGGGTGGATTTAAAGTAGTTGAAAGTGTGGTCCTAGTTCGGATCTAGCCCAACCAGCCCCAAGCCGAAAGTCAACTCCGTGAACTACCCCAGGGCAAATTGAAATGGCTACTGGTCCGGCGCTTGTTCCTCAGCTCAAAAACATGAGCAAGAAGCAGAAGAGAGCTCTCACCATAAACAGCTTTTACAAGGAGAAAATGGGGCAGTCCCCAGATCCTGAGGTTCTGAAAACAATTCCAGAGGATGTCACAAAGGCGGACATGAGCTGGTCCCCCTTTCAAAAGGCTTACCTGGAAGATTGCATAAAGAATCTCAAAAGAGAGCTAGAAGAAAAATGGAGACATAAACTGAGATCAGTGCAAGAAGAAAATAACTCCCTGCAACAGAGATGTGAAAAACTGGAAAAAAAAGACTGTTAAATTGGAAAAAGTCACCAACTCACTGAAAAACAAAATTGGTGAATTGGAAAAAGACAACAATTCACTGAAAAACAAAATTGGTAAATTGGAAAAAATCACCAATTCACTAGAAAATAAAAATCGTGAATTGGAAAAAGACAACAATTCACTGAAAAATAAAATTGGCAAAATGAAAAAAGAATGCATTGAACCAAAAAATTCAATTGGCCAGTTACAAAAGGAGCTAAAAAAGATAACTGAAGGAAATAATACTTTAAAAATTAAAATTGAACAAATAGAAGTAAATGACTCAATAAAACTTCAAGAATCAGTCAAACAAAAACAAAAAAAAGAAAAAAAATTGAAGAAAATATGAAATATCTCCTAGGAAAAACAACTGACTTGAAAAACAGATCCAGGAGAGATAATCTAAGGATTATCAGACTCCCTGAAAGCCACAATGAAAAAAAGAATCTTGATGTTATCTTCCAGGAAATCATGAAAGAGAATTGCCCTAATGTTTTAGAATCAGAAGGCAAAATTGGCATTGAAAGAATTCACCGATCACCTCTTGAAAGAGACCCCAAAATCAAAACCCCAAGGAATATCGTGGCCAAATTTCAGGACTATCACAGCAAGGAAAGGATATTGCAAGCAGCTAGAAAGAAATAGTTCAAATACCGAGGAACTGTAATTAGAGTTGCACAAGATCTGTCAGTTTCCACATTAAAGGATAAAAGGGTCTGGAATAAGATATTCCGAAAAGCAAGAGAACTTGGATTACAGCCAAGAATAAGTTATCCAGCTAGAATGAGCATTATCTTCCAGGGAAGAAGATGGTCATCCAATGATAGCAGGAGAATTTCACCTTTTTCTAATGAAAAGACCAAAAGAACAAAAGAACAAAAAATTTGACCTCCAACTACAGAACTTGAGAGAAGCATAAAAAGGTAAAAAAGGAAAGAACTTTTGAGAACTATATTTCTACTATGGGTATCCTTAAGGAATGGGGGTATAATTCGATTTTACTTTGATAATAATGGAAAAGAAATTAGAGGTGGAAGGGATATCATACTGAAAAAAAAGGGAAAGGAGGCAAAATAAAGTAAAAAAAAATGAGGTAAAATAAGGCAAAATCTCATGAAGAGAAATAGAAGATCTAATATAATTGAGAGAAGGAAGGGAGGGCAATGAATATTGTGTAAACCTTACTCTCATTAGATTGGGCTCTAAGAGAGTATATGAGACACATTTGGCTTCAAAGAAAGGACTGACCCTCCTTGTGGGAAGGTGGGAGGGAAAGGAGGAAAGGAAAGAGATACACTAATAGAAGGATTCGGAGAAAGGTGTAAAGGGGAAGGAGGAGTTTTAAAGGGGGGGACTGTTGGAGACAGGTGGTCATCAAAAATAAAGTACTGGGGAGGGGGGAAGGGAGAGAAGGGAAAGGGAAGAGTAAATCTTAACTCAGGGTGAATAAGATGGCAGGAAATACAGATATAATTATTTTAACTGTGAATGTGAATGGGATGAACTCTCCCATAAAACGGAAGCGGGTAGCAGACTGGATTAAAAGCCAGAATCCTACAATATGTTGTTTACAAGAAACACATCTAAAATATAGAGATACATACAGAGTGAAGGTAAAGGGCTGGAGCAGAATCTTTTATGCTTCAGGTGACCAAAGAAAGGCAGGGGTAGCAATCCTTATCTCAGATCAAGTAAAAACAAAAATAGATCTAATTAAAAGAGATAAGGAAGGAAACTATATTTTACTAATGGATACCATAGACAATGAAGCAGTATCAATACTAAACATATATGCACCAAGTGGTATAGCATCCAAATTCCTGGAGGAGAAACTAACAGAGATGCAAGGAGAAATAGACAGTAAAACTATACTAGTGGGGGATCTCAACCTTGCTTTCTGAGAATTAGATAAAGCAAACCACAAAATAAATAAGAAAGAAGTTAGGGAGGTAAACAAAAGGTTAGAAAAGTTAGGTATGATAGATCTCTGGAGGAAATTGAATGGCAAGAGAAGGGACTATACTTTTTACTCAGGGGTTCATGGAACTTATACGAAAATTGATCATGTGTTAGGGCATAAAAACTTCAAAATCAAATGCAGAAAAGCAGAAATAGTAAATGCATCCTTTTCAGATCATGATGCAATAAAACTCACATGTAATATAAAGCCAGGAGAAAACAGACCACAAGTTAATTGGAAATTAAATAATCTAATCCTGAAGAATGAACAGGTAAAAGAGCAAATTATAGATACAATCGATAATTTCATCCAGGAGAATGACAATAATGAGACAACATACTAAAATTTGTGGGATACGGCCAAAGTGGTTATAAGGGGTAATTTTATATCTCTAGATGCTTACTTGCATAAAACAGAGAAAGAGAAGATTAAGGAACTGGGCTTACAATTAAAAAAGCTGGAAAAAGACCAAATTAAAAACCCTCAATTAAATACCAAATTGGAAATTCTGAAAATTAAAGGGGAGATCAATAAAATTGAAAATAAGAAAACTATTGAATTAATAAATAAAACTAAGAGTTGGTTTTATGAAAAAAACCAACAAAATAGATAAGCCTTTAGTTAATTGGATTAGAAAAAGGAAAGAGGAAAATCAAGTTGTTAGTCTTAAAAATGATAAGGGAGATATTTCCCCCAATGAAGAGGAAATTAGAGTAATAATTAGGAGTTTCTTTGCCCAACTTTATGCCAATAAATTTGATAATGTAAATGAAATGGAGGAATACCTACAAAAAATATAGATTACCCAGGTTAACAGAAGAGGAAATAAATTATTTAAATAGCCCCATTTTAGAAAAAGAAATAGAACAAGCTATTAATCAACTCCCTAAGAAAAAATCTCCAGGACCAGATGGATTTACATGTGAATTCTGCCAAACATTCAAAGAACAATTTATTCTAATACTATTCAAACTATTTGAAAAAAATAGGGAAAGAAGGTGTACTACCAAATTCCTTCTATGACACATATATGGTACTGATAGCTAAACCAGGTAGGGAGAAAACAGAGAAAGAAAACTATAGACCCATTTCCCTAATGAATATTGATGCAAAAATTTTAAATAAGATTTTAGCTATGAGATTACAGAAAGTTATCCCCAGGATAATACACCATGACCAAGTAGGATTTATACCAGGAATGCAGGGCTAGTTCTATATTAGGAAAACTATTAACATAATCAGTTATATTAATCACCAAATAAACAAAAACCATGTGATTATCTCAATAGATGCAGAAAAAGCCTTTGATAAAATCCAACACCCATTCCTATTAAAAACACTGGAGAGAATAGAAATAAATGGGCTTTTCCTTAAAATGATTAGTAGTATTGACTTAAAACCTTCAGCAAGCATCATATGTAATGGGGTCAAACTAGAACCATTCCCAATAAGATCAGGAGTGAAACAAGCCTGCCCACTGTCACCATTATTATTTAATATTGTGTTAGAATTGTTAGCTTAGGCAGTAAAGGAAGAAAAAGAGATTAAAGGCATTAGAGTAGGTAATGAGGAAAAATCAAACACCCAAGAAATTATTTTATAGATCTAGAAAAAATAGTAGCAAAATTCATTTGGAAGAATAAAAGGTTAAGAGTTTCAAGAGAATTGATGAAAACAAAAAGGCTGATGATGGTGGACTTGCTGTACCAGATCTAAAACTATATTATAAAGCAGCGGTCACCAAAAGTATTCGGTACTGGCTAAGAAATAGAGTAGTCCATCGGTGGAATAGGATAGAATCACAAGACAAACTAGGCAATAACTACAGCAATTTAGTCTTTGATAAACCCAAAGACACCAGCTTCTGTGATAAGTACTCACTATTTGACAAAAAACTGCTGGGAAAATTGGAAACTAGTGTGGAAGAAATTAGGGCTTGACCCACATCTAACACCATATACCAAAATAAGATCTAAATGGGTTCATGATCTGGATATAAAGAGTGATATGATAAGTAAATTAGAGGAATGTAATATACTTTACCTCTCAGACCTGTGGAGATGGAATAAATTTATGTCCAGAGAAGAACTGGAACTCTTAATTGAACACCAGATAGATAACTTTGACCATATTAAGTTAAAAAGTTTTGTACAAACAAAACCAATGCAGTGAAGATTAGGAGGGAAGCAATAAATTGGGAAATCATCTTTACATTTAAGGGTTCTGATAAAGGTCTCATCTCTAAAATATATAGAGAATTTTCTCGTATTTATAAGAATTCAAGCCACTCTCCAATTGATAAGTAGTCAAAGGATATGAACAGACAATTCTCAGATGGTGAAATTAAAACTATTTGTAGTCATACGAAAAGGTGCTCCAAATCACTATTGATCAGAGAACTGCAAATTAAGACAACTCTGAGGTACTACTACACATCTGTCAGATTGGCTAAAATGACAGGAAAAGTTAATGATGAATGTTGGAGGGGATGTGGGAAGGTTGGCACACTGATGCATTGTTGGTGGAGCTGTGAACGGATCCAGCCATTCTGGAGAACAATTTGGAGCTATGCTCAAAAAGTTATCAAACTGTGCATACCCTCTGACCCAGCAGCATTTCTATTGGGCTTATATCCCAAAGAAATCATAAAGGAAGGAAAGGGCCCCACATTGCAAGAATGTTTGTGGCAGCCCTTTTCATAGTGGCTAGAAACTGGAAATTGAAAGGATGCCTATCAATTGGAGAATGGCTGAATAAATTATGGTATATGAATATTATGGAATATTGTTGTTCTGTAAGAAACAACCAGCAGGACTATTTCAGAGAGGTCTGGAGAGACTTACATGAACTGATACTGAGTGAAATGAGCAGAACTAGGAGATCATTATACACGGCAACAACAATACTATATGATGATCAATTCTGATGGTCATGGCTCTCTTCAGCAAAGAAATGTTTCAAACCACTTCCAATTGTTCACTGAAGAAAGCCATATACACCCAGAGAGAGGGATGTGAAATGTGGACCACAACATAACATTTTCATGCTCTCGATTGATGTTTGCTTGCATTGTGTTTCCTTTATCTGATTTTTCTTTCTTGTAGATACGATTTTTCTTGCACAATAAGTGTGGAAATATGTATACATATATTCGATTTGTCAAGTATTTTAACATAATTAATATGTAGTTGATATCCTGCCATCTAGGGGAGGGGTAGGGAGTAGGGGGGAAAAATTTGTAACAGAAAGCTTTGTAAGGGTTAATGTTGAAGAATTACCCATACATATGTTTTACAAATAAAAAATAATAATAAAATAAAAAAATAAATTCCTTATCCTCTTTCAAGACTCAGTGCCAACTCCTGTGTATAGCCTTCCATGAATTCTCTTAGTTGTTGGTATTATCTCTCTTTAATATTCTTATCTGATGATTCTTTTGCCCCAATTACTTCTTTTATTATAATATTCATATTTGTGTATATGTTGCATCTTGCCCACAAAATTAAAACTCCTTGAGAGCAAGGACTATGTTATTTTTTTATTTGTGTTCTCAGCATCTAGCACCATGTCTTGTAGTTGTTGGGAACTTAATAAATGCTTATTGAATTGAATTGAAATAAATGCATGGGATTTAGGCCCCTACCACCTATTCGTGCACTAAATGGAAGTTAATTTTCCTATTTTGTGAGATGATAAAAAGACATGGAGTTCTTCTCTAACTTAATAGACAGAATGAAGAAATTCTACGCAGGAAGAAAGAATTCATTAGGAAATCTGCAAATACAATTTTTCTAAGATTGTAAAAGAATCAAAACTATTATTCAGAATTTGGAAAATAGGAGTTTGTCAGCTCGATGAAAAAGTTGGGGGAAACTAATTCTAAAAACCTGAAATCATAAAACCGTATGATAGTCTTACTACTCAAGGCCAATCATGATGCTCTGCTTTCTTTGTTCCATGGAACATGGAAGCTTTTCCCAAATTATCAAGTAAAAACAAACTCTTCCCAATCATAGATGGAAGGAATACTTCATAGTGATTAGTAACTTCTTACTACAGCATAGGAAATAATAAAAAAATGCAAGTTGCCTGCCACATACCATACATGAGAGAGAACCCTGTCAAGAAATAGCTTTAATTACTTGGATTAAATATTATAATTTTTGGATAATGGAGTCTTCTTTAAAGAATGGAAATATAGGAATAAGGACCTGGATGAATGTTACATGTTTAGTAGCTAGCTGATTGCCAGTTTACTTTGTAGACAAAATCATTTACTAATTCTATATTGCATTTAGAATTAAATTAAAAAAAACTCCTTAGTTTATCATTTAAAAGTCCTCACAATGTATCTCCCCCCCTTTTTACATTTATTGGACATTATTCTCTTTCACAACCTCTACATTACAGCCAAATTGTTTTACTTGCACTTACCCAAACTCACCATTCTATTTCCAAAAGCCATGTCATTGTCTAAGCTTGCTCCCATCTTTGGAATATACTCTGTCTTCACCTCCATCTTTTGGATTCCCTAACTTTCTTCAAGGCTCAGTTCATGTGCCATCTTTGTGGGAATCCTTGATCCTCAGCCACTAATTCTTCTTACCTACTCCTCATATTATGTTGTATATACTTATTTGTTCACTTATTATTCTACCTCCCACCAATGGAACATAAGTTCCTTGAAGGCAGGGAGTTGTGTCTTTTTTTGTTTTGTCAGTATCAAGCATAATACTTGGACATAGTAGAAACTTAATATAAACTTGCTAGATTAGATTAGATTGAGAATTAAATGTTGTCAGTCATCTAATCCATATATATATTTGTGTGTGTGTGAACAGAATGGAGTTGAGAGTAATTTATTGAGTCATGGATATTTGAAAATTCCTTAGACTTAGACACACTAATCATTAATTCCTTTCATTCACTCCTTCATGATTCTAGCTAAGGTTTCTATTATGCAGCCTGCCTTTCTGCATCTTGTTGATAAGAATTTCATAAAAGATTTTGTCAAATGCCTTGGTAGTTGTGGTATTCTTGACATATGATGTTATTCAGTACTTCCATCTATTAGATTTGCTTCTTTCCAACAATATATGCTCTTCTACTATTATATTATAGTCATGAATTTCATACATTTGAATTCTTGTGACACTTACAAAGGTATATTTACAGTCATTTGTTAAAATGTTGCATTCCTTTTTTTATTGTCCACACTCTATGTATTGGTATATAAATATCAGAGGTCATAAGTATTGTTCCAAATCATCTTTCAAGTTATCTTTTCCTTTAAACTTTATAAATGTCTTTTCTAGTGTTATTTTTCTTTCTCTGTCATACTTGTTATCCTACATATTATCACCTTTAACTGTTTGTTTCTTTTAATCTGGGCTTTTTTACTGTCCTCTAATGCTTTCCAAATCTATGGATACAGCAAAATTGGTGAGGCTAGCTAATTCAATGAATGACAGAATCAAGATTTTAAAAGATTTTGATATATTGCAATGATGGACCAAATCTGATAAAATGAATTTTAAATGGAGATAAATAAGATCTTTCACAACAGTTAAAAATTAGAGCCAAGTCTTACACTTAGGTTAAAAAATAAATTCTACATTTACTAGTTGGGGGAAATAAGACTTACAAAGCCGGGCTTGTAGTTGAATTCAAGCTTAATATGCATCAACAATGTCATGTGGTTGCCAAAAACACTAATATAATCATGGGTTGCATAATAGAATATTGCATCCGGATAAAGAGAGATAATAGTTCCACTGTATTTAGCCCTGCTCAGACCTTGCTTTCAGTTTTCAGTGTCACATCTTATATAGGAAATTGCTGAATTGAAGAGGATCTGGAGTAAGATGACTAGGATGATGAAGAGACTCAAAACTGTGCCATCTGAAAAGAAGTTGAAGCAACAAAGTATGCTTTACATGGAGAATACTTTGAGTCAATCACAGTTGTCTTCACATATATTCCACATATCTGATGTGGAATAATGATTGAATTCATTCTGTGTGTTTCTGAAAAACAGATATAGCTCTTAAATGAGCTGAGTAGGAAGTTCAGGGTGTTCAATTTCAGCTCACCATTCAGTGTACCTTATAAAATCGGAAGCTTTTAGAAAATGGAATGATCATATTTTGAAGTATTGAGGAGATGTTTATATGAAAGAAGCCAGAGGACCATCTAAGACACTATGAAGACGATTCCTATACTACTGTGTATTTGCATTAGATGTTACATATTATCTTAGATTTGGAAAGGACAACTGAGGTCATGTGGACTAACCCTTCTTCCTGTTGCATGGTTCCTTTCTATGACATTTCCAAGCTACTGGAGCTTTTCATTTTGATATTTTGATCACTCTCATTATTATGATACTTACCTAGTCCTTCTTACTGGCACTACACAAAATAAATTTAATCACTTCCCAGTAGCAGCCCTTCACCTTTTCCAAATATGCTTCCTCATTCTACCTGTCTCATGAAATCTTTGCATCCCCACACCAACATCCCTAATTCATTCAACATTTCTTCATACCCTCTTCTATACAGAATAACATAATGAAGTAAAAAATTAATAAATGTTCACTGATTAGAACTTGATTCAAAAACTTTTGCCATCCTTTTTCTACTAATTTTGACTTGCTCTGATCTCTCAATATTATTCTTTAAAGGAGATATCCTATTTTTTCAGATGATAACCTTGAATAATAAAATATCAAAGTATAATTTCATTGTTGTGGTTGTCTACCAATTATTTCTGTAAATTAGTGGACAGTCTTTATAAAGTTGGAAAACAGCTATCACTCTCTGTTGGATTTAAGACTCCCCAAATCAGCTAGATTAGTCCTTGGACCAATTAAGTTTTTTTTGCCTATCCTTGTCTCTGCTGATATAAATTTGAAGTTTGAAAAAAGAGTGCGGTTCTATCAAAAAAGAGGCAATCAAGAATTATATTTCAAACACTGAGAATGGTCAATTAATGCAAAGGCACAGGAATAAAAGAAATGTCACATTTGAGTTACTGAGAGGCCAATTAGTAAGGTTCATATAGTGGAAGAAAGGGATTAATGTATAATGGGACCAGAAAGAGAGATCAGGGTCAGATTGTGAAAGTCTTTTAAAGTTAAACTGTTACATTTATATTTATCCTACAAGCAACAGGAAATTTCTAGAGTTTATTGAGTAGGACACTGACCTAGCTATATTTATGCTTAAAGAAAACTTTGTTGGTTGTGTGAAATATACATTGGAATGACAGGGACATTAAGACAGGCCTTTGCCAAGTCTAAGTTGGAAATGATGAGGGCCTTCTCAAAGATAGTTGAGCATAGAGCAAAGAGGTCAAACACAAGAGATATTGTGGAGGTAGAAACAGCAAAGATCTGGCAAATAATTGGATGCGAAAGGTCAAAAAGAAGTTATAGATGACACTACAGTTATGAACCTGGGAGACTTAGAAATATAGTAATACCTTGGCAGAAATAGGAAATTTTGGAAAAGGATATTTTTGTAGGGGAATCTAGACATATTAAGTTTGAAATGTCTCTGAGAATTCCTCATGGATAAATAAATCTCCAAGTAGATTGAAAAATTATGATTAAAATCTATGATAATCAAAATATTTTATGGATTTCCAAAACTTGACTGAATTCTCAACATAAAATCATAGTTATAGAGATGTAAACAGATATTCAAGATTAAATAGCTTACCTATCTTTATTTTTTTAACAAAAACTGAGAGCAGAGAAATTGAGGCTTGGATTTGAGGATCATGGAGGTTGTGATTTACTCATAGATACACAGACAATAAGTGGCATAACATGTCCTGCTTTGACTTTTATTTTATAGACCTGATTTTAAAATTGCATACTTTAAAATGAATATTAGTTTAGAAAGAAAGCATTTTGAGTTCTGAGGTCTGATGCAAATTAATTAATTAATTCAGCCTACAGCAAAACATCTATATCAAAGAAATGTGGTGGTTGAGGCAGTAATCAATGTTTAAAACATGAGTTTCCATTCCATTTATTTTTAGAGCATGGCTTTCAAGAATTTATTCCATGCACTTATAACCTACACTGATTTGCAGGTTCATGTCAGCACTTTAATATCTTAGGACTCTAGCAAGATGAGGTGCTGTGATCTATGAATCCTGAACAGAACTACAGGGAAAAGAACAAAGAAGTGTCTTTCAGGACCTTATTTTTAGATTCCATGAATAGTTTATTTGCGCAAAGATAATCCATAACCTGGGTTATATGCTATGGCCCATTTAATAATAATGTATTGCTAGTATTTGAGGTGACCACCTGAATATTAATTATGCTAATTCCTTTTCTGACATATTTGCTAAAAGGATTTTGTCAAGTATTTTGAAAAATATAAAAAACTGTCAGAAAAAGAGCAAAATTGGAAAACAATGTCTGTACTAGGTAGTATAAGAATAATTATTCACATTTTAAAGATGAGGTCAGAAAGATGTACTTTGGCCATGCTCACATAGCTTTTAAGTGTGAAAACAGGGAGTAAAGTCCAAGTCCTACAACTCCAAATTTGTTTTTCACTATGGTTTTCACTATGGTACCTTGCCTCTGGGAGTGAACATTTAAAGCAATCACAAAAACATATTTTGAAGATGAAAATTAACTACCTTAATTGAGAAAGGGGATATGGCAGAGATGCCCAAGCACCTGGAAACTTATAGGAGGGAATGAGAACTGCAAAGCTAGCTGTTGTTTCTTCAAGTTGACAATCTGTCTTAGAGACAGTGGATGGCAGAATGGATAGAGTGCTGTTCCTGGATTCAAGAAGTTAAAAAATATTGTTGTGGGTAGCTAGGTGGCAAAGTGGATAGGGTGATAGGCCTTAAATGAGGAGGAACTAAGTTCAAATCTGGCCTTAGACACTGGCTGTATGAAAGTGGATAAATCATTTAACCCTGTTTGCTTCATTTCATCATCAGTAAAATGAGCTGGAAAAGCAAATGGTAAACCATTCCAGTATTTTTGCCAAGAAAGCTTCAAATGGGAAAGCACTGAGTTCAAATTCAACCTCAGCTATTTACTAGATATGCCACTTTGGACAAGACACAACTTTTGTTTGCCTCAATTTCCTCAAATTATAAAATTGGAATAATATAAGCACTCATCTTGTAGGATTATCATAATGATCAAATAAGTTAATATTAGAAAGTATTTGTTACAGTGCCTGGCACACAGTAGGGACGAAATTAATCTTTGTCTCCTTTTCACCTATTTTTTTTCTTTTTTTTTATTGTTCCTCATTTATGGAATGCAACATCTCCACATATTAGAATCTTTAGTATCCTTCAAAACAGTTTAGATGCTGCTTTCTTAGGAAGCTTTTCCTACTCTCAATACTTTTTAATGGTCTCACTTTGTTTAAATTATATTTTTTCTCCCTGTATTCATATATTGTACCAATATTCAATAGAATGTATGCCCCTGGAAAACAAGGGCATCATGTTTCTTTTAACCTTTGTTTCATCAGTGCAAGACACTATGACTTATACATAGAAATTGCTTAATAAATGTTTATTACATTGAACTGAATTGAAATGACCCTTTTGGACACTGAGACAGCAAGGTTTAAAAATACTATTTTATTGTTGGGACATAGAAAATTGGGGCATAGTCACTTAAACTCATAAAAGAGTAAGTAGTTCCTTACCATCATCTACCTTTCTTTGGTTTTAATTCTCCATTAATAATTTTTGTTTCATTACTGATTCTGTTCTCCTTAGCAAAGATAAGAGAAACTAAATAGGAGTTGAGTAGTCATGCCTTCTCTCCATCAGTTTTAATCAGAACTCCTTATACTAAGCAGAAGACTTGTCCCTTCTTTAATCTTCCTCTTGTTCTCAACACAGCTAAATTTTTTTCTCTATTTTTATTATTCATATCAAGTCTCTGTTCAGCCTGAGATTTAATGTCCCTGCCATTATTCTTGCAGGACCATGTCCATCCTTTGTTCACATTCTCAGTGACTTGTCCTCCCATTAATCTTTTCTATGTGATTTTTCTAAGTTCTTTCAAAAGTTTTTAGGTTTCCCTATAGAAATAACAGTTTCTTTGGATTGCTTCTTCTTTTCTTTCTCATTATAATTATTTTTGCTTTATGTCATCACAATTTCAATATTAGAAGAATCCTTTTTTTTCAGAGAAATCCCTTATGAAATCTTAGACCATAGGAATCTACCTGTCTTTTTTCTTGCCTGTCTGAAACCAGGTTTTTTAAAAGTTAGGGTACTGTTCAGATTGTACATAAAAGTTCCATATTATTTACTGTTCCTGAAGTTTCTATCATTTCTATTTAAGCAACAAGTCTTTTCTTATTAGTCAAAATCAATACCATAATTTAATTTTTTTTCATTTATTGCAACTCTTAAAGAAAGAAATTAGCAAAACAAAATATTAGTTATTCCAATTTTAGAAAAAAACTGACAATAACAAGTGATCAGAATGTTGATTCAATCATTGAAAATATATTATGTCTTTGAGCCAGGTATATGATTAATTTATTGTCATTTATTTTTTCCATCCAAGTTATCTTTGGTATGGCCCTGTATCAATATTAATTCATGTCATCAAGAACTTGTCAAGTGCCTATTACCTATTAAGCAATATGTAGTATGCCCATTCCACCGATGAAACAACCATTATATATGTCCCTTTCTCTGCTTTGAATTGAAGTGAAATAGAAAGAAAAGTAAAAACAATTCTTGTTCTCAAGGATCTCAAAGCCTAAAAGGGAGGAAGACAATAGGCAAGCCATTATTTATATAGAATATATAAACGGATATATTGGAGATAATTACAGAGAAAAAAAATTAGCATTAGGAGGAACAGGAAATATAGAAAGTGGGATTTTAGCTGGAATTTAAAGGAAACCAGGAAATGGAGATGAGGAGAGAAAATTCCAGACATGGCAGATGACCAGTAGAAATGCAATGAGTCAACCAGGAAGCCCTTATCATTAGATTGCAGAATACTTTCAAGAGATTAGGAGTAAGAAAACTGGAAAGGAACTAGGTCACAAAAGCCTTTTAAAAGTCAAATAGAATTTTATATTTGATCTTAAAGACAATAAATAGAGAAACTACTAAAGTTTATTGAAAGGGAAAGAACTCTAGAAAAATTAATTTGAGAGTCACTGGAGTTGGGAGATACTTGATGTGTGGGGACAAAACAGAATACTATTACAGTAGTATAGCTGGGTGTCGAAAAAGACCTGAATCAATGTGCAGCAGTATTAGAAGAGAAAGTGACCATATATAAAAAAAAATATTTAAAAAGATTGAACTGATAGAATTTAGCAACTAATTGAATGAGTTATTGAGGATTACATCTCAATTTTGAGTCTAGGCGTCTGGGATGATAGTAGCATTCTCAACAGTAAAAAGAAATTTAAGAGAGGAAACTTTAAGAGGCTGTGGAGAAGGAAAATAAGCAGTTTGATTTGGGACATCCTGAATTTAACATGTCTATAGAACATTCAGTTTGAATTGTCTAAATGGCACTTGAAAATGTAAGAATGGAAATCATCTAAGAGTTTTCAAATGTTTAAGTAGATTTTAGAATCAAAAGCCTACAGATGATTGAATCCATGAGATCCGCTGAGATAACCAAGTGAAATAGAAGAGAAGTGCCAGGAGAGAACTTTGAAGTTCACTATGGTTAATGGACATAACTTGGATGAAGATGCAGTAAAGGAGGCTAAGAAGGAGTGGTCAGATAAATCTTTCTCCTCTTACAGATTTTCATTCAAGTGCTTTGCATAATATTTGGCCCTTTGTCATGAATTTCCTCAGTAGATAGATCTTCTTATTCTGTTATCCTATGAGGTCCTAATCTACTATCTTTTTGAATCTGATATATTCCTTTTGAACAAAGCATACCCATCTTTTGTCATATGTCACATCCCACCAAGTCTCACTAAAACCCAGGAATTGCAATTTATCTGTTTGTATCCAATTTTCTAATTTCCTTTTTTAATAGACACTTTTGAATAAATACTTGAAATAATTATTACCCCACTTCCTGGATATTTCTTTTTCTGACTTATTGGAACTCTCCATTGTTCTTTCCTGTATCTTATACCTGTACTGTACTTTCCTGAAATACCTAGCTTAATGAATGCATGTGGATTGTTTTCTTCTTCCCTCTCCAATTTCAGTTTAAATTTAACTTCATCAGATCTAATTAAATCTTCATGAAAAAAAAATTTTCCCCTTTATTCTTTCCCCTTATTAATCATGGGTCTGAGACCTTTATTCCAGTAGAGACAGCTAGGTGGCACAGTGTGCAAGAGCAATGGATTTGGAGTCAAGAGTATTTACTAGCTAAATAAATGACCTTTAACATGTAAATCAAGCTTTCTTAGCTTCAGTTTTCTTAAGTGTAAAGTGGGAGTAATAAGAACACCTACTTCAAGGTTTGTTGTGAAGATTAACAAGATAATATATGTAAAATTTTAAACAAACCATAAAACACCATATAATCTTAAGATTAGTTCAGACTTACAAATATCATTTTCTTCTTATTATTACTATCTTCTTATTTATCCGATCATTTCCAATTTCTGCTTTGTTTCCCCTTGAAGTCACCATCATCATTAAGCAGCAATATTGCCTCTGTCCCTATGCCCCTTAGTTTCTTACCCAGGCCTTCATTATGCATAACAATATTTTTAGTTAGTAAAATTTATTCTTTCAGGAAACACCACAATGGAGAATATTGGTTGTCAGTTTTGACAGATCTCTGAAGGATATCTGACATACACTAGATATTTACTGTGAGAAGATCCCTTCCCTTTTGAAATATAAAAATGATATATGATGACCTTGATATTCCTCAGCTGGAAGTGTCTAACCAATGAGGAAACATCCTTCTTTCTCTAATCAGTGCATTGAGTGACATTCCTCCTGATTGTATCTGTGCATTCTCACCAAATCCAACAAATATTTATTAAGCACCTACTATGTAGAATCATTAGTGTTAAAAGCTAGAATTTAAAAGACAAAAATTGAAGTAGGCTTTGACTTTGAGCAGCATGGTTCAGTAAAAGAAGCACTACAGTTGGAGTCAAAGGATTGCGCGACTCTATCAAATTCTGACTCTACAACTCACTCTATAATCTTGATTTCTCTGCACCTTAATTTCCTTATCTGATGGCCATAGACAAGGTGCTCAAATGTCCTTTCCAACTCTACCAACCTTTTACCAAGAATTTTACCTCCTATCGAAGATGCACAATATGTAGACGAATAGGTAAAGGCAAGGTAATTTAAAGAGGAGCAAAATAGTAACTCAGAAGGTCCAAATGGAGCAGATGCCATAGGACAGGTGACACACTGAGCAAAGTCTTGAAGGAAGAAAAAGATTTAAAAAAGAAGATTTGAAGTAGGAGTACATTTCAGGCTGGGGGATGGCTTGTCCAAATAAATGAAAGGATAGTAGATCCAGAATTTGGTGAGAATTTAGAAACAAGATTAAAAAGCTTCCTTTTTTTCTTCAAGGAAGAGGAAACTGATTTAAAGAGGTTAAGTTATTTTCCCACACGCACACAGGTAGTAAGTGTCAGAATGGGCATTCAAATTAGGGTCCTATGGTTTTAAGTTTAGTGCTGTTTTACATAGAAGCAGATAAAGAGCTGGTTTTAGGCAATGCAATAGTTCAGTTTCAGTAGAATATCAGGTGAATGGGGAGAAGTCAGATAAACTAAGATTAAAAAAAAAAACCTAATTTGGGGTCAGATTTCATGGGACTATAAATTAAAATTTAAAGGTTCTTATTTTATCCAAGTGGTGGTTGTGAAGCTATTGAAGATTTTTGAGCAACATGATTAGACCTGTGCCTTAGAAAGATTATTTTGAAAGCTGAGTGAAAGATGAATGTGAGAGAACAGAGCCTAGAAATAGAGAAACTCTTTGGCTTCATGTAATAGTTCTGCCATGAACCAATCAGAAAGTTCTTAAATTTCAATGCTTCTTTTTTCTTTTCTTTTGTGTTACATTCTCCCTCTTGCCTTCTCTATTTTCCTGACCCAGTTTTGAACAAAACTTCAGATTTGTTTTCTTCTTGATTGAGCATCTTGTCTATATCAATCAGATAAGGAAATTTTTAAATGAGCACATCTTTCTTCCTGTGAGAGATATTCTTTCAGTCATTTTACCTTTGCTTCTATTTGAGAAATCAACTTGCATTCTGCATAAGTGTAAAAGCATGTGAGAATTCTAAATTGAGCAATAATAAATTAAAAGCACCTAAAATGTCTTGTATCTTGTAATTATTTCTTAGAATATATCTTCATTTCTGAAGTTGTAAATTGTTATGGATGTCTCCAATTGACATACCATTTGGTTCTAAACTATTAAGTCTGTGAAGTGAGGGAATGTGCTTTATATAGCTTTGTTATCCCCTCAAGGATTTGAAAATTTTAGATACATAATATATTCTTGCAGAATTTGGACTTCATTCTGGAGAACATAGAAATTATTTAAATAAGCTATCCCCTCCCTCATTTTGATTAAACTCTGTATTAGTAGTCCAAAGTAAGAGGGCAGGCTATCTAAGGAGTTATCATGTCATCCCTATAAAAAGATAAATAATGAACCCAATTGTAAGATGGGAAGATAAATCTCATTTCAACTGTGGAACTTGCCTCCAACATGACCACATGCACTCTTATTGCATATCACTCCCAGGCATCAAGGCTTCTCCTTTTTAGAACTTATGCTGATCCTTCAGGTGAGGACAGGTAAACCAGAAGCTATGTAGTTGCTATTAGTAAAATCACTTCTTTGTTGTTTTTTTGTTTGTTTATTTTTGTTTGTTTTGTTTTGTTTTGCTCCCTAGATCACCTTGTAGTATGACAATTGCTCCTCAGTGGGTGGCAGTAATTAGTGGAATAAACTCATTCACACAGGATAAGCAAACATGGATAGGTTGTAATATAAGTTGCAGATATTATTATATTGTCTCATCCATCATTCAAATTTGACAAATTCCATTGGTTTAAAAAAATTAATAGCATTCCCTCAATGGATAAGAGATCATGAAATATGAACAAATAGTTCTCAAAAGAAATCTTGCAACATACAATTCACCAAATGAAATATAGTGCAAAATCCATAATTAAAAGAGAAATATAAATTAAAATAACTCTGAGGTTTTACCTATCACTCAATAAATTGGCAAAAATTTCAAAAGGTAGAATTAGTCAATATTAGGAGTTCAAAATGATATGTTTATTAACACAGTCATTGAAATATAAACAGGTACAATCATTCTGGAAAGCAATTTGTTATTATACTTGAAATATCTAAAATGTTCATAACCTTTGATCAAGATATTCCACTGCTGCTGAAAGTTTGTTTTGTCCTGAAATACTAGTTGCAGAATCTTTAAATTGCTCTGGTTGTAGTAAAAACTTGAAACCAAAATTTTAAAGTTGCCTTTGGATTAATAATAGGATAAAAAATTTTGTACATGATTGCAATAGAACAGTACTATCATACAGGAAGCAGGCATTTAAGTGATCCAATGGAAAGTGTCAAGTCTGGAGTCAGGAAAAGCACTTTTTGTGAATTCAAATCCAGTCTTAGCATTACTAATTTTACTTTAAGCAAGTCCCTTAACTTTGTTGGCCTCAGCTTCTCATCTATTAAATGAGCTGGAAAAGGAAGTGGCAAATCATTACAGTATCTTTGCCAAAAAAACAAACAAACCAACAAACAAACAAAAAAAAAAATGGGATCATGAAGTCAGACAACTGAAAAATGACTCAAGAAGAAATGATACAGGAATCGATAAATATGAAGGATTCAAAGAAGTATGAGAAAACAAATTAACTGATGCAAATTGAAGAAAGAAGAATCAGCTTGGGGGCAGCTAGGTGGCACAATGGATAAAGCACTAGCCCTGAAGTCAGGAGGACCTGAGTTCAAATTTAGTCTCAGACACTTAACACTTCCTAGCTATGTGACCCTGGGCAAGTCAGTTAACTCCAATTGCCTCAGGAAAAAAAAAAAAAAAAAAGAAGAAGAAGAATCAGGAAAACCATGTACACAGTCAGAAAATACAGTAATACAGTCCAGACACAAAAAAAAAACAAAACAAACAAACAAAAAAACAAAACAAAATAAAAGAAAAGCCTTGAAAAGCATTGGTCTAAAACAGAAGTATGTTAGGTAAATGTTTAACAACTGGATATCCGGAAGAAATGAAAAAATATATAAAAAACACTTTTAAGTTTAAGATGCATTATCAATGCAGCTTATCAATATTATCAACATTTTCTTAAGTCTAGACTATCCACAAAACAACAAATAAATACTTAACTTTTAGCTTTTGCTGAGATAAATGCTCACTGGACATTCACCAGTTGTCTTTCTGGAATATCCATGAAAATATTATTTTAAAACTTTTCCTTGTAGGCCTCACTATAATATTGGAAGTCCTTAGGTTTTTCCCTGTCAGCAATCAAACCCAGTCCATTACCTTTTCTCAGGAGTTCAACCTGTATAATCTTTATGATTCATTAATGACACTTAGTGTCCACAGTTTATGAAGCACTTAAATTAGCTAATTAGTGCTAACATTGCTGAGGTGAAATGTGATTCTCTCTCTTTTATAACTGTGTTGATTAAAATTTCTTCCTCTTATAATATTGAGTGTCCTCTTAAAAGTAAGGTAGGTGGTCCAAGGCCATTCAAGGCAACAGATCAGATGAGCATTGATAAGCTTATCACATTTCTTTTTCAGGAAAAAAAATACTATGATATATAAGGCTGCATCATCAGATATTCAGAATAAATTTTATCAGTTTTTTTTTAATTAAGGAAAATTTCCTTCTTTGACACTGTAATTCTAGTCTACCTTGGATGTATAAGACGTTTCAAAGTTTAACAGTTTTAATCTTTAATATTTTTTCTAAAGTACTAAAAGTTTTGGAAAGTGTATAAAGAGTATGAGCTTCAAATCTTGAGCTATACAAATTATATATTTTGAATTAAATTGTTGTCTTTTTAGCTGTGAAACCTTAATTCCTCACATTTTCCATATGAGTAAAATTATTAATTAGCAAACCAGCTGTATTTTTTTCTTCCCTGAGATGATATTCCTATTCTGTTTAACTATGAGAGACAGAAAGACAGAGACAGAGACAGACAGACATACAGATGGAGACAGAATGATATAGTATGGGTACTGTACTCAGTCAGAGTTAGATTAGAGATTTACCTCTAATGCCCATTTTCTATATTAGCTTAAGCATGGCACTGAACTTTTGGCTTCAGTTTCCTCACTGATACAATGATGTATTTGGATTAAATGACTTTTAAGTTTCCTTCCAGATCTAAATCTTTAAGAGGCTCTTTATGCTTGGATGACCAGATGGCTGCCAAATTTCCCTCTGATTCTAGGAGGCTAAGATAAGAATTTGGCATAAATATTGAATTTCACTTCAACAAATATGTATTAAACCCTTACCTTGTAGAGAATGTTGTGCTAGGTACTAGCAGAGATAGAGTTTAGAAAAGACATGATTCTTGCTCTCATGGAGCTTATGGTCCAATAGACTGAGTTCAATACCCAAAGTTATCACTGACTTTTCAACAAATACAATAACTCTTAATGTGTATTTAATAATTCATAGTTTTGAAAGAGCTTTTACATCCATTATGTTCCTCTGTGAAGCTGGCAAAAGGGGGGGGTGTTATATTTCCATTTGACAAATGAGGTCCAGAGAGATTCAATGACTTCTCCAAGATCACAGAGCTAGTTAATCAGAGTTGGACCTAAATCCAAGAATCTCTAACATTATGCCATGCTGACTCATAAAAAATTCAATACTCCATCTCTTTCATTTGTAGAATTTTAGTGCTTATCAAAGGCCTAAATCTAGCCACATAGACTATTGTGTTGACTAAGTTTGAGTATTTCACATGATTGACTGGGCCAAGTAAATAACAAAATAGTCAAATCAAACTGCTACTTTGATTTTTGTTTTTATTTGAGTGATTTTGCTATTTATTTTGTCTCATTTAGTCAGTTTAGTCAATTAAAACAGTGGCGTAGATTTGTATATGTAAATATAGCCATTGAATTTCTCTTTCCTTGATTATCTACCCAGGATCCTCTTTTGCATCTTTTCTCCCACACTCAATAGAAATGGTACTTGAGCTGAATTTCCCCCCCTGAGGTAATAGATTTGAGATTTGTCTGATTTAATCCTTAACACTAAATTACCCCTTCCTGTTTCTGACTCCTATTAGCAGTAAGCTTATTGATTTAATTTTGGCTTTAAAGAGATCATTGAACATGAAAGAAATATTCAGGGGAAGAAAAGCAGATGAATGGGGAACAACATCTCTTTGCTTTAATTAACTCGTCTCTGAAAGACCAGAAGAATCTTTAAACATTTCCCAGAAATCTTCTGTTAGTGACTTGAAGTTGTTTGAATGCTTGTTCTAGAGTGGAGTTATAGAGTGAGGTAAAAAATATAATGGAGTCAGATTCTGATACTTACACACCTAAACCTTGACAACATTAGTTGTGATGTGTCATAATTTAAGCAGTACTTCCAAGGAAAGATTCCTCTTGACAGGATACCTGGTATATTCCCTCCAAAATGTCACTGACAAGTGGTCATCCCACTTTTATTTGAAGATGTGACAATACATTACCTTTCAAAATTGTTCACACCCCTTTTAGATAGCTCTACTCTCCAAGAAATTTGTTTTATTTTCTCTAAAGCAAGCCTAATTTTTCCTCTTGTAACTTCTCTTTCTTAGTTCTCTCCTTTGGGGACAATTCCTTTTCCATTCAAAAGACTTTTTAAAACACGCAGAAAGCTATCACATCTTTCCACTCTCTGCTTAGGTTTCTCTTTTCCAACTAAACATCCCCAATCCCTTTCATTGACTCCTATGGCAGAATCTTGTAGCCCTCCAAAAATACAGTTCATCCTTTAGTGGGTGAACTCATATAAAAATTAAAATAATGGAAAAGAGTACACTAATTAATAGAGATGGTGATGTCTATTATAATATGATACAGATACTGCATGGAAATGTAAAACATTATTTCTGAATGTAAATAGTGAAGTATTTAGATAGGAATGTAAGCAAAACTTAGTTTTCTTGTTTGCATTTTTTTTTAAGAAAGCAATTAAATAAGAATATCTTCACTGACTCTTACATTTCAAGGACAAAGTTGCTAATGGAGGCTACATAAAAATCTCCATCCCCAAAATGCAATTCATTAATGCCTATGAAAATTAGCATTATAAACCTAAGGGTAAGTTTTCTGCCTGGTGTTTAGAGACTGAGGCAAGTAGTTCCCAGAGAGAGAATGTTTTCATATCCTAATTCTCTACTCACAATGTTAAAAAAAATTTATCAAAAGGGGGGGAGGGAAGAGTCTACACTGCTGATTTTATTTTTAGTTTTAGCTAAGAAAAAAATAATAGATGTCCTTTCATTGGTTTTATTTCATAAAGAGAAATCACATCTTTTTCATTTTCAAGAAAATGACTTCATTATTAACAACTGTAGAACACAGATTCTTATGATCTAGTAAACCCTGTTTTGACTAGCAACCAGGACTGGACATCTAGATAGGTATCCCTCCATTGAACCTTTGCCCTCAATTCTGCCTCTTTCTCAGAGATTGATAATTGAGGCAACATTACATTTCCTTTTATATGTCTTCAGTTCTGAGTCAAATTATGACTCAGTTGAATCTCTCCTTCACAACCAATACTTTTTGCTCCCATGTTAGCACTTTTACTTTAATGACTTTTCCACTCTTATTCTTTATTCTACTCTTCCCTATGCTTTCCCCCCCAAAAGCACTGTTCTATTTCTTTAAAAACATGCCCTTCAAATTAGACCTGTTTCCCATAACCCTAAAATTAATTTACTTTGACCTATTTATGATACATTCCCACAAGAGAATATAAGCTCCTTGATGTCAGGAATCATTTTTTGTTTTTATTTCCAGTACTTACAACAGTTGCCTGTAATACAGCATGTATTTAATAACTACTGGTTTCTTGATTGAATAAAAGTAAATAATAAAACTGACTTTTAAGCAAATATACCACAATTTATCCTTCCAACTATGAGTTTTGTCCTCATAGCAGTAGCCACCTTGGGAACCTGGATATTTTTTTTCAGATATGAATTTCAAAACATTTTTGGATTTTCTCATTTGGAATTCCCTTCAAAGACAGTTTATGAGAGCTAATACTTTAATCCCCACAAGAAAGTCAGTCTCATTATTTTATAATCACATCATATTTTTGACCCCAAATCTTATTACTCAATTTGATCAACAATTTTATTCACCAATCTTTGCTTCAGATGACTTGTGACTGTTCCCAAAAAAGGCAAATGTACCCTCAAAATATAAAGATTTGCACCATTTATGAATTTCAAAAATATGTGCTTCAGGCTCTAAAAGCATTTCAAAATATATCTAAATGCTGAGAAAATGTGGAGTGATCAGAGCTGGCTGGAATTAGCCAGAAAAGGCTTCCTGGAGGGAATTAAATTTCAAACTGATTAGTAGGTGAGGTTTCCCCCGTCCCTTTCCCTTGAGACTGAAGTCTGGTGTGTGATCAAAGTGAGACAAGAGATGCTAAGAAAAATTAGGTTTAAGTATGTTTATGTAGTCTGAACATTCTGGTGTCTCTCAAATGGTGATAGAGTAGTTCCAGGATCCAAATAATTGATGTAGACTAAGTTAACAGCTGGGAAATAATCTCCCAGGAAACCACACCATAAAAAAAAATCTCCAGAGTGCTGTGACCTTCCAGATCAAGATAAGGATCTAATTTTCTAGGTTTGCTACACTTTTAGGATAATTTTATATTTCTAGACTTAAAATACTTTTAGGCAATAGAGTATAGGACAATCTGGTTTGGGGGCCTTTGGAGTTTAAAGTGAACATCTTTGCCCTTTCTTAACTCAAAGTTGATTGGAGATCAAAGGATTACTGATGAAGATGCACTGACATATAGAAGTTCCCCAGTTGACCCTATCTGAAGCTAAAGCAAATTGACCCAAACAAAAGATTGAATGATGATCTTCAATTTAATCTTTCTGCAGAAATTTCCAGCATCAATTCCTTTTAGAAATTATAATGATATTTTGAATAAGATGCTAACACAAAACAAAATATTTAGACCCATAAGATTAAAATCTGACCATATAAAAACTTAAAAATAAAAAAATCCCAGTAAGAAGAATATATTCAGGATGATCTAGTTACATTAGTCTCAGAATTTTTATATTCCACACTGAGTATAAGAGAAGGGAAATGGGGCAACAGGAAACAGAGAGAAGGTCATTTCATATTTCACTGTACAATTAAGGTGCCAAGTCTTCTGAGTTCATCAAACATTTATAAATGCCTCTTATTCAAGAACAATGAGAAAATGAGACACACTCTTATCCTAATGATAATTAGGAAATAAGAGATGTATACTCGCCTTAGAGTTCTTAACTTCAATGAAACTTGGATCACATCAATGTGAATGCTTCAGGTCACAATTCACCCATGCCTTCTCAGTCTGTGCAATTCTTATTCATGTTCTTTGAGAAGTATTTCTCAGGGTACCTATTCAAAGTGCTGGAGTCTTTATTCTACATTTCTTATGAGTACCACATAACTAACATATCTCTTTTTTGAGGCATATCTTTTTTTCAAGGCTACAAAATTGTTCATATAGGTTAGTGACAGTCATGAACAATATTTTCCAATAAGCACAGTTGAGAAGTACTAAACCAAATGTTATAATAATAAAAATATATAACAGAGGCCATTTCTTATATGATAAAATGTCAAAACTGCTTCTTGAAGGAGATAGCATGTGACTTAAGTTTTGAATGATGGTTGATAATTCAAGAGGCAAGGATAAGGAGAGAAGATATTTCAGCATAAAAATAATGTGAGCAAAGACAGAGAGATGTAAAAACACAGACTACATTTTTAAGGAAAGAGTCTACTTTGACTGTAGTATTCAATATGTGGTGCTTATTAATAAATTGATGAGATTTATGCATGTTAAACTAACATTTTGGATCTTTCATATGTACAATATAATGAACTACTCATAATATTTAAGCCAGAAGTAGGTAATTGGCTATCTCAAATATTATGTTTTGTTATTTTTCTTCAATATTTTTAAACTTTGTGACCTCATTTAGGGATTATCTTGGCAAAGATGCTGGAGTGGCTTTCCATTTTTCTTCTCCAGATCATTCAATAGAGGAGGAAACTGAGGAAAACAGGGTTAAGTCATTTCTCCAGGGTCACACAGCTAGTAGATGTCTGAAACAGAATTTGAATCCAGAAAAATAAGAACACTATTCACTGTGCCACTTCATTGCCCACTACATTTAAATAAGGATGAAAAAAGTCTAACTTCTAGTCTGATTTCACATTTTGTTTTATTAGAAAATTAAATGCAAATTTTTGTGGCAAACAACTTCTTTACTCCATGTTTTTATCCTTGGGAAAAGGGGGAATAAATATCTCACATTGCAGTGTGTCTGGGCTTGTCCCTAAAAACAACACCAAAGTAAGTAAAGATGTGTGGAAAATTAATCCATAAAGTCATTACACTTGAATACATCAACCTAAATAATTATTTTCAAGGTCTATATACACAAGAAAATTGTAGGCATGAAGAGGTCACACAGAGATATTCTAATTCACACCTGGAAGCATCCAAAACCTAAGATGGGCAGATACATTTGTTCTCTTACTCATTACTACCAAGCTGCTTCTTGCCAGTTGTGTAGTGGTTAGGGTAATGGATTTAGAGTCAGAAGATCAAATGCCAAGCTTGCGTCCATCAATATTATCTATGGATGAAATACTCATCATTTCTTAACTTCAAATTTTTGTTTTGTTTTGCTTTGTTTTGAAGGGTGTATATATGCATGTGTGGTGTGTGTGTGTGTGTGTGTGTGTGTGTGTGTGTGTGTGTGTGTATTTCCCAGCTCTGGAATTTCATAGATAGGAAGATCCTAGATAAGAAAATTTCCCTTTGAAAGCTTATCTAAAATTACTCTGAAACTTTCAGGCTTAGAGAGCTGCAAGGGACAGGAAAAGTTTAAGTGATTTGCACAGCATCACTCAATATGTTTCAGAGAGAGAACTTGAAGTCAGATTGTTGTATCTCTAAGGCTAGCTCTCCATCAATTATACAAATTTACCTCAGCCTACTCATCTTTTAAATAGGAGTAACAATGAATTCAATTCTATTTAATTCCAAAAACATTTATGAATTGTCTATTATGTGTCAGGTCTTGTGCTAGATAATGGCAATGCAGAGACAAAGTAGTCTCTGACCTTAAAGATTTTACATGCTACTTGGGAGAAACAATATGGGCACAGATGAATAAATACAAACAAAATAGAAATTTTACAATAGCAATTCTGAATGGAAGGAAGGAGAACAACTTGAGGAAATCAAAAAGGCCTATTCTTAGAGATAGCGTTGGATCAGCTACAGTTTCAAAAGATGAAAGAGAAGTGAGAAGGCCATGATGGGCAGCCTATGAAAAGACACAAAGATGGGAGACAGGATGTAATTTACAGGAAATAGAAGGCAGGCCAGTTTGTCTGGAACAGTCAGAATATGTATATCTATACATCATTACATGCATCACAGTTATATTTGCAAAGTGCTATAAAAATGTAGCCATTTTTCTTCTTTGGAAGTCATCTTGTTTTGAGTCATTCACCCAGAAGAATTGTCAATAACTATAAACTCCTATGAAAATAACACTTTTGTACTTAGATTGGAATCATTACTTGATCCATAAGTTACATTGATAGACTACTTTCTTTGTTAAGGCTTTTATGTAATGTCAATACTTAGGATAATTTTACTTTCACTTCAAGATACACCTATTGTAGCAGGATGAAGCATCCTCTGTATGTGTTTGCATGTGTGTTTGTGTGTGTGTGAATGTTATCCTGAGATAAAAGCCAATTTATAAGTTTCTGAACAAACCTTTAATTCCCCCTTTATCATTAATTATTTCAACACATTTCATATTTTGCTCATTTTTGTTAGTTTCCATCAGGAATATTTTAAAGAGGATCATAGAACCTACAAGGAAGCAAAAATAGACACTCATGAAAATAATCTCTTTAATTATTATATATGCTTTCCTGAAATGAAAATTTATTTTTATATATTTTGAATCCTCCCTGGTGTTCTTTTGGGCACATGGCAATGATTTTTTTTTTAATTTTCCTTTTTGGTCTTTCTTTTTCTATTTTATTTTATTTTTTTAGTTTGCATTCAGTTCAATTAAAATGAAAAGGAAAAAAATGAAAAGGATCAAAGAATCATAGATTAAATGCTAGAAGGAATCTTAGAAATCATTTCCTCCAGTTCCCTTATTTTTTCACAGGAGGAAGCTAACCTAGAGAGGCTGTCATTTTGTCAAACATAACCAATAAATGGCTGATTTCAAAGTTCACTATGGTTTCTATTAAACTTAGAACTAGAATCCAGTGGACTTAATCTACTTGCTTTTCATGAATTTCTGGGAATTTGGGAATCACTATACTAAGATTAAAAAGATGCTGATTTTAGAGTCAGAAAGTCATGGTTCAAATTTTAGCTCTATTTCTTGCTACTTTTGTGATTTGAACAAGTCAAATACTCTTATAACTCTTCTATAGAAGAGTTATAAGAAGTTCCTTCTTCTATAAAATGACAGAATTGGCTTCTGAGATCTCTTCCAGATCTAGAATTGCTAGTTTACATCTTTACCCCAGAGCTGGTCATCCAAACTCAGGGTAAGATCCTATTATGTGTCCCCTTTAGAAAATTTTTATTTGTTTATTTTAATATATGTTGCTTTATGAATCATGTTGGGAGAGAAAAATCAGAACACAAGGGAAAAACCATGAGAGAAAAAAATAGAAAAAAGAAGTGAACATACTATGTGTACATTTACATTCAATCTTCATAGTTCTTTTTCTAGATGCAGATGGCATTTCTATCCAAAATCTATTGGGATTGCATTGGATCACTGAATCACTGAGAAGAACCAAGTCTCATACTTGATCATAGAACATTATTCCTCTTATTGTGTACAATGTATTCCTCATTATTTTTATAAATGTCTGCCTTTCAAAGTAACTTTTCTTTACAAATTATTCTATACATTTGGGTTAAATTCATATTTAAATTGTGCAGATACTTTTGGCCATGAGAATGAATGAATACATTGAACACTTCTGTCCAGCAAATAATCTCTGAAATTTAAACACCAGAATTTTCATATAGTCTGTTTTCCTCTCATTTCTTTGAAGTATAGAAGACATTGCTATATTATCATAGTGAAATATTCTCCTGTTAAAAACTCTAGGGGGGGCAGCTAGGTGGCGTAGTGGATAGAGCACCAGCCCTGAAGTCAGGAGGACCTGAGTTCAAATCTGGCTCAGACACTTAACATTCCCTAGCTGTGTGACCCTGGGCAAGTCACTTAACCCCAATTGCCTCAGCAAAAACCAAAAAAAAAAAAAAAAAAAAATACAAAAACTCTAGGGAATGTGATGCTTTGGCTTACTTGGATTATTTCTTCAAACTATATTTTACAACAGAAATTTTTTTATAAAGCTTTTTATTTACAAAACATGTGTGACCTTTCAACATTGACCTTTGCAAAAAAAACTTTTTTTTTCCCAAGCTTTTCCTTTCCT
>JAJPUD010002785.1:273497-286546 GCA_023553655.1 Myrmecobius fasciatus
AGATATGTATACATGTATTGTATTTGTCATATAATTTATCCTATCTATCATGTATTAGATTACCTGTCATCTAGGGGTGAGGGGTGGGGGGGAAGGAAAGGAAAAGCTTGGGAAAAAAAAATTTTTTTGCAAAGGTCAATGTTGAAAGGTCACTCATATGTTTTGTAAATAAAAAGCTTTATAATAATAATAAAAAAAAAAGTAAATGAAATTCACCTGTATCACTGAATGTCTATCTTCTCACCTGAAAGATAATATTCATTTTAGCTGGATAGTTTATTCCTGGCTATAAAGCAAGTTCCTTTGCCTTTTGGAATATCAGATTCCAGGCCCTTTGTTCTTTAAGGTGGAAGCTGCTAGGTTCCGGATAATCTTAATTGTGGCTCCTCAGTATTTGAATTGTTTATTTCTGGCTGCTTGCAGTATTTTTTTCCTTGATCCAATAGTTCTGAAATTTAGTCATGATATTTCTTGGAATTTTCATTTTGGGGTCTCTTTCAGGAAGTGATTGGTGAATTCTTTCAAAGACTATTTTATCTTCTGATTCTAGGATATGAGGGCAATTTTCCTTTATGATTTCCTGAAAGATAATGTCTAAGTTCTTTTTTTCATCATGACTTTCAGGAAGTCCAAATAATCCTTATATTGTCTCTTCTAGATCTATTTTTCAGGTCAGTTGTTTTTTCTAGGAGTGATTTCATAATATTTCTGCATTTCTTTGGTTCTGTTTGATTGACATCTTGAAGTCTTTTTGAGTCATTCACTTCCATTTGTTCAATTCTAATTTTTAGTGTATTATTTTCTTTAGTTACATTTCATAGCTCCTTTTGTATTTGGCCAATTGAATTTTTTAGTTTATTGCTTTTTTTTCCCATTCACAAATTCTGGTTTTTAACAAATTGTTATCTTTTTCATATCTATTTTTAAGGAGTTATATTCTTTTCCCATTCATCAAATCTATTTTAAGGAGTTTTTTTCAGATTATTTCTATTTCTCCTTTTTCATACCCTTTCACAAAGTTTTCTTCTAATTCTCTTTTAAGATCCTTTTTGAAATCTTTCAAAAATGCCTTAAGAAATGGGGACCAGGTCACATCTCCCTTGGGGCTTCTTCTGGAGTTCATTTACCTTTAACAACCTAAGGGTTTGAGCTGTGTTCTCTCCATAAAAGTTGTCTATGGTGAGAGTTCTTTTTGCTTTTTTGGTTATTTTTAATGGTTGAGATCTGCTGTTAAGACAAAGGAGTAACAGTCTCTTTAGTTTGCCCTGGGGCTGGTGTTTCTGACTGACTTATGTTGCTGAGTAATCCGGCCAGGTTTTGTGTTCTTCTGGGTTTAGTGACTTTTAATTTGCCTTTTGTATTTGCTTTTGGGGGCTTTACGGTAAATCTGCTAACCACTCACTTGCAACAAGGACAGAGTAGTTTAAGAGGCTTGCAGAAGATTCCCTGGTGTGTGGACTCTGAAACACTCAGTTCAACTCCCCAACTTCTTGCCCAGGCTCCCTATGCTACAGTCTGGGCTTAGTAGACTGTCTCTCTGACCAATTCAAACAGACCTGTTCTGAAGTTCTTCCAAAGTATCTTCTTCTGGAAATGTTTTGTACTTTAAGTATTAGTGGGTTCTCTCACTCCAAAATCAGTTAAGAGGCTTAATCTGTTGTTGGTTTGAGAGAAGGCCTGAGCAGATCACAGAAAGCTATGTCTGCTCTCCACTATCTTTACTCTGCCTCCCAGATCTTTCCTGATCTATGTTGTTTGGGCTAGAAAAATAGTTTCACACAATCCTTTTGTGTGTTCTCTACCATATGTCTACAATATTATTAAAGGTATGTAGAGAAATTTGGGGAAGAGGTCAGGTGAGTGTCTCACCTCTGTCTTTAGTGCCTCTGCCTATAATGTAAGTTTTTTAAGGACAGGGACACCTTGGTTATCACTATATCTTCATTACTTAGTATAGTATCTGGCACATAGTAATTGCTTAGCAATCATTTTAACATATCTACCTATACTTTTCTTCTTTCTTTCCTTCCTTTCTTCCTTCCTTCCTTCTTTTTTTTCAGAGGGAGTCAGAGGAAGCAAACATCTACATAAAATAGGAAAGGACTAGCACAAAAGAAATAGGAGTAGGAGACAATATTTATCTATTTCCTGATTTGACTTCTGATTTATAACCCCTAATTTCTCTGTCACATGGAAGAAAAGGGTTTCTTCTTTATGCTAATGCAACACCACTTACTCTGTTACTCTATCTTCTTTTTTCTTTTTTTTTTGATGAGGCAATTGGGGTTAAATGACTTGCCCAGGGTCACACAGCTAGGAAGTGTTAGGTGTCTTCAGGGCTGATGCTCTATCCACTGTGCCACCTAGCTGCCTCCCTCTTTATCTTCTTGATATCTTAACTTTGATTTTCCCCATACCCTAGTATAGAATATAATGAAATATACTCATCTTTCTCATGAATACTGACTGGGTTTCATTCCTTTATCTTTTTCATATCTTCAGCTATAGTTTCTAAATTCTCATGTGTAAATTAATGTAAAACAAAATTACAGAAAAAGATGCTCGATTAAATGAGATTAAATGGATGACTGAGTAACATGGTGAAAATCAGACACTATTAACCACTGAGTGACTCAGCATGGATGATCTTTTAAGCTCATTCCTTATCTGAACATCAATTGACTCATAGTGGCTTTACAAATGTCTATTTTGCAGATAAAATAAAATGATTAAGATATTTTATTTTCAAGGCTTAATTTTCCATTTTTAAGGAGAGTTGGGGAGGCATAAATGCAAGAGAAATGGTTTTAGGCATATCATAGAATGCTGAAGATCTATTCTGTATGAAGAAGATCACTTTTTCTACTTCTATCAAATATAAATACTCATTTAGAAGCAGAATTTCTCCCTAAAGGATAAAAGCTGGATGTTTTTCCAAGTCTACTTTGCTGTTCTGATATATTCTGTAAAGCCTTACTTGAATTTACTCTAATGCATCACTTACTATTTCTTGCCTTTCCATAGCTATATTCGTAACTGACTGCTATAAGGCTATCAGCATTTTCACAAGCCTTCCACTGCTTAATTTGTATCATGGCTAATGCCAAATACTTCCTGGCATAGGAAAAGCTGTAAATCACATGAAGATCAATGCTGATGTGTACACCACCAGATATGAAGCTGGGAACATTTCCCAAGATGCAACATTTTTTTCTTTGCAGATGATATTAATCTTTCTTACAACTCAAGAAATTGAGTAAACTAGTGTAGAACCCATTACTTTCCTGGGATTTTACAACATATTCTATGGCCTGCCTTGGAATATGTTCCTATCCATTTAAATTGGTCCTACATTTGATCAGTTAAAATATGGATAGCTATTCATGTGATATGAAGGGTTGAGGAGTCTCTATAAAACTCAGATTTAAGCCTAACAATAGATTGTGATATAGTAGTGGAGATTTTGTTCTATGATTCCAAATCATAAAGTATAACTAGAAGAATATTGGGTATTAAAAAAGATGAGACTTGGTTTAAAGAATAGTTTAGAATTATTGAAATAGCTGCTCTGTTACCAAATAAAATACAGCACACTCTCTTCTGCCTGTTCACTTCTCAGTCCCCAACTTATTGCATATCTGCAGTGTCTGTCCAAAATATGTGCACTCATTTAGTGGGCTTATCATACAATTGTATGTCTAAGCAAAGTGATATTACTCTTGGCTACCATGTCTTTCTATTTGTCAATACTATCAATATCTGGCCAAGGAATTTTCTGGGATATTTTATTCTTCTCTTTGCAACAGTTGTTTTACAGTGATCAAACTTTTGTATATAATAAATATAATCAACAACATCTTTTTTTCTTAACCTACTTCAATATTATAGTAACTTCTAGAAACAATCTCTGGAGACAGAGACTTTTAGTCTGAATCCTGCTTATGAAGGTTATTGCCTGTGGGCAAATGAGTAAATTATTTAAACCATCTAGGGCCTCAGTTTCTTTATATATGAAACATGGGACTATCCCTAGATAGTAGCTGAGGTTCCTTCTAGCTCTAAATCTGTGATCTAAAATCTTTGATCTTGGGTAAATAGGCCAATTAGAGGTTGTAATTATGCAGTCTCTCTTCACCCTTTTTTTGCTTTCTTCTTTGATTTTTTTAAACTTTTGCTATAGCTAATTAAACATTTTACTATGGTTAGTAAACACTAAATAAACACAATCAACTGATTCAAAAACTTAGAGATCTGTATTGAGCAATTTCTCTGTATATTGAAATATAGTAAATATTGTTTAGTGTTTACCATGTCCATGTCCTTATTGCATCAGGAAGGACATAATCATGTTATATAACAGAGGCTTTCTAATGATCCACAAGCTCTTCATCTCTTGTGTTTCTTATTTCTGAATAATATTTCCTAATGGAATTTTTTTTTGCCATTCTCCACTATGCCTAAAAGATAGGTTCAGTCTCATGATAGATGTTCATTTGATTTGGATAATTTTATGACATTCTTAATAGAATTTCTTACCCAGTTAAGTCAAAAAGTATTATGAAACATCTCCTATGAGCCAAGTATTGGATTAAGCAGTGGAGTCAATCTTTTTGCTTATTCCCATTATAAGCAATTCATTTATTTTCTTCTCCAAGGAGAACCTGTGAACCATCCTTCCAGTTAAATATAACTTCCTTGTGGTTTGTTTAATTAATAGAAAATTTCAATATCAATATGGTTTACTTCTTCCAGTAGTATATGTTCATATTGAGAAGCATTTTTGCATTATAGTACCCACAGTTAATTATTATGTCATAATAGATTTTAAACACTCTTTCCAAAGGGTAAAATAGGACTGTTGCTACTTTGAATTGTTTTCTTTGTTTCATGAGTTTGACTAATCTGCGATTTTACTAAGAGATGTGAATTACTCAAAAGTAAACAGTCTAACAGCCCTTGCTGGACAAACAATAATTGATAAATGGTGTTTTCTTTTCTCATTCCTTTCTTGACAATACATGCACTGTATAGCCACTCACTGAATAGAATATCTTACCATACATCTAAGCATGTGGAATATGTATAATGATTGAATAAGAAAATAAAAACAGGACAGTTTACATTTGGGGAAACTCTGCTATGATTTTTATCAGTGCTAAGTTGTTTCCCAACTCAAAATTCATCTTTTTGAGAAAAACAGTTTACTAGCAATGCTGAAATTTCAAAATTCAATATTCCAAAGGGTAATGTAGAGAGGCAATGGTGTCGTTTGTCAAAGAGTTTGTGTCAGTCTAATTGTATTGATTACATTCATGGCCTAGAAGTTGTATAAAGAACAGAAAATGAGATAATAGCTGCAAAGCACTTAGCAACCCTTAAAGCTCTTATTAAATGTCAGTTATTGTTCTTAATATCACAATAATTTAGAAAATGTGTGATTAGAAAGTTGACAGGAAAGCATAACCTGTTGCTGGGATCATCATCAAAACTTTTCTGGGACCATCATCAAAGCCATTCTAATTCAGCAAAACCTGAGAGAAGTAGTACTTTACAACGTCATTACTCAGCCTGGGTCATAATGAAGTGACATTATGGTGACAACAAATTGAATTTAATTCCTATTAAGATATAAATGACTATTTGATCCTTTTTTAAAGATCATATTTTCATGGAGAAGAGAGGAAAGATGAGAAATACAAAAATACATCACCTGAATAGTGGATCCATGTAGGAGGAAAGGGGCACAGAAAGAATACACTGCAAAATATAAAAAATATATTTCACAGGCTTGTCTCAGTTGTCTATGGTTAATCCTGGTTCTTAAACCATTCTCTCATAACCCAAATAGGCTGCAGTATTTCTAATGATGACCTAGTTACAAAAAGCAGAATAAGAGATATTATCCAGGAAATGCATGATCAAAGAAGTAGATGGGTCAGTCATGTGGCAAAACCAAGTCATAACAGATGGATAGTTTGAATGTTGTAGTTGTACCTACCAATTAAATCTATAAAGACACAACTGAGGATCTGCAACTTTTTGGGGAGAGATTCCTATACACCATGGACCAAAATCAAAAGAATGAAAAGTAGATAGCTACTATTTCTGTTGATGGAATGAATATTTATATCACAGAAGTTACAGATCAATAGAAGGCAGCTAGATGATGCCACAGATAGAGCATCAAAATTAGAATGAAGGTCAGAGTTTGAATTCTGCCCCAGATACTTATAAGCTCTATGACTCTAGACCAAATAATATACTTCTACTTCAGCTTTCTTATTTATATAATGGATATAAATAATGGCACCTACCTTTAGTAGTTGTAAGAATCAAATGAGGTAATAAATTAAAAAAAACTTTGCAAACCTTAAAATATTATATAAATTATTATTATTATTTTGAATTGTTTTAGAACATCATGCATTTTTTAAATTAAATACCATACCTGAAAACAGATTTTACATTTTGGACAGTTATTATAAATAGAGGAATAATTGAGGGTGTGGATTTAATGAAGACTAGTAAACATAATATTTATTTGCAAATCTAGCAAAGGTAACTAGGAGTGTTTAAATTTAAAAAGGTAGTAGGAGAAAGCTATCTGCAAATATCTGCCAACCAGATACAATAGAGAGTAACAGTATAATCTAGAACATCATTATGAAGGATCAGTGTTAGGTATTGTACCTAAGGGCAGGGAGTCTTATCTCTATGTTAAGAGTCTCACCTCTTTGTTAAGAGCTTTGGTGGGCATTCTGGCCTTGCTCAGCTTGTCTATTCAAAGGAGTGTCATGAGGAGCCAGAGGATAGATTATGGCAGTTCTTTATTCAGGCTTCATCACCTCCATGGTCTCCATAGTCTCCTTCCAACCAGTATTACTTATATCTTCCCTCTTCTCCTAGCCTCTCCTCCTAGCCTTGCTCCTGGCTTAGTCCCTCCTCCTGGTCTTGCCTCTCCTCATCACCTGACCCCTCCTCCTTGCCTCCTTCCCCCACTCTGAGGTCACACCCTTAGTCCATTTGCCCACATCTTATCATCAGCAATTAAGTTTGTATTGAAAGGAGGTATTCAATTTTGGAGGGTGTGGTTCCTTTCAGCAACAGAGCACTGCCTGGAAGCAAACCCTTCTTAGACTAAATCTTGGGGTCTCATGTTTCTCAAGGGAATCACAAACCACATCCTTTGATCCTCAATTCAAGGACAAACTTCTTTCACCAGGGTCCCCAAAGTCTCAGACTGACAATCAGTAACTCATAGGAAACAAAAGTCAAGAAGATAGTCAGAAATAAAATAATTGTCTCAGTTACATGTATATAAATGCAGAATGTATCTATAACAAGGGAAATAATCCTACTGGATTGTGGCAAAGTCATCCTCATAATTGTAATTGAAACCTAGGGTATTGAGGGAGGTTTTTCCCTGTAATATAGACTTGGTAGGGCAAACTTTATTAAGTAGGAATTGAGTAAATAAGGGCTAGAACAGTGTCATATATTAGGAAAATATACTGATATGTAGAAATATGAGTCAAGGGAGAAAGCATGTTACAAGCATTTGTTACATATAATGACATACATATAATACTTTAAGATTTACAAAGCATTTCATATATATTATATAAAAAGATCTCAACATACTAAAACAATGAGAAGGATATAACAATATAGAATTTAATAGGGATCAAAGTAGTCTACTTTTTTTTTTTTTTTTAAGTTTAATGCACAGGTTGGAAAAAGCATAGTTAGAAAATACCAGCCAATACCACTAATGAGATCAGATCACATGTTCTATCCTGAAAGGCACTATGCTTGTAGAGAAGAGGTTCTTAATTTGGGGTCCATGACACAAAAAAGGGTAAGTATTTCTGGCTCCAGGTCAGATGTTAACTGCTCAGTTATATATATTCTCCCCTGGCCAAGTGACATCCAGAATCTTGTCTTTAGTCATGGGCATCACATTTTAGGAAGAATATCGATAATGGGGGATGTTTTGTCAAGGTTAACCAAAATGTTGAGAGGACTATATATGAAAATATACTCTAAAAGTAAATGCTTAAGGGTTAGCACCTTTTATATTTGAATTCCCAATGGGTGAAGTTACTCCAGGTTCAAAAGGTTAGTAAATCTGCAATAACTCCAAGTCATAATTTATGATCCTTCACATAATCTTGTGCTTGTTCTTAGGCAACTAGAAAAAACAATTAGTTCAAAGCAAAAGTAAAGAAAGTAGTAAAAAAAAAAGTTATTATTTTTCTGCCTCATATTAATAGCCAATTATTAAAATTGGGAAGATCCAAGCTTTTTCTATACTTAGTCATTAGACTATTGAAAGCAAATTTCTCTCCATAAAGAGAAAAATCTATCAATTACCGGACAGAGTCTCAGTGTCCAGAAGCTAATCTCTTCTGGAACACAAAACAGCCAATTATCTAATTAGATATTCAAAGTATTTCATCTGTCTTTTGAACTCCTTGTGTCTGGGGTTGAATCAAAATCTATCATTCAAGACAACTCTTTGGCTTAGGGTTAAAAATTCTGTTCAAATTGCATTTATTTCTTATGGTGATCCTGCTCTCTCCAAATTCATTTTAAGGGTGAGAGTCTTATGATAAAAACAAAGAGCACTATCTGGATAGGTTTGAAAATCAGTAGTTTTCTCTCAATCTTTCAAAATATTCTGAGTTTCCAGTAAAAATTAATGAAGGGAAAAAAAAAACAAGCATAAAATAGGCTAGGCTGGGCTACTAAAAAGTTCCTAATGTACAGATTATTCATTTAAAATTCCTGTTGCTGTTGTTGTTGTTGTTTAATGTATATAAACATAGGGCCATTAGCAAGCCTTCCAGACTTTGAGTTAACTGCCATAAACAAAGATTCACTCAGGAATGTATCTTGGCCCAGTCTTAGGTATTTAAGTACTTAAAAGGATACTCTATGAAGGGTGCATGAAAGCTATTTAACTTCACCTTTAGAGAGGAAAATTAGGTTCAATTATAAATAACATAGATAACATTATAAATAACAGAAAAGACCTTACATTCAGGGACAGAAATTCTACCTGATTGAAGTGCAAACACTTCTAGGTCAATTCTGCAGAATCAACAAATAGCAAAGCTGGAGTTGGGGGGTTGATGTTGCCTCAGAAACTTTCATCTCGTGGATTATATCTGTATCTGATGGCACAGTAGAAGACTGAAGGACCTTCCTTGTTAAAGGATGCCAACCACACTTGTGCTGAATAGACAAGTTCCAGTTATAGGAGATGGGATAGGGAAAGAACTACCACACAGCTGGTAAATGCACTGGCTATGGGCATCTGTAAGAGAATAGAATCCCTGGTTTTAGGTCCAGGAAAGAAAGAGAACAGCTATTGTTTGCAGCTACCAAGGAATTGAAAAGAATAAAATCATATAGATCATATGAAAAACAATGTTACATGAAGGGAGGGTCCCTAGCCAAGGCTTAGAAGTGGAGAGGAGAGTCAAAGGTTGAGCCCCTGAACAGACTTCGAAAATAGCAGTAAGCAGGACCTGAGGTTGGGGCAATTATTCCCCATAATTTGGAACTAAACATTGATCACATTAATAGCTGCTAAAAATAAAATAAAACAAAAATTACTAAATGAAAACAAGCAAGCAAAAGAGAAAGAACCTAACCATAGATAAACCAGAGGGATAGAAAAGATCAGGATTCATATTCAGAAGCCATGTCAAATGGTCCAAAACCCAAAAAGATTTCTTAGAAGAACTTTAAAAAGACTTTTAAAATCAAATAAGAGAGATCAAGGGAAAATTAGGGGGAAATAAGAGCAATCCAAGAAAATTATGAAAAGAAAGCCAACCAACTTGAACTATAGAATCAAAAGTTCAAGGAAGAAAATAATTCCTTGAAAAATGAGAACTGGGCAAAGGAAAACTACAATCTAAGATGCAAAGAAATAAAAAAATCAAAAGAATGAAAAAGATTATGAAATATTTTATCAGAAAAACAATTGATCTGGGGAATAGATTGAGAAAAATAACATAAAAATAGTTGAACTAGATGAAAATTATGACAGAAAATTCTTGATAAAATATTACAAGAAATTACTTAAGAAATTTGCCCTAAATTCTAGAACAAGAAGCAAAGCAAAAATAGAAGAAAAAAAAATCTTTTCCTTCTAACTACATATCTAAAATCCCAGTGAAGTCTGTCATTTTTTTTAGCATTTTATCTATTTATTTTAAACTTAAATAAAAAATAGGAAAAGAAAAAAATGCCATTTGCAATGTAATTAACTTAATCTGAAAATCCCTTCCTTATTTTCTCCTCCCATTCTCTTACCTTCTTATTTATTTTTGAATTTAGAAGACTTATATATGTATGTATGTATTATGTAATGTGTTACCTTTTTAACACATTCCCAACGAAGTAGGGTTCCAAAACTACTAGCCCTCTTCACCCATCCAGTTCCTTTGTCATTTCTTCCTCTTCTACATCATTTATATAAAATAATTGGGCTTTTTATCTTTTCCTTCACTGTTTTTTTCTACTTCTTAGAGTAACAACATATTCATATTTACTCTAATCTTTTTTTTCAAATTACCCAATTATCAAAGATCATCTTAGATGTATAATTTATGTTTTCATGCACACAATATAGTTTGTACTTATTATCCCTTGCTGGTAGTCTTGGTATTTACCTTATATTTCTCTTGGAACTTGTATGTCAGATTTTTTATTCAGTTGAGGTCTTTTTGCAACAAAATTCTGAATTAATTAAATGTCCATTTTGTTTTCTGTTCAAGATAATACATAACTTTCCTGGGTATGATATTTTTGTTGTTTTTCTCTTTGATATACAATGGTTTTTAGGTTTTTTTTCTCTTTGATATACAATGGTTTTTTCTCTTTGATATACAATGTTCCAAGATTTGCAGTCTTTAAACATAGTCACTGCTAGGTCTTGTGTGATTTTAATCATGGCTCCAACATATTTCTGTAGCCTTTTTTGTTTGATTACTCATAATATTTTCTCCTTGACCTGGGGATTTCAGAATATGGGTTATGATGTTGCTGTTGAGGGTATTAGAGAATTTTTTAAAAGTTGTTTTTTTTTTATGTCTTTGATTACATACAACATGGAATCATTATCTTCTTCTGCCTATGTTTGTTGGTCATTCCTGGCTCTTTAATGGTTTGTTTTTGACATTGATTGCTTTTCCTGCTTACTCAATTTTTTTTTATCCCTTGTGGCATTGTCTTTCATCAAGATTTTTTAAAAATCAAGATTGTCTAACCTCTTATTTAAGAAATGCAGAAAAACAATTACTCAATCTCTGATAAAATTTTTAATATTATCTCTATAGCATTTAAAACCCATCAAGAAGATACTCTACGGGCAGCTAGGTGGCGCAGTGGATAGAGCACCAGCCCTGAAGTCAGGAGGACCTGAGTTCAAATCTGGCCTCAGACACGTAACAGCTGTGTGACCCTGGGCAAGTCACTTAACCCCAATTGCCTCAGAAAAAAAAAAAAAAAAGAAGATACTCTACTTTAAAGTTTATAATTTCAAATATTAGGATACTAATGAGTGTATATAAGTATCTTAATTTCAGAGGCTCAAAGCTTTCTCTCAGAGATGGTGCTTAATGGGATTTAAAATGTTAAAAACAATTTCAGTGATTATTTCATTTTCATTACAATCTTACTTGTATTTAACAAGATGGACTTTTCCAAAGAATCCTTCCCCAATCTTTTTGGAGTTTATAATATTTATTCATGGGTCTTTTCCTAAGGTATCCTTATACATATTGAAGTCAATAAAGGAGATCTGCTTCTTGGACCAGGTAATGTGCAGCTTTCATGCAGTGGCAGCATCCATCCTTGGTTTCTCTTTGACTTCCCAGGGGTGAGGGCAGCCCCCAGTCCAAGATGAGCTCTAGGACTTACCAGCAGGTCCTGCAGACTTCAGACACTGGGAGCAAAATGTAAGACTAGCCTCGGACACCTCATCAGGATCTGCTCACATGCACAGTGAGTTGGACTCCTAAACATAGAATTAGAGCAGCAGGAGAGGAGCTCAATAGCTTTCATAGCTTTCAGGTAGTTCAATTATTCTTATTTTTCTCTTCTCCATCTCTTCTCTTTGTTTTTCTTATGAGATGTTTCATATTTTCTTCTATTTTACATTTTTATATTTTATTATTTCTTGATGTGTCATAACTTTACTAGTTTCCCCTTGCCAATTTTAGTTTTTAAGAAGTCATTTTTTCCCTTAAGATTCTGGATCTCCTTTTTTTGTTGGTTGACTTTCTTTTCATAATCTTGGTTTTCTTGAATTGTTTTTTTTTTTTAATTTCCTCATTATTTCTCATTTAATTTTTAAAATCTTTTTTGAGTTATTCTATGAACTCATTTTGGGGCAGGTGATATTACTCTTTGGAATAAAAGAGGCTTATTTATTTATTTATTTATTTTTGCTTTGGTAGTGCTCCTCTGAAGACAAATTCCAGTCTCCATTATTCCCATAGTAATTGCATGGGTTGGGTTCTTTCTCTTTTGCCTGCTCATTAGCTTTTATTGATAGCAGCTTGTCATCTCTAGTCTTGTGGCGTGGATGGATAGTGACTGTGGCATCAGGTCTTCCTTCAGTTCTCCCATCTGCCTGATCTGTTTCTGGCCACTGGATTCAGATAGTTAAAGAGAATAAAGTGAGTCGTGACCTTGCATATCCCTCTCTTAATCAAATCCAGTACATTTGTATGTCACAGCATCATTTTCCTGATATCACTGTCCTCTTCAAAATGAAGGAGAAAATACAACCACCTCTGGCTTAGATTTTTTTTTTATTTTTATTTTTTTTTAAATTAAGTAATTTTAATCCCCAATTGCATATCAAGACAATTTTTAGCATTCACTTTTGCAAGATTTTGAGTTCCATTTTTTTTTGTCTATCTGCCTCCTCTTCCTTTTCCCTAAAAGAGTGAACAATTTGGTATTACATGAATTACATGTGCTACCATATAAAACATATTTTCATATCAGTAACAGTTGTTTTTTTTTTT
>JAJPUD010002786.1:0-2500 GCA_023553655.1 Myrmecobius fasciatus
TCATTTATAGAGTAATTCACCTCAATTTAAAAATTTAACAAAAAAAAATTTTATTCCAAAGTTCTGGTAAAAACCTTAAGACATTTCTGCACACCAGAACAAAGTTATAGTTTATGATATGATTTTCCTATGTTTAGTTTTCCTTGGTGCTAAGACACAGGTTATGATGAGGTATAACAGAAAAAAGACAACATGTTTTACTGTTATTTTCATGTAGCTAACAACTGAAGCAGTGCAGCCTTTTGCCAGAGTTTACTGCATTAATAATAGGATGCCCTACTGCTGTGACACATTCTGTACTTTGAAATAAATATTAGTCACAATACTTAGGCTTTAAATTCATATATTTTAAAGCTGAGCTATAACAATGACACCTGCAGTAGTGATGATTTGCCAATAAGGCATATTAACTATTTTAAAAAGAGCCTTCCTTCACTTCAATCCAGCTTCCAGGAGCACAGAGTACCTACCATTCCTTGCTATGAATCTTGTAGATGCCTTTTAAAAATAGTAAAATGCAATAAATACACGATTCTGAAAAGTTCACATTCCCAAGTCAGAATGTATACTGACCTTCACTGCTGACTTAATTTATTTCATTAGTGTGATCTTGCTGAAGATGCACTTTACTTTAACTAAAAGCTGAAGATATTTTATATCAAAGACTGAAGTATGTCACATAGAACCAAATTTCCTAAATATACTGTCTGACATATTACCATCATTCTCTCCTCTATATATACACCCCCTCACCCCTTTGCACTCATGCTTTATATTGGAATTTTAAAGCATACACTTGACCTATATTTACAATATGCTGATTCTCTCCTGATAGTAGCTATGAAAAACATATTTTAAAATTGCAGCCCTCAAGTAAACACAGGAGCATTCATATTTCAAATCTAAAAATTCACACAGGATTCCATACTTAGATGGTTAAAACTGATCCTGGTGTACAGAGGAAAATGGAGACCATGACAAGCAGCCTTGTGACTATTAGCTTAGAGGGATTCGACTTGGCTATTTTCCTGCAGAATGCATCACAATCACAATAATAAGGAAATCCTGCCTTCTACTCCGTTTTGCAAGGAAATTGAAATGCTAAAATCAAAAATAATTAAATTGATTCTTGACTATTTCTGTTTTCAGAGAAGAAGGGAAGCCCCTTTTTCATATTTGCTTTGATTTTCAGAAAGACACAATGGACATAGAAGAAAAAAATGTCTATCATCTAAAAAACTGCTTACTGCTGCAGCAGTGTGGTGAATGAACAACAAAAGCAAATCAAGAAATAAGAGACTGGGGAAAAAAAAGGAAAAAAGGTTAAACAAGCAGTTTAGTTAATAGGCCTTCACTAGGAAATGTGAAATAAAAGGATCAGAGTTAGGCTTTAAACTTAATGTTTTTATTCTCTCTTACTGTGAAACTCTGGAATCTATATGTATTTAAATGTTAGCTAAGATAAAAATTTTACCTAGGAACCTCCAAAACAGAATTTTCAAACAGGCAGTCTACTGGTAAAATAACTAAATTAGAATTAAGCGGGCACATATGTGTGTGCACACGCATACACACACATCCTACCAGCAATGATCACCTTTACCAAAGCCTAACTATAATCATCAAAGATGGTAACCAGAGGCCTGAATACAATTCTTGGCTGGTGGCACTGCTGAGGTCTTTAAAGTACATAAATATTACATGTTTCTTCAATGAAGCAGAAATGCAAAAGATCATCAATTCAATTTGTTTATCTATATATTTCAGTATTTCTCCATGTATCTTGGGAAAGTGGCGTATAAAATCTGATTGGGGGATGGGGGAGGTAGGAAGTGGGAAAGCACTATGAGAAATTGTTTCATCTGAACATAACATGCTTTTTTTTTTACATGTGGAAGAACCAACTCCCCAAAATAGACTTTTTAGGTAATAAAATTTTAATATGCTCTATTAGCAAACTGAATTGAAGGAATTTTAGAAAATTCTTCAGTTTGCTTTGGAAAAATGTGTTTGATACTTCTTATAGTGACAGGAGAGAATCTCTTTAAAATGGATACTATTTAATTGGTTATATATTACAAATAAAGGTCAGCTTTACCCCTTTGAAGATCTATTTATATACATAATAATTTCTTCACCATATTCACAGATACACATACAAATGCTCTATTTAGAAGTCTGAACACCTAAGGCAAGTACACAATGTTGTACAGGGAAGAGAATACACTCATAGTCAGCAAAATGACTGAGTAAAACGTGATCATTTCCAGCTTTTTTTCATTTAAAGGAAAAAATGTGAACAGTAATAATTGTATCAACTATGGCTGCCATTAGAAAGCATTTTACATTCTTAAAGGAAGTTGTCTTTTTCTTAAAGAATTATGGAAAACAAAAAATATTTCAAGAATGGTGTGTTTTTTTTTATTCAAGGCTGCATCAAAAATCAAAGACTATCTGGAAAAGACTACAATTATTCTATAGCCAAAAAAGGCCCTGAACT
>JAJPUD010002786.1:12500-14452 GCA_023553655.1 Myrmecobius fasciatus
TTGAAAAGAATGTTTTAGCTTTTCTGGTTGTCTTTTCTCTCACACAAACACACACGGACTCCTATATTTGAGATAGTATACCCCTTACATATTTGTTGTGGTTGCTTAGGTTTGAGGATTGGTGCTGGAGGGCTGAGTGTTTGGGAGTATGTTGATAAATTTTATTTCATGCACTGCAAAAAAAAAATGAACATTTTTCTAGTTATTTTAAATATGCATAATTTTACATCATAAATCTACTTCATCATAGAAGACTGTGAAAATACTTAATTTGGCTCCTCTATGAAAAGTGAATTGATTTTTTGGTCAATAGCATGCAATTAAGAAGTGAATTGACATCATAGTACTGGAGATCATTCTGAGTTATAAAATGAACCCTTCATACATCATTGCAACATCTCCAATTCAATTAACTCTCTCGGCATCACCACCTAGAAGTTCAACATGTTTATGTACTCTGGGAGTTTGGCCCACTAAGCTTCCAACACGTGCTTTTTCTCCCAGCGGCAAATCGTGCAGAAGCTACTTAGAACACTAATGGGCAAAAGAGAAATCCAGGCCAAAATAAATAAAGTAACTCAGTTAAAGATACTTTCGTGGGACGTGTAGAAAGGTTGAAATGGATATTCAGTGGACAAGAAAGCTGTAAAATCTGGTATAAGTTGAGAAGTGCAAGAGGACATAGATGATGCACCCTCCACCCCAAAATAATAATCATTACCAGAGCATTCCGCAGGGACCTCCTTTTCTTTTTGGAAATAAGTTAAGAACATAGTGAATAGGGCGGCAACCGTTCCCTAAACTATGATGCTTTCACTCTTCCCAAGATCATCGCTCTGCTGGTGGTTGCTAAGTGGCTCTGGGTTGATTCGTACCACCTTGCAAGGAAGTGAACATTTCGCACGGGAAGGGGAGGCGCCTGTGACAGCAGCCCCGGCTCTTCTGCAGCTCCTAATAACAACATTAGATTAGCTGCAACTTCTCCACTCTAGGTTTATTGATCTTATAACATTTTTGTTTTCTCTCTTTTCTTTCAGAGGAGTGCAATTCGTCTCTCTCTTTTTTTTTAATTCTAAGACAGTACAGAGGTATAGGAATATCTGACGCGTTTATTGAAAGGGTGAGAAGCGAGAATCCCTTGGCGTGCAGATTTCAAAACAAAAAAATCAAAAACATTAAAGGAGAAGTGAAACTGGAAGGAGACGGGAGGGAGTTGCAGAAATTGGGGTGGGGGGAGAGCACATTTTTTTTCCCGTTGACTGAGCGATAGTAGAGCCCCCCTGGCTGCACCGTTTCAATGGTCTGGGCTCGCAGGGATTTGTGTAGAGTAGGGTGGCTATGTGTCGTGGTGTGGCTGGGATTTTAGGTTCTCACAAATGCGTGTGCTTGCACACACAGGCACAGCAGCAACTGAAGAGGTTTTGCAAGACGACTTTTGAGGGGGAGGGGAAGGGGATTATTTTAGCTTTTTTTTTTTTTTTTTCTTTTTGCTGGGGTCCAGGGCAAGCGAACTGAACTTGGTCATTTCAAGTTCGATGCTGTACGAAAGATGATCCGAGGAGAGGGAGCGGGGGTCATCTGTTGTTTTTGAGTTGTATTGCCGGCCTTTGCACAAGAAGGACGCCAACAGGCTGTGGGGCGGCTTCATTGCCCAGGCTGCATTTACATACACAGATCTCGTAAGGCGGAAGGGGAGAAAGATCGTGGACCCCTTTCTCTCTCTGGAGGAGTTCGGGTAGAGAAGAGGGGTAGGGTGTATAATAGAAAGTGGGGGGGGGGAGTTGAGTCGAAGTTGGGGGAGGAGAACGAAAGGTTGTGGAGGAGGGGCAGACCTGCCTCTGCTTAAAGAAGAAAAAAAAAAAACAGCTTCTTCTGTACTGTGCAAGATCCGGGCTTGGAGTGTGCGTGTGTGTGTGTGTGTGTGTGTGTGTGTGTGTGTGTGTGTGTGTGTG
>JAJPUD010002786.1:14462-31935 GCA_023553655.1 Myrmecobius fasciatus
GTGTGTGTGTGTGTGTGTGTGTGTGTGTGTGTGTGTGTGTGTGTGTAGACAGGAGAAAAGCAGAGATGAGAACCAGACTTAGAGTAGAAACTAAATTACCCTGTAAAACTTTTAAACCTATAGAAGGTTCACCCTGGCTGATTTCCTCTTCTCCAGAAAGAGGGACCAGTAATGGCTGAAAACGCCAAGTGCCTTCAACTTCCAAAGTATCATTTTTTAATTGAGGTAGGGGAATGAAAATGAGGGAAAATGCTGAGATTATTAAGGACTGTGTCTCTCAATGAGAAAAACATTCCCCACCACTCTTTACCTATGAATTTTAACAGGTTACTTGTGTATTTTTTCCTTGTCAGACCCCTCCCCTCTCCTGTGTCCCTCTTCCCCCTAGGGGCTTCTCAGCCATTACCCAATGGTGCCGGTCTAGTAGATTGAGGGTTAGATAGGATTATTCCAAAGATTTAAGTAACTTAGTATCCCAGATATCAGTTTATTGGAATGTAAATCACAAATTTGGGAGTAACTAGCTTGGATTAAATGCCTTTCAATTTTTCTCTCAAATACAGAATATCTTATTAATATACATATTTGTTTAAAATAAAATAAAATTGTTACAACAGACTTTTTCCTCGGGAGCTGACACAGTAAGAGAAAGGGGACAATTCATTCCTCTTACATACATACATACATATACACACATATTCCCCCCTCTTTCCTTCACTGTCATCCTCATCCCTCCCCAAAAGGTAAGAAAAAATCTTTCAGTTAATCTTGCAAACCAGTTTCAATGAAGATGGCATTCTATAGGATTTTTTAAAATAAAATGTAATTTTAATAATTTATTGGCAGTTTATTCACTTTAATTGTAATCCACCTCCTGAACAATGTTAATTGGATTGAAATTTTATGCAAACAGACCTCATTTTTATTATAAAATATTCTTTGGAATTGATGATTTAACACATAATCCTCTCTCCCCTTTTTATAAATACACAAGATATTTTGCTTTTTTTTTCTTTTCTCTCCAACTTTTTTTTTTTGAGGAAGTGAGCCATTTGCTGCTATCTTATTTCATATGACCTGAAAATCAGCTAAAATCTTTATTCAAAGAGAAATGCTTTTAAACCAGAAATCGATTTAAGACAATAAACTTTGTCATTTCAGGAGAATGAGAGGAGGGTATGAAGTCTTTAAGGTATATATTTATGCCATAAAAGTCATTTTCCAATTTTCACCTTCTCGTTATATTGTGGAGAACAATTCCCATTACCATCCCTTTTCTATATCAATATTTAAAGAAAAGCCCACCACTCACAGTTTGTCATAAATGCTGTCCTTGAGCTTTATATAAAAACATTTATTTCGTTTCAAAATTTTTAAAAACGATTTCCTTGCTGAAGTTTCAGATAATTGATCAGAAAATTTATTAAAATTTCAAAGAAGGTAGTGAGATTTAGTTTTGTTGATCACAGGAAGGAAAAAATAACCGAGCAGCAATTTTTTAAATAATCTGTGGATGACTTTGTTTTGTCTGTATTTAGGACTTCTGCTCAGGATTTCAGTCTTGGGTTTTGTTGTTTTCTAATTGAGTAGTTTTTCCCTTCCCCTCTGCAGGATAACCCTATTTTCACAATAAACGAGACGAAGGGGTTCAACACTTTTTAGTATAAATAAACTGAGTGACTCAAGAAAAGTGTATAATTATTTGGGAAAAGCCAGCACCCAAAAAAGAAAAAAGAAAAAAAAAACCTGCTCTTTTCCCCCCAGTGCTTCTAAATTTCAATTTTTAAAAAAGCCGATTCGATGAAATTGTTAAGCTCACACATTAAAATGAATACATTTTACTTTGGGAAGGCGTCGAGAAAATAGAGCTATTAGCAAACTATTGCAGTCCCCAAGTAGAATTTCTTTGTCAGTTTTCTCTATCTTTTCCAATCCCGTTTCCCCCACCCCCAGCTTTTTCATCTCTTTCTTGATGCTCTTGAACTTGATTCTAGTTTTTAGATGAAGGTGACTGGTGGGCTAAGAGAATCCCTCTCAGCTACCCTGAAATGGCTAGGTAAGGAAGGGAGGGCTCTCTGTGGACAATATAAGCTACTGAGGTTGATCATCTGAATGTGGGGAGGGGAAAACCAAAGAGGGGAGGGTGAACCCTCACTGGAGGATGTCTGGGGTGGACTTCTGGGAGGATTGGAAAATACGGGGATTGGATAATAAGAGGGTTGGTAGCCCACTGGCCCCAAAGAATCTTTTCACACGGAGGAAGTAGCTTTAAAAGATTGGGCTGTGGTGGGGGAGGAGGGCGGGAAGAGGGAGCCGCAAAACCAAAAATTAAAGTCAAAAGACTGGCAGAGAGAGTCTGCCTCCCTCCTCACTCCTTTCACCCCATTCTCCTTTTGGGTTTCACTGAAAATTTAGGAGCTGCTAGTCTCGTGTGGTATTGCAGACCGGCTTTAAAAAAAAAAAATGGCTTAGGCTGCCTGACCTGCATCTTGCCTTAACATCACCCCCCAGCACGTGCTCTCCATGTCTTTGGAACCCCCCGTTCCCCCCCCCCCTTTCCCTCTCCTTATCCTATTTCTCCCTCAGATAAGGCGCAGGAGACGTGACTCCGTGTGGAATCACTGCTAGCCAGGGGAAGGCGGATGACTGGAGGGGCTAGAGCGTGGAATTGAGTGAATGTCTCTGTAACCTGAAGGGCTCTCACCTCGCCCTCCGCCTAACCTCAGCATCCTTAACTGCCTGCCCGTCCCCTTCCCCAGCTCAGCAGGACACTTCTCTCATTAGAGCCAGAGCTCAGACTTTTAAGTATTTTATTCTTTGTTTTAAAAGCTTGGGGTAGTGTTAATGGGGCTGGAGATGGAATAGGAAAAGTTGACGAGTCGCTGAAGATAGAAAGTAGTAAGATGGAAAACAAAAATCAGGCACTCCTCAAGCCCTGTTTCTGCCGCTGAAATCTGTCTCTTCTTGGGACCACCTAGGATCAGGCTTCAGCAAGGCCACCCCCCCCAAAAAAAAAAGAAGAGTAAGGCTAGGGCCAAAGTGCTGGTGTGTGGAAGTGAAATTAAATGGGGGGGGCTCATCTTGGCTTTGTTATTGTTGTTATTTTGGTATCCACGCTAATATTATAATTGTTTTGGGTGTTGTTTTATTTTCCTTTTTTTTTTTTTTTTAAAGCCCAAAAAGGGAATCATAGACTACTTCCTCACCTGCTAGGTTCTAACAGAGTTCCAGATACTTTAGACACATCTTAGATCCTCCATTTTGCCTTTCCCATCTCCTGGTCATTGACTTACTTTTATGAGTCTTCATAGGATTATTTTCCTTTTTTCTTTCTCCTTTTACCTTCACCTTTGAGTAGAAGAGGGAAATGGGGGGAAAACTGTTACAAAGAAAGGGGGGAGAAATAACAGGAGTTTTACTTGTTATTTTCCCTTCTTCATCTCTGGTACAGATGTACCCAGATACCTAAAGAGCAAAATAATTGTCAAGTTGAGAGAATCTTTGGGGGTGGTGTAGTGTACCAGGTTAGAGCAAAGGTGTCTGCCCTGCTAGCAGCAAAATCACTACCACCCAGTTTAGGGCTCTGAAGAGGTAGGGGCCAACATTGTGGGCCAGCACTAGAATAAGGTTTTAGGGTGTTGAAACTAGTATTGGCATGGGAAGGGTTAATTTTGAGAACCTGGGCAAAGGGGAAAAAAACCAGGTACAATAGTAGTAACCCTCTCCTTCCCACCAAAATAAAATAAAATAAAATAAAATCCTCCCTTGAAGCTATCTTTGCATTCTAAAGCAGAGATACCAATCAACTCTGCAACTTGGCTATCATCAGGTCTCTCTGTGATGTCCTGGAAGGCCATGGTCTTTTAGAAGCCAGTCTTTCCTTTTCTTTTTTTTTTTTTCCTTTCTCTCTTTTTTGGGGGGAAGATGGGATAGGACAGAGAGTAGATTAGATGAGAACGGACCTTGGGAACTGTGTAAATTTAAGGACAAGATGGGAGATGTTTTTCTTTTCTAAAAATAGAATGTAGTTATCTTAGGCCAAATTAGAAAAGGGAAAATAAAATCATCATTTTAACTACTTTCTATTCTTCTAGATCAGGTGTAGGAAATGCAGTAGCAGGTTAATAAGACCCTCTCTGTGTTTTGCTGACTTCTAAAACCAACCTCACAGAAACAAATAATTTTATGAGATCTCATTATTATATAAGTGAATGTTAATATTTATATCTATATATCCAATATGGAAACACATAGCATTTTTAAGTACAAGGTTTATTGGCTTTATTTGAATATTATTTGTTCTCCTTGCCCTGAACAGTTTAGCTTACTGTGACAATTAGAAATGAATCCTTTGGAAATGACATACTTACACAGATTTCTGCATACCACCAGACACTGTAATCTTTTCATTTTACTACAAGTGATGAAATGGTATTTTTTTAAGGCTTTTCAGTAACATGCCTGAGCTGTCTCCTGTCATTTACTAATTCTGGTTATCTCATTCTTTTTTTTCCTTATGTATCAAGATATTTTTGTTATGAGCTCTGCTAAAATGAAAAATTTGTACAAAAATAAAGCCCCTCCAATTAAATTAAATCCTGATACCAAAATGAAAGTAATCATCTTATTTTAATCATGTTATATCTATGCCTCTCATTGGGAAAAAGAATATATATGCGTATATATAAAGAGAGAGAATTGACATTCCTTTTCATCTGGAAAAGATTAAAAAATATTGAATATTTAACATTCCAAGTGTTTATGAGGTTATTTTGATTTAATTAATCAAATTGTTTGGGTTTTTTTTATGCTGGAATTTAAGAAATCAAAAAGAAAATTTGCTTTAACCACTCCCAACAGTTTTTTAAAGCTTCTCCACAGTAACATACTACAGCCAATGACCTTGCACATCACATCAATCCTGAATAATATCCTTGTCATTAATATTATCTGAAGTATTAATTTGTTGCCAAAATCAATACAAGTCTACTTCTTTATATATGTTTTATCCCATAGTGTTGCCTTTATGTCTTTGGTAAGAGGAGTATTAATTTCCAACCCATATCCACATAGGATATTTCTATGTAGTATAAAGCTTTGGGAGACTTAGGGGATTGTATTTTTTTTCCTTTTTTTAAAAATTGGCATGCTGGGGAAAAATAACTTCTTGAGTTTTAAAATTATGTGGAACAATTTCTAGGCTGATGAAACCATAAAGTATGCCAAATGCTTGATTGAAAATCACTGTTGTACTAATGTGTGTTTAATTTCCTTTTCAGTTTTAACAGCAGGACTGAGTTGTTGGATGGGGGGTGGGAAGGTGTTTGTTTGGGGGACTTTTTCCCCAAATCCATATGAATATAATATTGTGATTACCCTTTCTTTAATAGCGTAAATAAGAAAAAAAAAATTCTACATGATAAAGAAAATATCTTAACCTATTTTTGTTTTCTTCTAGATTTGTTGGCATAAATGCGTCTGACATAAACTACTCAGCTGGTCGGTATAGCACTTCAGTTAAGATCCCATTTGATGCAGGTTTGGAAGGTATGGGAGAGGTAGTAGCCTTAGGCCTCACTGCTAGTGCCAAATACTCGATTGGCCAAGCTGTGGCTTACATGACACCTGGTTCTTTTGCTGAATATACAGTTGTGCCCGCCAAAATTGCAATTCCAGTGCCCTCTGTGAAACCTGAGTACCTTACCTTGCTTCTAAGTGGGACCACCGCTTACATCAGTCTGAAGGAGCTGGGAGAATTGTCTGAAGGGAAGAAAGTTTTGGTGACAGCCGCAGCTGGGGGGACTGGACAGTTTGCCGTGCAGCTTGCAAAGGAGGCAAAATGCCATGTAATTGGAACCTGCTCCTCTGATGAAAAGTCTGGTTTTCTGAAATCTCTCGGCTGCGACCTTCCCATCAACTATAAGAATGAGAACATTGGGGCTGTCCTTAAACGAGAGTACCCAGAAGGTGTGGATGTAGTGTATGAATCTGTTGGTGGAGAGATGTTTGACTTGGCTGTCAACGCCTTAGCTATCAAAGGGCGCTTGATAATTATTGGGTTTATCTCTGGCTACCAAAATCCTACTGGCCTTTCGCCTGTTAAAGCAGGGAGTTTGCCAGGCAAACTGCTGAAGAAATCCGCCAGTGTCCACGGTTTCTTCTTGAACCATTACTTTTCTAAATACCAAAAGGCCCTGGACCACTTGCTCAAGATGTATGAAAGTCAAAAACTGGTTTGTGAGGTGGACCTTGGAGACTTGTCTCCAGAGGGCAAGTTTACTGGCTTGGAGTCTGTATTCCGTGCTGTAGATTACATGTACATGAGAAAAAACACTGGAAAAATTGTAGTTGAATTACCTCACTCTGTCAACAGTAAGCTGTAAAAACAGAACAATGATATAAATCAAAAGAGAAAGAAAATGGGCACTTTATGCCCCAGAATTACTAAAAACAATTTATTTTAGTTGGTAACGGAGAAAATTTTAAAAAAAAAAACAATAAGGTGTTAATGAACATGTTTCTCTCTTTTTTTCTCACTTAAAGGAGGAGTTTAAATAAAATGTGTCATGTCAGTAGCTGAAAATATTAAGTGCCTTGATTCCTTAGCTTACATACTTAAAATCTCAAGCAGTTTCATCCAGATCCTTCAATTATTCTTGGAATTAATAATTCCTGATGTACAATATGATCTAAATAATCTTTTTTCTGTTTTATGAGATTTAAAAATTAATTTTGAAAACACTAGATTATTTTTCCTTCTATTTATTTTAGGTGCTATTTAACATTCATGTTAATAAGTATTTGTTATAGGTAAAAACTGTTCTACACTTGAAAGTCACTAATATTGGAGAAAGGAGAGGGGAGTTCTTAGCATTGTAGAAATTGATAAATAAAAAAAAATTATTCAAATATAAATCTGGAGATTCTCAAGGAAAAGTGAAACTGATTATCTTAGTAATGAATACATGTAACCACAAGTGTCCTTTTGAAGTTTAGCATAGTATTATTTACACAACCTGAAGAGATTTGGAAAGGGAAATTTTGCTTTTAAAAAAGTTTTTTTGGAAAATTATTGTAAAGAATACATTCTGTAAAATTACAAGAAAATGAAAAGATTATAAAATTTTGAATCCACAGGAGAAAAATATGTTGTATGTACAGCAAGAGTTTAAATAATGATAAAATGCAGAAAACAAAAGGGGAAAAAATTATATATTATATATGTGTATATGTATATATGTGTGTGTATATGTATATATGTGTGTGTATATGTATATGTACATATATATGCATATATATATATATATATATAAGCAATCAGTAGCAATGGATTTTTTTGTTCTTGGGCATGAGAAGTATATTAAAGAGTTATGTGCATAATAGGAAGTTAAATGATCAAAAATAATTTAAGAGCAAAATTTACTATGGGGGAAGGGATTAAATCATAATATTGTCAAATAGTAGAAACACATAAAGCTGTGGTTAGTAATTGGTACTGTCTATTCCAGTAGCCCAAAATGCCATTTTTTGATGTTGGTAAGAAGGAATGGATCCTTCCACTCATCACAGCACTTACTTCAGCCACCTACCTCTTATGTCAAGTAACAATGGATGTGATATCAGAAGCTGGTTATATACTTCCATCTCTTCTAAATCACATCTGTCTGGAGCTCATGGACTTGCCTTTAATCTTCAGCACACTAATGAACTTACTTCTAATTTAATTGTTGTACTGGAATTTCACGATGCCTTTCCAGCATGTGGTAGATCTCTACCAGGTCATCATAATTTTTTTTGAATATTTTAGTCAAATGTAACTGTCATATCATATGCTGTATAATTAAAGTTGCTCAGAGAAAAGTTTGTAGCCATATTTGAAAATATTATTTTCTTTCCTTCAATCTGAGGAGGAAAGAAATTCTCCTGCTGAATGGCTGTTAGTATCTATTTTACAAGATTTACTCATTTTCAGGTACCTAATGTAGCTGCTAGCTTGCATGCACAACAATACAATTTATATGGTAAATGGAACCAAATAATGGCTTCACTGAATGTTATGGCTGCACTGAAGGGAAATGTCACGGTAAATAGCTGCCAAATTATGGATCACGCCGAAGTGTCACAACTGCACTAAAGACAAATAGCACTAGAGGCTATTGCTACTGTGACGCTTTTGAGTTATGAAGAAGAGGAGCAGCCTCATGTGAGGCTCTTTGTGTGCTCATTATAGCAAAGGGTTACTGGTGCAATGTACAAGAAAACCCCATCCAATGTGGAGGTTGGTTATTAATCTGTCCCTTTCAGATCTAACAGCTGTAGCAAAACGGAGAGAGTCTCTGCTTTCTTTGCGTTTAGACACACAAACAAAGGGGGGGAAAAGCAGCTTTTATGAATGTAAATGTGTACAGGAAATGACTGATAATGGAAAAATGTTGTAATAAAATAATCTAATCAAAGAATATTATTAAATTTAACATAGTATGTGTCTGAAAGGTTTAGTTGCTTCTTATGCAGATAGATGTGTGAATATAAGCAATAATGCACTTTCTCCTTTTGTAAAGACTTGAGTAGTAAGGACATTACCAACTAAATTGCTTCTTCTAAACTGAAGTGAGTCCCGGTTTCTTTCATTTTAATGGGCGGGTAATAAAGATGAAAGACTAACATTTTAACTGATGGATCCCTTAAGCTACAGAATAGAAATTTATTATGTTTCGAGGGGATGTGCTAAATTCAGCTCTGTAAAAAGAAGAAGGAAAAGCCAAATACTCAGGTTTAAAATAAAATATAAACTGAAACTCTTATAGTGCCCCACCCTATCCCATCCCCACCTCCACACACTTTTAAGAGTGGGAAATTATAGTGCATGCTGTTTTCATTTATTCTTTGAAAACAAGCATGAAGGATTTCACCCATTCAGATAATACCAAAAATGTGTTTAAACTTTTTTTTTTCTTTTGAAAAATGATTTGTAAATTGAGGGTCACAGTTCAGCATTAGTTTCTCTTTTCTGGAATCATGGTTCAAACCCAATCTCTAATGCTAAAGTGAAATGAGTTTGATGGTCTAAACACCTTCCTTACTGGACTATATTACATATCACAAAAAGTACCATCCATAATTCAATGCAATTGTCAGTCTTTGTTTTAGAGAAGGGAGTAGGGATGAACAATCATGGTGGATAAATTATTTCTCAATTCTCAGTGTGGCCTCCTCTTCACGTCAGCCTTAAGGTCATTGGCAGGGCAGCCTGGGGGGAGCTCTCCACTCATACACTTGCTATGTGGAGAAATGAAGGCTTTTCAACAATTAATTACAATTAGGCTGCTGCTTCTGAAAATGAAACCTGACTTCTTGGGCATTTTTTTCCATGCAAAAATACCAACTAAACAAATGTCATTGGATCCTTTTTATTATTACTGTCTTATTAAGTTCAGTCTATTTCAGCAGGAAAACCCAATAATGCATGTTACACTGAAGAAAACAAAATTTTAAAGACTCCGAGAAGTTTTGCAACAGTCGACTTAAAATGCTTCTTATATTTCATCAGAATAAGATTTCTATAGAACTAAAGGAGTCTTTAAATGGTAGCTACAATATCCAGCCTCTATCTTGTACACAAGGCAATGGCAAGTAGCTGCTTTTTATTTAAAAAAAAAAAATATGCATTATGTATTCAGGAACATTCTAGCTAATGAGTATGTAATGTCCCGAATACAACACAGAACTCTTTTTTGTGTTCACAACCACAAGATGCTGGAAACTTGACAAATGATATCATTTAAGACAGATGCCTGCCTTAGGGACCTGTTTTGGGGCTTCCTGTTCTGGCTTTTATTTGAGTTACATTTGTAAATGCCACCGGATCTGTACCTATGTAGTGTTTTAACCCTTTCACATAGTTACCAATTAACATGAATTTGATAGGTTGGTGGTTTCCATTAAAAGGTAGGGAGAGAGTGAATGGTATTGATAGAGATTTTCCCCCCTTATCAAAAGTTAATTCAATGTATAGAATATGTGGTGAAAGCCATTAATTGGAGTTACAGATCAAGACCAACCAAAATAAATAAAAGAAAGTTTCAGAACAAAACACAATAAGGGAGAGTAAGTACTACCAGATTTGCATGATGATACTTTCCCGAAGAGAAGCTTCATAAATATAACCCAGGTTCAAAATATTTCTCCCATATCTAGGAATTCTGTATATTTCTCTACCTTATTATTTTGTTTGATGAAATTGATCAGTGATTTTAAATGATGTTTCTGTATTTTTTAGCATGTTTTATTTGATACACATTTTTATATCAATCTGTTAGATTTTCAGTAACTAGAAAACCTTGGAGAACAGGACCAAATTTGGAGATCTTTTCTAGGAAGGAAAATTCTGACTTGTGAACACAAGAAACAATCTGTAGATTATTGTTTTAATTTACAGCCGTATTTTTAAAAACCTTTAAATTCCACTTGGCTTTCACTAAGCATTTAGCATCATGACTGCCAATCATTAAAAGCAATATTCAATATGAGAATTTATTGCATTTATATAGATGATGTATGGAAAATGAGCAAAAAATATAATTTATTGAAACATCAATCCATGTAATTTTTTACAACAGTTTATTTTCAAAGCAAAGGAAATAAAATGCAAACACATATATATATATATAATCTAGGACTGATATACAGTTCTTTTAACTAGATTTGAATAAATGATGAGATATTACTATCATGACCAAAAGTAGACTTAAGTAGATTCTGTCTTAGAAACAAAACTTTAATGCAAGATAAATAAAACTGTCTTTTGTATTTTTTTAGATCTACCCTCTAGATTTTAAAAGTGCACCCCTAGGGGAAATATCAGACTCATGAAATTTTTCATGAATTCTCCAAGCTGTAAAGTACAACTTGAAGAACAATTTGGGGATACTAATATATACTTCATATGTTCCGGGAGGCAGAAAGCCAGAAACCGAAGTTTCCAACTGCCCCCAAAAGTAAAAGTTTCCCTGGAAAGGCACTATGTTACAGTATTTTTCTGCCAACATGAAATTAAAATAATAATTAAAACAAACCCTGCTGACTACTAGTACTATCCAATTAAAAAAGAAACATTCATGCCTAGAGTTCAAAGATAACATTCATGAAAACATATAGCAGGATAGTGGAGCAGGGAGGGTTTTTTGGTCCCCACCAGATAAGGAGCTGGGTTGCTGAACACTCCCTTTGGTCAGTGGAAAATATTCAGGGTGTTTTATTCCATTTTGCCCTCTTGGTGCTGAGTAGGAAATGCCAAGAAATGAGCTTGCTTGATCCCTAAACTAGTGAGAGGGGTGCTTCTTGGTCAAGTAAAAAAATAGCATTTGGATGAAAGGCCACATAGATCTTATCTAATCCAGAAGTATCATATTCATTGACCATAAATCTCCCAAATGCTGAAGAATCAAATTAAAATGTAACTGGGAAATATACAAAATAAATAAAAATACAATATCAGATAAATAATGTTCATTTGTGATTTTCTGAGCCATCATTCAAGGCAGCTAGGTAGCTCAATGGATCAAGTGCCAAGCCTGGGATCAGAAAGATTCCTCTTCTTGATTTCAAATCTGGATTTAGACCCCAGCTGGGTGACCCTGATCAAGTCACCTAACCCTGTTTGCCTCAATTTTCTCATCTGTAAAATAAGTTGAAGAAGGAAATGGCAAACTCTTCCAAGATCTTTGCCAAGTAAACCCCTAATGGAGTCACAAAGAATGGGACATGACCAAACAAGAAGTCATTATTCAGCCTGTGATGATCTACGTCTATTTGAGTTTGATACCACTGAAACCCACCCCTCTTGCCTTAGCTAGGGAGGAAAATTCCATATCAGAAGTACATTAGATGGAAAGAGCACTGGCTCTTGAATCCCTTTTCTGACACTATCCATATGACTTTGGGCAACTATATTAACCTTCAAGTTCCTCATCTGCAAAATGAGCAGGGTGGGAGTAGAAGCCCTCTGAAGCCCTTTTGGCTCTAGATCTATGATCCTTTGAACCCAAGGGTCACATAACAAATTAGCAACAGAGCCATATTAGCACCTAGTTCTGTTTACTAACTCTCTGCCTGGTGCTCTTTCCAATACACTAAATCAAAATTGTCAAACATACTGCCTAAGGACTGCATGTGGCCCCCATGTGTAGCAAAGAGAATAGAATTTAATTGGGAAATATTTCACAAAATAAATAAAAATACAATTGAACAAAGATAGCATTAATATATAGTTTTCTATGTCATTCTGCCACCTGCAGGGATCCTTATGTTCCCTTTACTGTGCTCTTCAACCTCCATTAGATTTCCCCTGTATTATCCCATTTGTAACTGATGTGTCTTTCCAGCAGATGATTAGTGACACTTGGTGGGGGAAAAAAACAAACTCCATTCATTACAAACCCTTGTTATTTACAGTTACTTAAAAGGAATATATGTGTGTATATGCATGTATATATGTGTATATAATGGTGTGATTGAAAGAATAAATGTCCAGTACTGCCCCTCATCTGTCTGTGTGATGGAAACATCACTGTATTTTCTGGGGGTTTTCTTTTTTTTTTTTTTTGCAAGGCAAATGAGATTAAGTGGCTTGCCCAGTATCACACAGCTAGTAAACATTAAGTGACTCAGGCCCAATTTGAATTCAGGTTCTCCTGACTTTAGGAACAATGCTCTATCCACTGCACCATCTAACTAACCTCATCACAACTTTTCCAAGTCAAGAGATCTTGTTTGAATTCTTGGTTTGAATATCTCTTGGCCAAATAATTTCCTATTTATGGGCTATGATTCCTCTTGCTTATGTGTAAAATAAAGTTTGTTCTCGTGGATCTTGAAAATATTTAATCCCAAATTTATTCAGATAAGAGTTGTAATCCAATATGTCTTGAGAGACAAGATCAAACTGTGCCATGGGATCTTGGGAAAATAAAAGACTTGAAGGAATTTATGGTTGAATTCTCTGCTTCTCTGCACTTTTCTACCAGGCCCTCCAAATGAGCTTTCCCAGTGAAAAAGTATGCTCTTTGCAGCCAGGGATTCTTTATTTGCTTGCTTGTTTTCGTATCCCCATTACTTAGAACAATATTTGCCATATAGTAGCGCTTAATAAATGCTTGTTCATACTGAATTGAATATTAGAGAAGTTTGGGGGGGGGGTAAGAGGGATGGAAGCATTTCTTTGTAAGTTTATAGTTATGATTCCAACTAAAAATTTTAGAAAAGGTATCTGTGTTTCATTTTCTCTAAGAAAATGCAGGCTCCAGCATTTTTCTTGTCATAGTCATCATCAACAGATATATTTAAATCTTTGTTTATGCTTGTGTTGTTGAATTTAAGAAAGCAACAATATACTAGTCACAATCTTAATCTCAGAATTAAGAGGAGAAAACCAAATGGACAACTAATCATTCAGGATCAATTTGCTAATGTAATTTCTATCAAATGAGGGAGTAGAACTAGATCAGTATTTTTCAAATGTTTTCATCAAAGAGTTCTTTGATGAATCCTTAAGATTCTTTTTTTTTTTTTTTTTTTTTTTGCCGAGGCAATTGGGGTTAAGTGACTTGCCCAGGGTCACACAGCTAGGAACTGTTAAGTGTCTGAGACCAGATTTGAGCTCAGGTCTTCCTGACTTCAGGAATGGTGCTCTATCCACTGTGCTACCTAGCTGCCCCCAATCCTTATGATTCTTAAAAATTTTTTAGCTTCCCCAAAAAAGCTTTTAATTATTTGGGTTAATGTATACACATATTGGATTTGTCAAGTATTTTAACATAATTAACATGTAGTAGACTTCCTGACATCTAGGGGAGGGGTGGAGACTAGGGGGGAAAAATTTGTAACAGAAAGCTTTGTAAGGGTCAATGCTGAAAAATTACCCATACATATATTTTGCAAATAAAAAGCTTTAATAATTATTTGGGTTATATCTCTCTGTATTTACTATATTAGAAATCAACATGTCTGGGTATTATTATAAAAATAGTTTTGATTTTAAGGATACTTTGAAAACTTTTGGATTAGATCATTTATAAATCTCTTCCAAGTATCCATCATTTATATATCTATTAAAAGAATTCTGAAGTCTAAGCACATTTTAGCACATTACACTTTTTATTTGTTGAATACATATCTAAACTCCAGGAAAGGAATGGGGTGCACATTAAAAGAAGACTTCAGCGTTTCAAAAAACATTTCACAAAAATCTGGTTCATTTTTTTACATCCAACATTTATTAGGTGCATACTGGATGCAGTTCACTGAGCTAATCATTCATTGCCTTCAAGAAGTTTAAAATTTACTAGGGAAAAAGATTGTAAAATGTATATAAATACACAAATCCAGGCTAGAGTGAGAGTAACATAGGAAATGTCTTTTAGGGACAAGATGAGGAAATGTGGAAGGAGGGATCACTTCTGGGTGCTGTATTAGCAAAATGAAGGTACAGAAACATATGAAATCATAAGACATTGAATACTTGGATCTTTCTATATGCTCTCCAAGTTTACTGTTCACTTAAATGTATGCATAATAAACATAAAATCTAAATTTTACATGGACAAATTTCCCAGTAATAACAACTTTAAAAAAATGTAATAACCATGTCACAGGGAATAAAGATATCAAAGGCAATCACATAACTTCATTTCTCACCTGGAACTGGTCACCATAATGTTCCTTTTATATGTTGGGGGGATATACATTTAGAAATTGAATTGTTCACTTCAGGATTTTGTTCAAAGTAACTTTTTGGAGAATGACATATCCAGATACATCTGGTTAGATCCAATAAAGCAGAGAAAAAATCTGTTAAATTTCAATATGTCACCCCAACTGAGAAAATACCAGTTTGGGACAATAATTAAAGCTGAATTGCTATGATTGTATGATTATCTTTGCCTTAAAAATAGGCATAATGATAATATGTTTTATTTTACACTTCAAGTAATATCTTGAATTCCCTCAAAGTCTTTATGTGGTCATATTTGTCCTTATATAGATGAAGATAATGCAGTGAAAAGAACTACTCGATTGAGAATCAGAGACCCTAGATTAAATCCCAGCTCTGCCCCCTCCTATCAATCCTGTCTTGGATAAATCATTGTGATTCACTGGCTCTCAGTTTCTTCATCTTCTTAAATGGAAGGAAAGGGGGAATTGAGAGGGGCGTAGACAGCGATTTCTAAATCTATGATCCTATGACTTGTTATTTCATCATGGTGGGATGCTCTCCACCTATGTAGATTCCAAACCACCTGAGAGTCACTGGATAAACCCTATGGAATTGCCTGAGTCCAAAGAAGTGGACACAGAGACATATCTAGTAATTGTTAGGTTTGAATCCAGTTTTTCCTGACTTAAAGCTAGCCATTCTACCCCACTGTAAGAAATAGCCTTTAGGGGCAGGTAGGTGGCACAGTGGATAGAGCACCAGCCCTGAAGTGAGGATCTGGTCTCAGACATTAAACATTCCCTAGCTGTGTGACGCTGGGCAAGTCACTTAACCCCAATTGCCTCAGCAAAAAGCAAAAAAAAAAAAAAAAATAGCCTTTAATTGTTTCTGTTAAGTAGGTAGGGAAAGACATTGTGATCCCACTTTTAAAGATGAGAAAATTGAGGCTAAAAGAATTTATTTGCTCAAAGAAACCTATTTAGTCTGCTTGGAGGTACAAGACTAAGTCACATGCAATTACAAGGTTCTTTCCACTAGGTTACCCTGGTAACCCTTCTTTTTTATACAACACCACATTACATTTCTTTGGAACAAAACCAGGAAGGGATAAAAAGGTAGCAAGTATTAATTCCAATGACAAAAGCTTTTATAGCTATGAAGTTAGCTGCCTTTTATAGCCACATTTTAAGTTGTTTTAATCAACTTTCCTTTGAACTTTTAAGACATCTGACCATATTGTCTAAGAATTTGCATACATTGTCTTAGGCCTTTGGTAGCAAACTTAAAGAGAGATAGAGATATCTAAAAAAATTTGACTTGCCTAAAGTTCAATAGCAAGAAGTGACATACTAATTTCTCTAACTATAACTATAGGCCTTTCTAGAATCTGAATTTTAGAAGAAGAGAAGAAACTATGTTTTCATCAGATAGAGCTGTAATTTTTTTCAGTGTGGGGATTCTATTGTGGAAACTCTTATCTACCTTTGTTTTGTTAGAAACTAAATTATAATTCAAAGTGTTGGCTGGGACATTGAAAAGTTCCATGATTTACTCATTGTTACTCAATTATTATGTATCAGAGGCAGGACTTGACCTTAGGTCTTCTCGATCCCAAGACAATCCAATTCAGTTTCCCAATCAATTCAACAAGAAATACCTATGACCACTAGTAAGTATTATGCCAAACGTCTTTCTGATATCTCCCAACTTAAAATGAGAAGTTCCTTCCCAGAATTGTTCTTTTCTTTGTGTCATTTTAAGTCAATTCTTTATTATGTCAATATTCTCCCAGCCTTATATCCACCCTTCACTGAATACCACCAACTAAACACTAATGCTTGTGTTAGAGCTTCACCATGTGGTATATACCTATAATTTTCAATTGAATCTTCTCAAAAACTTCAGTACATGTGCATTATGAGCATAACATCTTCCTATTAGCATATTGAAGAAGAAAACTCACCCTGTTTTCATGAGCTCTTCATATTCTTTCTTAACAAAGTCAACTGAAAGAAGTCACAATATCATACAGTTAGTCTTCATTAAAAATTCAATCCAATTTGGAATTGGAAATTGCAGGGGATGCCCATTAACCGGGGAATAACTAAAGAAGCTGTGGAATATGATTGTGATAGAATAATACTGTGCCATAAGAAATGATGAGCCCATTGATTTTAGAAAAACATTGACAGACTTGCATAAAATAATGAAGAGCAAAATGAGCAGAACCAAGAGAATGTAGTATACAATAACAGCAATTTTGTTTTAACTTCTGAGTAACTAAGTCATTTTGACTATTATAAATACCAAAATTAACTACAAAAGACCTATGAAGGAAGTTACTATATACATTCTGATAAAGAAAAAAATATAAGTATGTATAGAATGATGTTTACACATGCATATGTGTGTATACATATTTGTGTCTAATGATAATTATCTCTAAAAAAGGAAAAAAAAAGAAACTTACATGATAACTTTATAATGGACCTTAAAGGAATAACAAATTATACATAGGAGATTTGTAGTTTCACAAGCAATGTTTTTTTTTTTTATTCTATTATGCTTTGGAAATGCTTATTTTATTTCATAAATTAAAAATAAAACACATTTTTTAAAAATTTAAATTCAGGGGCAGCTAGGTGGCGTAGTGGTTAGAGCACCAGCCCTGAAGTCAGGAGAACCTGAGTTCAAATCTGGTCTCAGACACTTCCTAGCTGTGTGACCCTGGGCAAGTCACTTAACCCCAATTACCTCAGC